>JAHWGI010000011.1:1347500-1612500 GCA_029379305.1 Frankliniella fusca
CTGCCCCTCCTGGAGCAGAGGGTGCCTTTGGCCGGAGCGGGGCGGGGCGGGGCAGGGCGGGGCGGGGCAGGACAGCTAGACCTTTCCGCTGGAATCTCGGCTGAATCAGAGAAGTCTCTGAAGGGTGATCCATTTCGCCGAGGCAGGCGGAGCAAAAGCGGGCGCAGCTTCCGTCCTCCCCTCCCTCCCTCCACTCCCTCCCCTCCCTCCCTCCTCTCCCTCCCCTCCCTCCCTCCCCTCCCTCCCCTCCCTCCCTCCTCTCCCTCCCCTCCCCCGCGCTGAACCTCCCGCGGGGCGCACAGCGCCGTGTTTACAAAATATTTACGCTCCGAATAAGTGACTGTATGGGGGGCTGGAACGGAACCCCCTCCCCCCTCCCCCCATCACGCAGCCGTCACGGGGTCCATCCCCTGCAACAACAAACATAACGCCCTGCAAATACAAAACATTCCCACGCCCGGAGCGCTTCCAGGACACTGGAAGTATAATAGCCACATTTTTCGCTCGAGAGGATGTCTACACTGGAAAAACAAAGGTAGGACGAGAAGGGTTTTAATGCCTTTACAAAGGCATTAAAAATTAGCACCCCTGCAAAGGCATTAAAACTGCCCAAAGGTGTTAAATTTTAATGCCTTTGGACAATTTCGTGCCTTTGCAAAGGCATTAAAATTTCACACCCCTAGAAAGGCATTAAGTCCTACCTTTGTTTTTCCAGTGTAGTAGTCACATTTCTCGCCCGTATTGAGCGAAGCATTTTTCCATCGCTTAGTGAAAGAGACGTTCGCTAAAACGACTCAAATCGAGTGTTTTGTAGTATTTTGAAATCGCTCCAGTAGAGTGACGTTTGATGACTTGACTCGAAAGGAGTCATCAAGGTGACTTTATTAGAGCGATGTTAATCCGTCTGGTTCTCCCGGAAGTGCGAAAATTTGGTACAGAAAAGTCGCTCTCCCAAGAGCGACAAAGTCGACTCCTTCGTTTACAGTGGATGGAGCGTCTACGTCGCGGGCAGAGTTGGGAAATGTGTGTAGGGGTCGCGGCGGGAAATTTCGTAAGCTTTCGATATCAGACGGCAAATACAACAAAATTAATATGACACTTGATATCGACATAAATTTTTTTTTTTAATTGTCTTTTTTTTAACTTAAAAAATAAAAACTTTTTATGAATTTATGACGACGATCGCAAATTTACAAAACCATTTGTGAATCGGAAAAATGTGGTAAATTTACGCGGGAATACCAGGGGAAATACGCTTATACACAAGCCAAAAAATTATACTCGTCATAAAGGTCGACGGCCGACTCGGCTAATATTTTACCCGTTTCGTAAAAGTGTATAAGCGTCCAATCGATCACAGAACTGTCGCCTCAGAAGTTGGTGCGTAGAGCGCATACATACACACGCACAACCCTCCTTGAGGCGCTTGCTTTGACTCAGCTGTTTAGTTCACCTCTACCCCCTCACTCCGTCCCTATTGGGCAGACCGCGGCGGCGGAGAGTTGTCCCCCTCGGGAGAATCGCTCGTTGGAAACATGACAAAACACAACACGCGACGAACAAAACCACAGTGGCCCAAGCGGGGCAGGGGGCCTCTTTTTAGCATACGATATGCCGACTCACCGCCAAGCGCCTAGAGAAATCCGTAAACCGACCAGGGAGAAATATACCTGCTCCACACAAACCTACACTTAAACATAAAAAAATAAGCGAACTGCTACGACGAGTTTAGGTCTGTTTGGTTTCAGCGCGCCGCTTCACCTCTCCGTAAAGTCTTCTAACCATAAGACAATAATCCTCTCGATTCTGCTTACATCGTTGCAGGATTCGCAGATTTTTTTTAGAGCTATTTACGAATATATTTTTTTCACACTGAACAAAAACGCATTGAAATTGCAATTTTAATTTTATGTCTGCTGGTGTTACGTAACGCCATCGACTACCTGCTCACTGCAGGGTTGCCACAAATTTTAAGTTTTAATTTTCCCTGATTTCCAGACCCCCTTTTTTATGGAATTTCCCTGACTTTAAAGTATTGCATCTCGATCGCTTCAATGAAACGCGAACGAAGCGCCCGAAAATCGTTTAAACATAAGCAGGTAGCACAAACTGACTTATTTTCGATAAACTTCTGACATTTGTCACGCAATATTTGTCATGAAGTATTTTTGTGAACAATAGGCAAAATCATAAGTTAAGTCAAATCTGTAATTTTTCCCCTGAGTTTTTTTCGAATTTTCCCTGATTTCCCTGATCATTTTCAAATACCCTGAGTTTTCCAGGTTTTCAAGGTTTTCCAGAGCTGTGACAACCCTGCACTGGCACACCGCGGTAGTGTTTTCAATCGGTCGGATGCTGGCTTACCCGACAATCTTTTTGTCTCTCTCACTCTCATGCGTGTCAAGTGAGCTCGCACAGTGTATCGGCTCGCTCTCCCTTTCTCTCTATCGGAATGGAGTATGAGGAATTGTTGTGCGGCGGTGAGAAATAACTGACAGGTCGGCGCGCCGTGCGCCCATATAGCCTGCGCCGCGCCACCCCCTCTAATCGTGACAAACCACGCCAATGTGTCTGTTTGCCCGGACAACGAAACGAGAAAAATAATGGCTGGAGGCACTGGAAAAACAAAGGTGCAAGTGCTTCGCACGTTCTAGGGGTGCTAAAGAGTGTATATTTTTAGTGTTTTTTTTTCTTTTTTAAATATTTTTATGACGAGCAAACCGATGACACTTTAGGATAAATTACCTCGCAAAACTAAGCGTCAAACAAGCCTGAATGTGATGGGGTTCTGATAACTGGTCAGCAAATGAAAAGCGAGTACAAATAAGAGTATATAAAATGTAATTAATTTATACTGCTTTTGAACAGAACCCATCACATGTAGGCTCGTTTGAAGTGGAATTTTGCGTAAATTACAAAAATATGTCTTAAAATTCAATTTTATTCGATAGAAAAGAAATATTTTGAAGAAAAAAAAAGGGAAAACATTAACTGCAAAACCCTTAGTGCGTTAGTGCCTTTTTAAAGGTTGTAGATTCTACCTTTGTTTTACCAATATGAGGTGAGGTCGCACGGAACTCAATGAGTACTACCACCCTATTGGTTTTTATTTGAAAGGAAATGATCTTGTTCAAGAACAAGTTCCAAACTTTGATAAATACAAGGTTCAAACGGGTTATAGACAGGTATGGTGTCTCAGAGGAAAAGGGTTGCTCCGCTCCCCCTATACCTCGCCGGCAGCGGCTCGCAGCAGCGCGACTCGCAAAAATAATAAAAACCGGAACAACGACAAAGGTTTGTCGGTCTCGGGCTCGGGCAGGCCGGCGGCGTCCTGGTCGCATCCCATCCCCGTGCGGAGCGCATTGTGTGTGCGTCGGACCCCTTCGGGCATCGGCAGCCCATTAGCGCTTCCAGGGAAGAGAAAGCGCACTGCAGCGACTGCAGCGACCAGGAAATCATTATCTATACGTACGCACTGCACGGGAGCTCACGGGGACCACTGGGGACCACTAGGAGACGCTGGGGACAGCTGCGGACAGCTGCGGACAGCTGCGGACAGCTGAGGACAGCTGAGGACAGCTGGGAGCCGCGACACTTCATGCATGCAGGCCGCAGCGCCCAGAGAAATCAAAGGGACGCAGAGGAAAGTAAAATGGGTCATAGTAAAACGGGAAACAGATCCGAATTTTCGATCGAAAAATTTTCCATGAACTTGCGTTGGAATTAGAAGTTGTCTATTTTATTGTATGCTTTCCAACCTCGCCTCCAAAAGTCTGAGCAAGAGCAAGAGGGAGGAAACCCAGGGGGAAACAACTCTGAAATTTTAGTGCACCTCTAAAATCAGGGAAATTCAGAATAATTCAGGAAAATTAGAGAAAAAACACCCCAAAAAATCATGCAAAATTCTAGCAAAAATTAAGAAAAATTCAGAAAAGCTCTCAAAATTTGTACACTAGAATTCAGAGTCTCTTCCCCCTCGGAGCGAACAACAAAACCGTCTCCGGAATCCCCTTGCTGCAATGAGGAGGGGAGGCGGGCGTTGAGGCGATAAGGGTAGGGGGCCCCGCCCGGCCCCGCCCGGGGCGCGGCTGGTCGCCCACACGGTACATTAGGTGATGGAGGTGCGCTCCATCTACGCGCACGCACCGCCCCCGCGCTCTGCCGCGAGGAAGAGGGGGGAGGTAATCATTGAACGGACCCAAATAATTTTCAATAATTTTCGATAATTTTTCATAAACAATGTTTGGAAAAAAAAAATCAGCGAGGGGTGCTCCAGAAGAAAATCGAGAACACGTGCACTAGGAACCCAAAGTGTGTGAATGTCGCACACTTGTGCGAGGGCTCATTCGTACGATCAGATGCGTGAATTTCGCCCGGATGTTCACACGTTTAAGGGGCCAATACATCCTCGCAGACCTACAACCTACAAGTGTGTGAAATTAACATATTTAGATTCCCAGAGTGCACAAAAAACTGAAAACAAATGAAAAAGAAAAGTCAGAAAGAATTCAGAAAAAAAATATCAAAATTTATCAGACATAAATCATTGTTTTTCTCTTAAAAAATTGAAAAGAATATCAAAACAATAAGATTATTACTTTTTTTAAAAAGGTCAAAACAAATCATTGTGTATACATGTTTTGTGGTGATTTTCCACCGGTCCTGCGGCCACTCGCTTGCGGCCCCGGGAGCGCTCGCCTCCCGTCAGACACGTGAGCCGGTTGGGTTGCCTACCTACCAGGCACCCCGGAGCCTCACCCGAGCAGCGCCGAGTGCAGTGTAGAGTTCTCAAACGGGTGGGTCTGACAGGGGGGGCCGGTGCACTACAGGTTGCATACATGCAGGGTTTTCCCCCGCTATTTGCCAACTTTCCAGGCGACTATCTCGTGACGACAGCCCCTAAATCGCGTGTGCGGTACGACTACCCGGAACGCGTCCGAAAGTGCAGGTATAAGCGAGGGAGGGATACACTGTTGGGTTAGGCATCTCACTCGCACCTACGGTTTCGGACGCGTCCCGCGGGTAGCGTTACCCACCCGTTTGAGAACTCCGTACGAGTGCAGCCGGCTGCTGCGGCACTTGCGCGGTATGTGTGCGACAGAGACAGACACGTGAAGGGAGCAAAAGGGTTTAAAAGTGGCGATGAATGGGCCGCGGGGCGTGATGTTTCTGACATTCGGATGACGCAGCCGGCGCGGTGGCCTGGGCGCAGGAACAAGTTTCTACCCAGGGAGCAGAAGGAGGGCGATTTCGGCAGAAGTGAGGAAATAGCATCTTATCATTCTTTGAGACGCGCGGCGGGGACGGGGACTGACTGACTGGGGGTGAAGAGGGTCTTTGAGCTGAGCAGCGCGGGGCTGGCACAGGCTGGCGCCACGCGGCGCCCGCGGCCACGGGTGCGGTGGAGGCCCCGCCCCGCCCCGCCCCGCCCCGCCCCGCCCCGCCCCGCCCCGCCCCGCCCCGTCCCGCCCCGCCCCGCCCCGCCCCGCCCCGCCCCGCCCCGCCCCGCCCCGCAGCCTGTCAAGCTGTCTGTCACGGCGGCGGAGATAGCCCCGCGCCGCCGCCCCCATAGAACTGAGCGCGATGCTACCCCGAGCCCCGCCCCGCCCCGCCCCTCTCCTTTTGATTGAGATTGGACCTGAGAGAAGTTGGAAGAATTAAGACCTCGCGGGGCTGCCTATCGCGAAGCTGCTGCTGCTGCTGCTGGAGCTGCACTGCAGGCCAGGCTGGTTCAGAGGAGCGCTCTCGTGCCGCCGTCCTTGTCGCACTCATGAGGGCGCCCCGCGTTGGCTGCGGCAGTGCCCCTTGAGTGTGATAAGGACAGAGGTGCAGAAGCGATCCTAGGAATCGGTCGGCATTTAAACACACCAAGCCACACCCGGGAGAAAGGGACGAGGAGGGCGGGTGACAGGGGGTGACGAGGTGGGGGTGACGGGGAAAGGTAACGGAGAAGGGGTGAGAGAGAGACAGACAGTGAGAGAGAGAGAGAGGGTGACGGGTAGCGGGTGACGGAGAGAGGGCGACGGGGAGCGAATGACGGCAAGGGGATGACAGAGAGCGGGTGACGGGCGCAGCGGGCAGCAGCTCGACGGCGTCCCGGGGATGACAAAAGCGACGGGGGTGACAAGTGCGACGGGGATGACAAAGATGACCGAGGATGACGGGGATGAAACAGGTGACGAGCCGGAGGGCGCCGCGCCGCGTACCTTGCCGGCGGTCTGCTCGTCGCCCACCTCCAGGACGTCCGAGACCTACTAGCCCCAGGACAGAGCGAGGGGCAGCTCTGCGGGCGGCGGGGGAGGGGGCCGGTCAGGGGCGGCCGCCGCCCCCAGCGCCGCCGCCGCCGTGGCCCACACCGCCCCCGGCCCGGCTCCGCCCCCGCCCCACATGGAGGGCACCAGCTCCCGGAGGAGCACCAGGACCATCTCCGCGGTGACGACCCTCCTGGCCGTGGCGTACAGCTGGTCGCCGTCCCAGTGCGGGTGCTCGTCGGCGAGCAGCGCGGCCACCCGGTTGTGCTCCCGGAGCCAGAGCACGGCGACGGCGAACACCAGGAGGGTGGAGGACAGCATGGGGCGGCCCAGCGCCCAGCACGGCTCCGCGGTCCCCGCCCCCACCCCCGCCCCGGTCAGGAAGTAGAACGGCAGGCGTCGGCCGGGCCCGGGCCGCACCATGGGGACCGGCGCGTCCTCCACGCACGCGGGGAACTCCTCGCCGTCGACCTGGCGGGAGAGCAGGCGGCCGCCGGAGCGCGCCCGGAGCAGGCGTCGCGACGCCTCCGTGACGCCGTACACCTGGCCGGCGTCCACCTGCAGCAGCGGGGAGGGGAGGGGCGTCCGGGCGCGGCTAGAGAGACTCTGAGTCTCTCTAGGCGCAGCCCGTCAGCCGCGTCGAGGGCAAGGCCGGCCCGGAGCACCACCAATCCAGCCCCACTGTCGCCCCTCACCAGCCTTATCTTATATACCCACTGATATTGACACTGGTATTCTGTTAAGCGTATTATTCAAAACATGTCTCACAGTTAAAACCAAGGTTAAAACCTAATGTTATTTTATTTATGTGATAAAATTTGCATTACATTGACCTTCCTATGCCCTGTTCAAGTTTGACCAGTTACTGACATGGGGCGGGTGAGCAGGATTAGTTTTAATTTCATTGTACTTTTATACTCGTTTTATATATCATGGAACTGCTGTATGATCTGAATGGCAGAATGATTAAGAGCCAATTGTTCCTTTCAGCACCCTGAGTACCTTAAGTCAGACTTTTACGTAAACATAGAGCCTGCAGCAACCCCTAGCGCACTGAACTGCTAGCAAAACCCCAACTCTTCCTATCCACTTTACACCTGCAGTTCCATCTGAGAAGGGTTTGGAATGGTATTTTAAGTTATTTCTCATTAGAAATACAGCGCGTTTTTCCCACTTACGGTTCGAGAAAGCGGGCTGCGGGTCGGTATTCACTGCGTGCGAGGATTTTATCGTGGTTGACAGAAAGTACTTTATCTGTTCACTTATAAGTCAGGACTCATTTATTATGCACAGTGCTTGCACTGAATTGGAACAATATTTCATTCAATAATCCTTAACAACTATCTCAAATCTCACACAAGAGTTTGTTGAGAGGAATGTTATAACATCCAAAACAATTCCAATTCTAAACCTTAAGATCCTTGAAGTGTTAATTGTGAGAATAAGCTGAAATCAGTAAAATCATTTATTCACACCCTTCACACCTCAAGAAGTGTAACTCAAATGATTAAATGTTTGAATAATTTGGGCCCACTGCGGTGGGAGAAAGCGGGCTGCTTGGGTCGGTTTTCACTGTGTGTGAGGATTTTACGTAGTTGACAGAAAGTACTGTATTCGTACATTTGAAAGTCAGGATACATTTACTATGCACATTAGTGAATCCTGAACTTTCAATATCCAAACTTTCAAATCTTCTCTAATCATAACACTGAATTGGAGCAATATCACATCACAAATCCTTAACTACTCTCTCTCTCTCCGTTAAAGCTCAAGAAATTCTGAAAAGAAGTTTGAAGATAAATCTAAAACAATTTTTTAAATAGCCAGTTTTTTGGAATCAAATCTATTATTTAAAGTGGCCTTACAACGGACCACTCTTGTGTCCATCCAGTGTCCACCCAACTGGATGGACACTTGACAAGTACCGAGCTGGTTCTTTGTAAGGCCACCCTTTTGCGTATCCTGATGAGTGTTGCATTTTAAGAAAAGTGATTCACACTTAAGTAACAAAATGGAATAGTAAGAAAAGGGAGTAACACTAATGTAGCAAAATGGAATAGATTGTTTATTTGTTAAAAGCAGCATGAAAAATTATTTATAATTTTAAGACAAAAAAAAAAAAGCTACATTCAGAAGTTTTTCTCCTTCATTTATTTAATCATCTGGAACATAAATAAAGTGTACAGTGTCCAAACTGCGCATTCAAGCTCAGCCTTGAGTGTGAACTCCTCCTAGTCCTATTCCATTCAAGAGTATCACCAGTTTATAATCACATATACTTATCGAGCCAATTTATATCAACAAAGAGTGGAATAGGTTATGCGTTCTCTACTCCCTTAAGTCAGAACGCAAATAACGATGTACGGTGCATGACTTCGTAAATTAAGAGATGATTAGTGGATTTCTTACCCATCAACATTCTAGTTTTCACTGTCAACTAGTTTTCTGTTAGTTTTCCTGTGTTTTTACCTCCTCTTTCAGGTCAGTATGGTTGGTAAACATTACACATACACATCCACAGGCTTGTCAGAATTCCAAGATTCTGTCCCTGCACAACCGGGCTGTATAGTACATTTGTAGTGGCAATAAGTCATCTTCGATGAAAATGAGTATAGTTCGATAGATTAACGTGTTGCTTCCATACATCAGTAAAGCAGAAGCTTCATTGACGGTATTTTTAACTGATTTTAGAGAGAATATGTCCTGTAAGTTCTATGAAAAAACATTAACCTGACAAATCTCTTGATGCAACGTTTACAACATTCATACTGAAAATATTTTTGGCTTTACGATTGATTTTGGGGTAATTTTTTAAAGAACTGAAAGGATTGTTCAAATCTGAAGGTGGAGATCTGTTTTTTAAGCCAGGTAATGTCAGTCATCAGGATTCTGTCACGTCTTTGAAAGATGTGCATCTAAGTTTGAAAAAGGCCCGATTTGTTCAGTTTTTTGGTAGTTTTCGCGATAAAGTCCAAAAGTGTAAGAATGACCAGAATGACACTATTTACTGGTGTCCAGTGTTTGAGGGATTCCAGTGAGTTTGCCATCGATCGCGTAACATTTACTAACCTTCCCCGACCGTAAGAGCCTAATTTACTTCCCTAGTTAGATTCATTCTCATCCTAAAGCAACGCGAGAGGTTAGGTGGTCGCCAGGCTCGGCTGTTGCGGGAGGGCAAGATACGCTTGTACAGAGAGTCGGGTCGGGTCCGCCGAAGCGCCCAGCTGAACTCGATCTCGAAGATGTATGGCCTGCGGGGGCCTGCGGCAGGGCAGGGCAGGGCTGGCGGGAAATTCAAAGCACTTTCCTTGTGGGAGATACAGTGGAAAAACAAAGGTGCTGACTAGCATGCCCTTTGCAGAGGTGCCAATGAAATTTGGAGTTTAATGCCTCGTAAAAAGGCACTAAAGGTGCCTAAAGGTGCTAAAAATTAGAAATTTCCAAATCCGCAGTTCACTGGTGATCTGACAAAAGAGCCTAAGTTCAGTTTCCCTCCTCCTCACCTCTCACCTTTAGATGAGAGGTGAGAAGGAGAGAAACTGGACGTACCTATGATCTTTTGTCAGATTACCAGTGAGTTGCGGAGCCAATTACCGACCCGACTGCTGTCAATTGTTGAAACCTTATTCGCCGTTAGTCTAATAATCTAATAACTTCAATTTTTAGGTTGTCAGTGAACACATGAAGAAATTTGTACCGTGTTAATCCTTGCAACTAGTCGGTTCCATCCTTCTCTAGACGACCGCCTCCTCATCCGATCGCTTCGAAGTCTTTTTTTTTCTTACTTTGTTCCAATTGTTCCGTCATGTCTCTGCAGGTGAGGACAGCAGACCATCACGATGTCCGCTCCGACAGAGAAGGCGACAGACCCTCCGGTGAAACCCAAACTCTCCATCAACGGCAAGAGGCTGGGCAGGCGCCCCAAATCCCTCGCCGAGGACGCCGACGGCAGTGGCTCCGCGCTGGGGGAGCTGGACCTCGGCGGCGACATGAACATCGTCATGCCGGAGGCACCGGACCCGAGCCGGCAGCGCGAGATCTTCACCTACGACGCGCTCCTGGACGGTCGGAGACAGCAGGCGAGTAGGGTTGGGTACCCTTAAACACCAATTTCACCGATAAATTGGTATTTTACCTGTAAATTATCCATTATTTTTTCTCAACTGCCGAAACGCCTTTTTTTGTGTGTGTGTAGTAGTCAATATTATATGGTCAGGAAATGTGTTCAGAATTATTCAAAATCGACAGCAGTATGTATCTGTCGTTTCGACGAACTTGTAAACCAGTATTTAATTTTATTTCACGGCTTTACTCTTATTTTAGTAATTATGTAAATGACAGTGATAGAGATAGTCTAATTACTCTCCTGGAGGTCTTTCGGGTCGACTTTTGACGGTTTAAGGTCACAATACTCAACGGAAACTATATGGGATGGGATTTCGAACTAGAACAGTCTAGGGTCGACCCGGTAGTAGCCCGTCCGAGACAATCGCGGATAGCTCTCTCCGATGACCGCCCGATAGTCTCAAACGGGCTTCTGCCGGGTCGAATCTTGACTTGAATTTCAATAAAGCCTTAATGACCTTTCCTATGGATCTGGACCGGAACCCAGAACGCCCAGAACCGTCGTTTTGACCGTATCCGGCATGACAAATCACGACTGCTACCCGTGATCCGCAGCCGTGTTTTCTCATACCGGATATGGACAAAACGACGAGTCTGGGTTCCGGTCCAGATCCAGAGAAAAGGTCTATTTTACCGCGATTTTACTGACTTTCCCAATCATTTTACCTATGGGACCTAACCGAGGGGGAAATAACAACTCTAAATTTTTGGAACACCTCGTAACTCAGAAAAATTCATTTAAAAAATGTAAGGAAAATTAACCAAAATTCACAATTTTCTCGAAACACTCAGGTGAAAATTCTCAAAAATTCATTTATAATTCACCCAAACTCATTCAAAATTCATCAAGATTCAGTAAAATTCACTAAAATTCATTACAAATTCTCAAAAATTCTCAAAATTTGAAAGCTAAGTTCCGAGTTGTCGGCCCGCTCTCCTTCCAGGCGGGCGCCGCGGGCGGGTGGAAGCGAGCGGCGTCGGCGGAGGCGGTGCGCCTCAACAAGTACCCGTGCTCGGCGTGCGGGCGGCGCTTCGCCTCCTCCAGCAACCTGGCGCGGCACGAGCGCGTGCACCGCGACGAGGAGCAGGGGGTGCGGCGGCCGTGCCCGATCTGCGGCAAGAAGTACGTGAGCGCGGCGGCGCTGGGCATGCACCTGCTCACGCACCGGCCGCGGCACGCGTGCGGCGTGTGCGGCAAGCTCTTCTCGCGCCTGTGGAGCGCGCGCTGCCACATGCGCAGCCACACCAACGAGCGGCCCTACGGCTGCGCGCACTGCGGCCTCACCTTCGCCGACCGCAACAACCTGCGCGGCCACATGCGCTCGCACGCCCGGGAGCGCGGCGTCAGCTCGTGCCCGCACTGCGGCAAGGCCTTCTCGCTGCGCGCCTACCTCGACAAGCACCTCGCCGCCGAATGCCCGCCGCCGACCGAGACCGGCCGCGGCCGCGGGGGCAGCAGCAGCCCCCGGGAGTCGCTGTCGCCGTCGCCGTCACCGTCGCCGACGGCTACCTGGGGGAGCGACCGACGGGCGCCGCCGAGCGACTCGGAGGATTGAGTAAGTGCGGGTCGCGCACGTGCCAGCACTGCGGCAAGGCCTTCTCGCTGCGCGCCTACCTCGACAAGCACCTCGCCGCCGAGTGCCCGCCGCCGACCGGGACCGGCCGCGGCCGCGGTGGCAGCAGCAGCCCCCGGGAGTCGCTGTCGCCGTCGCCGTCACCGTCGCCGACGGCTACCTGGGGGAGCGACCAACGGGCGCCGCCGAGCGACTCGGAGGAGGACTGAACAGGTAGCTTGTCGTTGTTGTTGTTGTTGTTGTGAAATGTGCAGATTTTGTCCAAGCCTCGGGTCGAGGATCAGTAGAGGGCGCCCCTGCGATGGTCTTCGAACGGGCCACTTGAGAGTTGACTCTCCCGTTTACATCGGCCAATGCAGCGTCATTTTTGCTCTGCTAAACCGACTAAAGTTTTCCAATGTTACTACCCCTTGACAGATCAAACAACAGTTTGATTTTGGGTTTCAAGGATTTGATGATGACAGCAATAAAAAAAAAATCTAAATCAAACCTTCAAACAGTTCGCCTGGTAGCTCTCCCAGTGCCCCTCCTGGCGCCTTTAGAACTACCGTTTTCTAGTCCTTTGTGCCAGTCCCGCCTTTGAAATGTTGATTGTCGATTCTCGTCCGCGCTGGCTCTGCTGCCCGATATTCCGAGAACGCCTCTCCCTGCTGCAGGACTTGGGACTCTTCTGTCCTTGTCGCATACGTATGCCGCACAGCTGACTTATTCCGAAAATCGCTTTTCCTCGCTCTGTCTCTCTCGCACTGACGCGGTTTGCCGCACAGGTGCGAGTGAGACAGAGCGCGCTCTTCGGAAGAAGTCTTGCAGCAGCGGCCTGGCCCGGCCTGGCCCATATCACAGCGCTAAGGGGCCTACTTTTCCTTGTTTTGTTGCTAAGGACGGACGGGCGGCGCGACGCAGGGTTCTGCACGGACAAATATCATTAATCACCCCCGCCCAACTGTCTGTCTCTGTCTATCCCATCTCGACTTGCCGCCGCCGCCCTTCCTCCTCCCTGCTCCAACAAACACCCCCGCCGATCTCTCTATTCTCGCTCTCTTCTGCGGCGCTGCCCTCGAAATTTCTCCTCGTCTCCCGAGAAATAATAATTCGCCCCCCCCTTTTTTTTTTGCGCCCGATGTATGTATGCGCCGGCCAGAGAACCGTGTACTGGTGCGGACGCTGGACGCTGTTTCGTGCGGGTGCAGCGGTCGGCATAGGGGAAGGGTTATTTGACGCCAATTCCTTGAAATGTGGTTTAAGTGTCCTCTAGTACTTAACTACTCAATACGTTTTGTCTTTATCTAGTTTCTATCTAGTTTAATCTTGGTCTGTGACTTCTCATGTTTTTGTTTTTTTATTTCTTTTCCTGTTAAAAGTGTTCGGATTTACCTGTTGACATCATAATCATTTTATGAAATGAAAACGAATCTTGTTTTTAGGATATCTGCCTTTTCTCAAGCATTTCCATATGTGTATATACATGTAAATATGATTTTCAATGGATACAGTGTGCTTGAAATTTCTTCCCAAACCCTTTACCCTTGTGGACGATTGATCAAGAGGTGGCGCGGAAATCGACGACGACTCCCTCTGTCGGCCGACTGATTCCCTATGGTGTCGGACATACTCCGCGTCGGGGAGCATCGCCGACCCCCACCGCGGCGATACCCCCGACATGAAGTGCTCATTGCACGGTGTACTCCCAGCAGTCGCCATGTCGTCCTTTCTTTTCCCACCCACCCTCCACGGCTATGCTCGCATCCTTCGCCTGGTTTCTCAGAACATCGCTGCGTTTTGCTGGAGTTTCACTTTGCTCCTCACTGAAAAATACAAACGTGCGATGTCGTAACTCTACAGCAGTCGTAAACCCGTTTTAGGGGTGCTAATGTGTATATTTTCAGTTGATTTTTGTTTCCTTAATATTTTCTTCAGCAAATTAATCACATTTCCGGATACTTTATCGCATTCCTCTGAAAATTACGAGTCAGAGTAGCCTATACCTTCCGATCTCCGACCAGCTAATGAAAAACAAGTATTAAAAAAAAAAAATTCAATCAAATTCTGCCATTTTTAAACAGAGCCCGATCAAATGTAGGCTTGTTTTGAGGCGGGATTTTGTGAGGAACTCGAAACAAGGTCCCAGAATCCAATTTTATTCCAAAGAAAACGAAGTATTACGACGAAAAATTAACTCTAATGCTTTTGGAGCTTATTTAGTGCCTTTTAAAGATTGGTTTTCCTGCCTTTGTTTTGCTAGTGTTGTGTTCGACATTGAAAAGGTACATGATGGAACAGAACAATCAATTTTGCCGATTTGCTTTATTGATTTCTTCACTATGTAAATAACGCTCACAGAAAATAAACAAGCAAAAGCACCGAGCGATGAGTCCCACGATGAAATGTATACACCACACAAACCTCTCTAGAACCGAATTTGTCCCCTCAATTCAAACAAATTCGGATCTACAGGGTAGATGTAGAGCATGAAAACAAAAATTGTAAGTTCCGGAGACCGCGCGGTATGTCGCTGACAGCAGCGACGTTGCAAGAAAACCGCCAACCTGCAACAGACCATCAGGCAAAACCATCAGTGTTTCAGTAAAAGAGACTGAAATGAGCATTTTCCAGCAGAGGAAAAAAAAAGTCGATCAGCAATTTTAAGGAAAAGTATGATCTCATGCAGGGTGCACCGTACACCGCACCCCTCACAAGCGGACTAAGTATCAAATTCGGCAAGATCTTCCGAAGGCAATCGACAGGTAATTGTACGCCTCACTTTTAAAACATCAAACTTGCCACAAAATCGGGGATTCACTGAAAACAAACCGACACTGACTTAAAAGTGTTGCCTGCAGTGTTGAACATATATTATGAGGCTTGGTCAAAAAGTCCATGAATTTTATATCAGAATATTGGCCAGTGGAACGTGTCCTACTAAAGTGTGGAACACTTTTGTCCTCACGGACTTTTTAACTAAGCATCTCTAAAAGAGATCAAAAGTCTGCTCCTGTTCAGCGCACGAAAGCGTGTGTCAGTTGAACACTTTTGATAATGGAAGGTGAGTGCACAGTGCACTTCCCTCTGCGGGCTGGACAGGGTGATTCCGTCTCTCTGTCCTTGCAGCACTCGTGCGCGTGACTCGGCCATCAGGAGAGAGAGAGAGAGAGAGAGAGAGAGAGAGAGAGAGAGAGAGAGAGAGAGAGAGAGCACTACTAAATGGTGTTTGGAATCACCCCGCACACGAGAGGTGAGCCGGCCACTCGATGAAATTAGTACAGAGCCGCCGTGCGTCCCCTCCCACTCGTACGAGTCAATCCTCTCTCCGTTCGTGTGTCTGTCTGTCTGTCTGTCTGTCTGTCTGTCTGTCTGTCTGCGGCGCCACCTAACCGCGAGCAATCGACGCGCACCCTCTGAAGCGGGGGTGGGGTGGGTGGCTGGGCACGCCCTCCGTAAAAACACGCCACGCCACGGGAGGGTGCCTGTGCTTCCCCTCAGGGCTGTTATCTCCTCTTTTGCTATGCTCTCAGCATCCCTCTCCTCCCTTCTCTCTCTCTCTCTCTCTCTCTCTCTCTCTCTCTCTCTCTCTCTCTCTCTCTCTCTCTCTCTTATCGCTCTCTTTCTCTCGCTTTCTTTAGTATCTCCTCTTCTTCATTCACGTTGCTGGAGACGGAGTTTCCAGGAATTGGAGGGAGAGGGAGAGAGAGAGAGAGTGAGAGAGAGAGAGAGAGAGAAAGGGGGGAGGGAGGGACAGAGGAAGGGGAGGGATACAAGGGCGGTTGATTCCCGAAGGACACATAGAGGGAGAGCATTTCAACCCCCTCGGGTGGGGGTTGGTGTTCTGCCATCCCCTCCCCACCCCCCTTCCCCGGGGTGCGGCCACCGCCACACCAGCACCACCCTTACTCGACGACAGGACAGGGTGAGCTGGTCGTGCGCACTCTGGTGGCGGGCGGCGGCCCCCACCCGGTGTGTGTGTGTGTGTGTGTGTGTGTGTGTGTGTGTGTGTGTGTGTGTGTGTGTGTGTGTGTGTGTGTGTGTGTGTTTACCGTGTTGCTACCCCGGTGGGCCCGGTAGGGCGGGGCGGGGTGGGGCGGGGCGGGGCGGGGGCCGCCTGCTGCGGGGCGGAGGCACCGCGCGCGCGACCGCCGCCGTGCCCGCTGCCCGCCGCCGCGCCCGAACCAGAAATAGAGGCAAAAGGCAAAAGCCTGTTTGCTGGAATATTTCGGGAACGTCAAACATTTATCGCGTGATTCGAATGGCGCGCGGAGAGGTCAGTGCGGGCGAGCGGCTCGGCGGGCGGACACGGGCGCGAAACAGAGGCGTCCGAAACGTATCGCAGAGCCACGCGCGCCGCTTCACTTCAACTCTGAATTTGGTGTACAGTAAGTTTTGTAAAAAATTTTGAATTTTTATTGATTTTTTGGGGGAAGCCCCAGAAAAGACACGCACATCTGATCCAAATTATTCTCTCAATTACACGATTAAATAGGATTTTTAATAAATTATTGTGAATTATTTCTATTTATTCCAAATTATTGGAAATTAACTTGCAATAATGCAAAATAATCACAATTGATTCAATTATTTTTTAAAACTTTTCAGAAACAAATTTTGCTCTGCAATTGAAAGGGTGGCGTGAAAACATGGAAAATTTTTGCGGCAGTAAACCTCCCGAAGGAGGTTGCGGTTCCCGCCAGGCACAGGGCTTTTACCCCCTGTGGCAGCCAACTGCTTCGGTGTTCCATGGGAACCGGCGCTTTGCTGACTGCGATCCTATCGCGCAATTCGACAGATTTGATCCCCGTACCACCATTGGCCTACCCCTAGAGGTACGAGCGGTGTCAAGGGCGTTAGACTTCCTGATCCCAGTTTCAGAGGCCTTACCTCAGAGGGGTACGCGGGATTCGAACCCACAACCCCGAGTGCCGACACGTAGCCAGAACAGGAAGCGACCCAACGCCCAGAGCCACCGAGCCAACGGCGGTGAGACGTGTTTAACTTCTATTTGACCTGCCCTGGAGCAGCTGCCAAAGGAAATGCCAAGCGCGAAAAACACTTTCCCGAGTGGGAGTCGAACTTTGGACCACTCGGTTCGGTGTTGCGCGCTCTACCGACTGAGCCACGACGTTTCGATGACTGTTCTGTGCGACGGGTTCGCGTCGTACTTGCCCTATCCCCCAGCCTCCAGCCAGGACAGGGCAAGTACGACACCAACCAGTCCCACAAAACAGTCATCGAAACGTCGTGGCTCAGGGGAGAGAGACGGAAGTCAGTCGGGTACAGCCGCAGTGTACGCATGGATTTGGCACAGACTTTCAAATTGTACGAATAAATGTCCTTATTACGCTTACGAATGGAAAGTTCCTCACACATCTACATGTGTTCGACATTCACACACTTTGGGCTTACAGAGCGTGCGGGAGAGTCGACGACGAGGCTCAGCTTGTAGTGTCGGAGGCTTGAGTTTGTATGCACGACAGCCAGCACGGGGCGCGGTGCGGGGCGGTGCGGGGCAGGGTCCTGTCCGTCGGAAGTCACGTTGCTCTTGTGGGGCATATAGCCGGTGCCGCTCGATGCACACTTTGCACTTCGCGCGCATCCAAGTGAGGTGGACGGCACCAATACTCGGGATGGGAATATTTGTGGATGCAATGTCCACGCGGTAAAAGTCGTGGATTGAAAGGACTTGGAGAAATTCAAGGCTGAGGATAATTCCAAGGCTTTTCCTTAAATGTAATGTGTTTTCAAGGGAACGCCTTGCTGGAAATCTGGCGTGGCATCCTGAGGGACCCCTTAGAGTACTTCACGGGACGTCACGCCAAATTCTAGGGCGTACCCTGAAAGCATATGTTAGAGGAAAAGCCTTGGAATTATCGCCTTCCTTGAATATAACGAAAAGATCTTGAAATCCAAGACTTTCTCTTTACCCTACTTTCCGCGTCTCGAGAGGAAACACGAAGGACATCAAACGCCGAGGACGGTTACTATCAGTAATATCTTACAAAGGCTGTTTGATGACAATTGTCACTTCATATTTTCGTGAGAATAATTATTGCCTAGTGTACTGCCACACTAGAAACCTTAACACTACACCTGCGCAACGCTGCCCACTGTTAAAAAAATTATTCGTAAATTTAATACTTCTTTTTCGTAATCTGTGATTACAACACAGAGTTGTAAATTTACGACCACAGTCGTAAATTGACGACAGCAAATTCGCACTCGTCAAAGAAAACATAGTGTAACAAACAAAATATTTTTTTTTTTCTTCAGTGGCCGCTCATGATTGTAAGACGGCCCCCCTGCTTTATCTCTGCGCGCGATGGCGACTTCACAGTTCCAAACTAGACACGTAAGCGTAAGCAGGCCGCCTCGCTCCGGCCCACGTTCTGCAAAATGCCCCGAATGGGGACTCACTCGTTTATCCCCGCCGCCCGGGGCCGGCCCGGGGCCCTAAATGGGACATCCTGTATAGGCTTTCCTCCGCGGGGGCGGCGGGGAGGAGGCCCAGGACCCCTGGAGCACCGCGACACGCGCCGCCGCCGGCCTCGCGGAGCACTTGTAGGTCTGCAGCCAAGTGTATAACGGTAACAGCGAGCACATGTGGTAGTTGCAGGCGTTTTAGTTACCTTTGAAAAAAATACACTCTCAATAAAAGAAAAGAAAAGCAATCTCGGACAAACAAATTTTAAAAAAATATGGTTGAAAATTTTCGATTTTGTTATATTACGATTTACAAAGATATTGTAAATTTACGACATCCCTTTCTTGCTCGTAATTGAATTTCAAGTCGATGCGTATAATGCTTGTAATTTTACGATTTGCAATTTGTAATTTTACAATTCCACTTCGTAGAAAATTTTCCCGTAAACCTACAACAGCTTTTTTTTTTTTTAAACCGTGTTTTTCCGAGCACAATAAATGACGTTTTTTTTTCGGTTAATAGTTTTCGCTACTGTGACTTTTCCTAACAGTGAGGCGTAAACGTACCGAAAAAATTTAAGCCATATAGGTCCGACCGAATTAATTGTTTCTTCCCTCTCTTGATGCGTTTAAACCGAACCTGTCAGTGGGCTGTCATTTGTCAGCGAGGCACAGTCGAGGCCTGCCCCCCGGTCCCCGCCCCGCCCCGCCCGCGTCCATAGGCGTCCAGCTTGTTGACCCGGCACGGCGCTGCCAACCTCAGCGGCTGTGCGGCCCGGCGCGTCAAAGCGTCAAATTGAGCCTCGCCCCCGCAGACGCGAGCGGGAGCAGTGGCCGGTGGCAGGCCAAACACTGTGTTTAGGTTGGCCGCCCTGCGCCAGGGCCCCAGGGCCGGCCCAGGTCACCCATATCGACCGCGCCGCGAGTTTGGCCAGCCTGAGCGTCGCCGGTCATCGCAACGGAGTACTGTAAAACCAAAGTGTGCAACTGTTAAAACAAATAGATGTGTGCAACTTTCACCTTATAGCGTACGAGTGTTTAATCCATAGTTGAGAAGCTGCAAGTGTTCAACTCGACATTTTACACTCGGAATTGTCCAACTCGACAGTTTCACACTTGAAAAAGTTCAACTAAGCGTTGTGCGTCGCAGTAGTGTACTTGCAAGTGCACCAGCTACCGTTTTGAACAGTTAGAAGAGATTAGGCTGAACAGTTGCCGACATTTTCAAAAGAAAGACAATAAAACTGATCCGTAGATTTCCCGAGAATCCCGGAAATCCATTTGACATATTGGTGCATATGCAGCATATCCCCATCACGGGACTTGAACGCACTGACTCGCACAGATACACCCCCAGGCACAGGCATTTGGGTGATGGCTTGACGGCCGATGGGATCAGTTTCGTTTCAGTCCCCACCTCGGTCGTGGTTGTGCATAAGTTCACCGCGAAGCCGAGCGGAGCCGTTGTGGAGGTGAGGGAAGGAGAATGGGCCTGGGCCAGAGAACATCAGGTTAGCAACAAGTATGAGCTCTGACTGAGCCCCGCCCCGCCCCGCCCCACCCCACTCCACACACCTGGGAGCTGTGGGGCATCCTCACCGCCCGCTGAGCCTCAGGTGGCTGGCCGGCCGCTCTCACGCAACTGAACCGCGTTTATTCAATCAATCGAGTTTGCATCTGGCTATCGTGAGGCAAAGTCAACCCCAATTAGACGTCAAAATGGTCAAAATTTCGATAAACCTATGTCGTGGGAATGCGGGAGTGCGCGTATCCACCTCCAATTTTCGCCTGTGATGATGCAAATTCGGCCTGAATATATTTGACTTTTGCTTAGTGTGGCGGTGAAAACAAACAATAAAACACTATTATTTGTGAAATCATTTTTTCAAGTTTTTGTACGAAGCAATATCAAGTGATTGGTGGGTGGGTGGATGGATGGATGGATGGATGGATGGATGGATGGATGGATGGATGGATGGATGGATGGATGGTTGGTAGGTGGGTTGAGGGATGGATGGATGGATGGATGGATGGATGGATGGATGGATGGATGGATGGATGGATGGATGGATGGATGGATGGATGGATGGATGATCGCTAAGGGTGTTTCGCGACTAGCCGCGGTGAAAGGGTGGGGAAGCGCCCTGCGATGCGTTCAGCGTGGCGTGGCGTAGCGTGGCGGCCATCGATCCGCGATCCACCGCCTGCCACCCCCTGGCTGCCCCCACCCCACCTCGCCCAGCCCATGTGTCATTGCACTTTGCACTTACGTTAGAGTACTCTTTCTCTCCTGCAGGGATGAAAAAAATAAGCCCATGTTACATTTCAAAACGCAATAATCTAGAGGCCTCACGGTTTCATTTCACCAACCGTCTCTAATTATTTTATTGGCCTAAGGTTTGTTTTAGGTGCGTGTCTCAAAAGGGGTCCGTCCCGAATGATTATTTTCCGGATAAAATTTTTCTTTAATTCATATTTTTCATGTCATTGCCTGCATGGTTGTTTGCTATGAATAAATGGAGTCGGTGTCGGTGCCTTGATTGTGAAAGGGTATAGGGAGGGATGAGCTGTCGACTTACACGCCCCGCCCCGCCCCGCCCCTGGTGGCGTGGGAGGTCACAAACTGTACGGATGTGAGTTAAGTTCCTCTAAATTAACGACATGGGAAGGGGCAATGTCTGCCTGGTCTGGAGACCCCGGCCGCATGGATGACGCCATGGGGTACAGTACAGTGCTGACGGAGCGATTCATTACTTTTATTCTACTATTTATGAATCGCTCTTTTACTGGTCGATTTAGTTCGTTTTTTTTTTAACGCTGCATGCGCATTTCGAGTCCAGTCAGATCCGAGAGGGGAAACAGCTGATCGGGAGCGAGTGATCCGGAGCGTGACGAAAACCGTCTATTTCTGACCCCTCACGCACGCGCTCGCGCGCCTACGTACACACATACACACACGCACACACGCACACACGCACACACACACACGCACACACACGCAGCAGCAGCAGCAGCAGCAGCTGTTACTACCATGGAGGCTAGAGCAGGCTGATTGAAACAAGGGGAAGACTCCAAAAAAGACAAGAAAGAACGGTATGAAGTCGGCTTTTAAGTAAATTGCAACCAGCCATCAAGTAAATTTAAAATTTTTCGTTTCGTAATCAACCGACCCTTAACCGGGAAGCCCACACACTAACTTGATTTGTACTTTTTGTTAAACAATTAAACTTTTTGCACATATCTGTGCGTACATTCGGACACTTTAGTGCATAATTTTGTACAAAATAATGCAATCTTGTGCACAAAATTTGTGCGAAGCGAAACGCAGGTTTATCTTTGCACGCAAACGTTTGCACAAAAATGTACAAATGCACTTATAGCGTGTAAATTCTGCATAGTGAAAAAATTAGAAAAAAGCCGACAAGTTTTGCCCAACAAATATCCGCGTGTGCCAGGCGACGCGTGCCCCGTGCCCAGACCGCGCTAAACTTAGTTTTAATGTTCCGAATCTCTCTACCGTGCTGGTTTTTGTCAGTACATTCCACGGCGTTTCAAACACGGCCGCAGCGCGCTGTTTGACGTTGCTCAGCTGCTCGAGGAGCGCGGACCGGACCGTCTGAAATAGTTTCGCGCCGCTGCGCGAACGGGATCAATAGGCAAGCGGGGCGGCAGAACACGAAAAAACGAGAATCTTAAGTGTACAAAATGTCATACACCTGCAGATGAGTGAGTTTATTCGCTCACTTGCAGGTGATTGAAAAATATTTGCAGACTTGGAGCTGTGCGAATAAAACTTCGCTCACTTGCAAGTGTGCGAATGAGTGTTATAGCCCCACACCTGGGGTTCCGTGGAAGTCAGATTTCAAGCTTATTTATAATAAATATTTTTCAAGGGTCATAGAACAGTAATAACACGCTCTAAATTTACGAGGGAAAAGGCAAAGCTTTGAGGAACTGGACTTCGTTGTAAAAAAATTCCTCATATTTTCAGGAATTTTCAAAAAATGAGGAAACTTCGCTCGATTAGAGACTTGCTCAAAATATGAGTAGTTTTCCTCAAATTAAATGGGATTTTATCCTCAAAGTTATCCCTTTTCCTCAAAAAATCAGACATTGTTTCTGCCGTGTATACTATTCTTTGTAAGGAAAAGTAAAATTTACATCGTAAAAATCGACGCAGTCAACGGCACAGCCACTGTGAAAAAAAAAAAGTCGTAGGTTTACGGGAAAATTTTCCATGATGTAAGTCGTAAAATTACAATATAAAATTGTAATTTTACAAGCACTTCCTATCGACCTGGAATTGATTGCCGATCAAGGAGGCACAGTCGTAAGTTTACGACATATCTCAGAAATCAAAATTACAACAAATGTTGTAAATTTACGAGGATAGTTTTCACAGTGGCCCGCGTGTCGAAAAATGCGACCACTTGTGGGCATTTCTGTTGCCGCGCCGGGTCGCGGACACACTCAACCATAACTCGCGCAATTAACGCTCTAAGAGTAAGAGAGACACACTAAACTCGAGAGAGAAAGAGATGAGGAATGAGAAATTAAAAGGATGAAAAAAGGACTGATCTCCGGGCCGGGCGCTTTGCGGAGCGGGGACACGGTGCTAGCTGACATGAGGGATAAGGCCATGAGACGCATGCGGGCGGAGCAGCGAAAGTGAGCATGTCACGACCACGGCTGTGAGTAGTACTTGCACAGTACACAACAAAACTGTACAGTGGAAGTGGACTCCTCCAAAAACTGAAAAGCTGTAAAAGCCATCGTATGCTTACTTTAGGGACAACAAAATATATTTTAAAATTTCTGTCGTTTTCTGTTTCAGAAAACATCACTTTGTCATGCTTTTTAGAAAAAAGATGTAGTGTTTACATAAGGGCTTGTTCCACAGCGAAATGTTTTGCTAAAATTAAAAAAAAAAATGAAAAAGATTTTCCTTGTTTAGTTACAACACAGAGCTACTTGGTTGTTGCTTGTGTGTACCAAACTAGGCAATCCGAAAAAAAAGTTTAGTGAGGACTCTCACGAAAACAATAGCGGTCTCACCACACAGAATGTCATCAGAGGTGACAAACGTTTTTCGACAGTGTATCTGAAACTCTGCGCGAGGCAAACTCGTTCTAATCCGTGTTCGCTTGCCGACCTGTTTGTATGAAAATTCACTCACTTACACGAGTGTGATGGGCATCACACACTTGCGCGGGAGGGTGCCGCGGTACTCACGCGCTGTATAGCAGGGCGGGGCTCAGGGCGGGGTGGCCGGCGTAGGGGTTCGGGCGGGCGGCGGGCGGGAGGGTTGGCGGTGGGTTGTGCGTTCTGTTGCGGCTGCATCCCCCAGCCTCACTGCGAAGCCGAGCGGGGTGGAGACCGCGCCCCACCCCGCCCCACCCCGCCCCACCCCGCCCCACCCCGCCCGGGGGAGGAAGGGAGAGGCTTTCTGGAGCCGCTGGAGCCGTGCGCGCGCAGCGGGGGGAGGGGAGGGGAGGGGGAGGGGGGAGCGCGCCCTATAGCATCATCCCCTTTGCACATAGGCGGGCCGCGCGGGGAGGGGAGGCGGAGGGAGGGGGGGAGGGGGGAGGACAGTGGAGGGGAGGGGGTTCAGATCCTAAGCCAGTCGCGTCTTCCGCGCTCACAGCAGCAGCGTCAAGGAAAAAAATTTGTCGGCTGCCTCTGCGGAGTGGTTGTTGTCCGGAATACTCATCTCGTATTCCACGCGGAGAAGGCACGGAAGGAAACTTCGTCTTGGGTTTATTCAAGCGGCCCCGCGGAAACCCCGTGTAATTTCTCCACACAAGGGCTGCTTGGTTTTGAGCAAATTGCTTGGAAACCAAGACGCGTTTTCGCTCCGTGAGGAAAAAGAAAACAACTGACATATGTGCGGGCGACCAAAAAGCTCCGTAGCGCATTAGGATAACTGAAGGTCAATTTTAGAACAGGAAAGTAATCTTTACAACTATGAAACAATAGGACTTATTTTGATATTCAGGCACTGTTTTTCTTCTTCTTCGGAAATTCCTCTATAGCGAAAGATCGAACTGCAAAAAGATAAAATCCTTCAAAAAATAACAATAATTAAGGATGAATAAGTAAATTAAGGTTTGTTCGGATTTGTTAAGTCAGTGCAAAAGCAACACGCTACAAATTGAATTGGCGACAGCAGACAGACACCTGCGTCCTGTGTAGGTGGAGCAAAGTGAAGTACGGTATGTGCCATTGGGTGGGGACCCTCCCCACCCCTCCCCGCACCACCGCGCCATACGCTCCACGCTGACGAGAGCTGTCAAGCGTGCGTATCCCTCTCAACACGCGAGTGTGTGTGTGTGTGTGTGTGTGTGAGAGAGAGAGAGAGAGAGAGAGAGAGAGAGAGAGAGAGAGAGAGAGAGAGAGAGAGAGAGAGAGAGAGAGAGAGAGAGAGGAGGGATGGCGCTTCAGCCCGCCTCATTGGTCCAGGCGGATGAAACCTCGGTGGATCGATACCATCAGGCTGCCGTCGTGTCGTGGTTGCCGCTACACATAAAAAAATATTTTTTTTTCAAAAGGTTTTTAAAAAAAGAAGGCAAAAAAGGGAGGGGGGAGTGGGCAATATATATGGAAATGTAACTGCGGCTTAACGACCCCTATTAAGTAAGTTGAACTTAAGCGTGTAAGCTACTTACACACATATTTTTTATTTTATTTTCTCTTAAGACCAACAGGCAGTCCCGTGCGCGAGAGTCCCATTCCGAGAAATTTGCAGTGTTTTCCAAAGTACCCAGAGCATTATATTGACTGTAAAAAAATCCATTTCGTTAATTAACTGGAAATACCTGTGAACTTTGTCAAACGACCTGACTGAGAATTGACTTTCATTTGTCTTGATTTACAAAAGAATTCTGTAACTAACTATTGAATTCCACAACTTTTCAAACTTTATTTGTTGTTTCACGATTTTTCTTGTTAGTCTAGTAAATTTTTCATCAAACTACAGGAAAAATCTGTTCTCCTATTTGACAGCGAAACCTGTAAATTTGTTTCTTCTCTTTTTCTTCGAGCAAATTTTTACAGTGTTACGAGTCAAATTAAGTCCCACTGTGCCCAATAGTGTGTCTGCGGAAATTAAATGAGGCGAGCAGACGGCGGCTATAATATTTCCAGAAACAGCGCACGACGCTTTGCAGTGTACCGGAGAGGACACCTCTGCGGGTTTTCGCGCGCGATCTCTCCCGGACCGTTTGCCGATACAATACAGGTATTGTCTGAGACACGGAGGTGTTTTATGGGCCATGGGTCTCCCACCGAATGTCACTGAACGCCCCGCTCCCCGCAGAACAACCAACCGAATAATTTTGAGCAGACGAGGAGTAGACGCGATAATAAGATAAAACAATTACAGTCGAGAGAAATTTAGTGAATAAAAGAGAAGTGAGGAAGAAACGAGCCGGAAACAACTCTGAATTTTTTTACACCCCGTAATTCCGAAAAATTTAGGAAAGTTCAGAAAAATTAAGAAAACTTTAGAAATATTCACAAATAATCACAACAAATTAGGTCAAATTTCAGCAAACATTCAATACAAATTCACAAACATAAAAAAAACTCCCAAAAATTCACAAAATTTGTATACCAAAATTCAGAGTAGTTCTCCCTTGGAGAGAAATCTTCTCTCTCAAAGAGCGAACGATTTTACTGAGTACCGATGGGCGTGCTCACGGTAAGCAGCAGCAGCAGGTAAGCAAAGCGGGGAGACCAGGAGGTCGAAAATTGAGCAACGGTATTGTCTGGTAGCAAAGTGAATGACGCGTTTCAAAGAAGGAGCGGGAACTGGGTGGTGGTGAGCACAGAATGGGCGCTGCCCGGCGCTGCCCAGTGCCCAGCCCAGGCCAGGTGCTGCTGCTACCCCTGGCATCAGTATCCGCACCCCCTCCTTCTCCACCCTCTCGTGACAAGGAGACAAATGACACTATCTGGGTCCTTGGGCAAGGTCAGCAGCGTCGTCAGCTGATCGCAGCGGCGGCCTCATTCATCGAGTCACGCATGTGTGACGTGACACGTCACACATCTGGCGCTAATCGTTACATTCACTTTTTTCGGGGAAGGGGGGTGCGGGTAGAGGGGAGGGGGGAAGGTCTCTGTGAGTACTTCCTCCTCACGCGCATGTGTGAATAGAGTCCGGTTGAGGGCGTTACAGTCATTGCAGTCGTGTGTCCTCAGGAATAAAGCTTGGATGGAACAACTACAGTAGATTCAGACGAGAGCAGAAGCGGCTCCACTGGAAAAACAAAGGCAGGACTTAATGCCTTTCTAGGGGTGTAAAATTTTAATGCATGTGCAAAGGCATGAAATTGTCCAAAGGCATTAAAATTGCTGTCTGATTCCAAAAACCTCTACTAAGGCGCCTCCGTCCTTGTCGCACTCCCGGGGCCCTTGTCATCCCGAACACAGGGCACCGCCACAGGTGCGACAAGGACGAGAGTTACGAGAGCGATCTTCTGAATCAGATGGCTGGGCCGAGGGGGGAGTCACTCCGAAACATCATCGGACGGTCCCCATACTATCATTTTAAAAATAACAAAATAACAAAGAAATTAGAATACAATCAAGAAAAAAAGCACAGAAAAAACAAATTGAAAAATCAAGAATTCACGAACACGAACCAAAACACTGAACAAAAACAAATGAAAAAGTCAAAAATATGGAGAAAAGATCAAAATTTATCAAACAATGATAGAAATTTTCCTTGCAAAGTCGTGAGAAAGATCAACTTTAAAAAAAAATAAAAAACACTAGAAAATCAAAGGTGCTAAACTAGCACCTTTGCGGGGGTGCTAAAGAAATTTTGAGTTTAATGCCTTTTAAAAGGCACTTAAGGTAAAGGTGCTGAAAATTAGTGCCTTTAGCAATTTTAGTGCCTTTGTAGAGGCGCCAATCCTTTAGCACTTTTTATAGGTTTGAGCTAGCACCCTTGTTTTCCCGGTGAACATTGTGCACATTTTGTATGAGAAATCCTCCCCTCGGGCTGGGCTGGGCTGGGCGCGCGCTCACCTGGGTTGAGGTTAGGCGGCCGCGCCTGTACTCGAGTCCACCTCCGGCCTCCGGCCCCACCGGCTCCGTCCGTCGTGTCCTGCCGACGTCCTCGTCGACGAGAATGATGCAGAGCAGGTTCGCGACGTATAGACTCACGAAGTTAGCAAAACTCGACGCTCAACGTACGGTACGGGTGCCGCCCGCGGTTGTGTCGGCTTCGCGTTCACGCCACGCCCCGCACCGCGCCCCGCCACGCCCCGCCACGCCCCGCTACGCCCCGCCACGCCCCGCCACGCCCCGCCCCGCCACGCCCCGCCACGCCACGCCCCGCAACGCCACGCCCCGCCACGCCACGCCCCGCCACGAGCGTGTACCGGCGCAGCCAGACGCCAACGACCCGTCGACAGCGAGCTCCTCAACAGAACTGAACCAACTGAACCCAAAGTGAGCAGCCGCACCACCACGGCGCCCGGCCCGCCACCGCGTAGAGAGAGAGAGAGAGAGAGAGAGAGAGAGAGAGAGAGAGAGAGAGAGAGAGAGAGAGAGAGAGAGAGAGAGCAGAGAGGAGAGGTGGAGAGAGAGGGAGAGAAGGATAATGAAGAGGAGGGAGCGGAGACGGCGAGGAGCGAGGAGGACGGCGACAGCAGGGCGGCCATAGCGCACGACGCGGGGGAGAGTGAGAGAGTGAGCGGGGGGGAGGTACGGAGGGGCTCGCTAGGCGCTGACCATTAACATAAATTATGGCCGCAGGTTTCGGGGTGACAGTTAGTATTAGGTCATAAAGTGCGAGAGGGTGGTGTGGTGTGTGTTGGTCGGGCCGGCCGGGCTGAGCTCGGTGCAGAACGCCTGCCTGTGCCGGCCAGCAGAATCCTTCGCGCTTCCTCCTCTTCCCGTCTCTCCCTCTCTCTTTCTCTCTCTCTCTCTCTCTCTCTCTCTCTCTCTCTCTCTCTCTCCCTCTCTCTCTCTCTCTCTCTCTCTCTCTCTCTCTCTCTCTCTCTCTCTCTCTCTCACACACACACACTCTCTCTCCCTGTCCTCTTTCTCTCCTCCTCTCCTCAGTGAGCGCGCGTACAACGCTCTCCTCTCGCTCCCACCCCCACCCCTACTTCACTCGCGACTTCATCCCCGCGATATGGAGATTCACGATGAAGGGGGAGTGGAAGGGGGGGGGGGGGTTAGAGCCCCCGGCGGTGAGCACAGCGCTCGGCCAAATTCAATAAGGAAACTTTTTAATCCGGTGGGGCTCATACAACACTGTGTGTGCGAGCGTGGGGTGCCATAGGGAGGCAAGGCGGTGGGGTGGGGGGTGGGGTGGACTTATCGCGGCGCTAGTTTCTCCCGCCTTCACACTTCCCCCCTCCTCGTGGCCCCCCTCGCGAACGTGGCGGGCGGGTAGTGGCTCACCAGCGCGGCGCATCGCGGAGCGGGGCAGGAGGCGCGCGGCGGCGGACACAGCTCCCTCATTAGGCTCATCAGTACGGCGGGGCGGAGCGGGGCGGGGCGGGGCGGGGCGGGGCGGGGCGGGGCGGGGCGGGGTGTGGCGGGCCGGGGCGGGGGCACAGCGCGCACACGAGGCACGGGGCTGTCCAAAACCTACACACGTATACGAACGCGCAAGCCACACACCCGAAAAGCGTTATTGTTGTACCAGTAGTACTACTAAAGGTGGTTACAACTTATCTTGGCACACGCTCGGCGAGGAATTCGCCTCGGGAAACAAAGAAAATACAGTCCGCTCAGGAACCACTGGAGGGTCTCTGCGCGGGGGTGGCGGGGGGCGGCCGGGGGAGGGTGTCTATTGACGAGCTCGGACGAGGAGGTGAGACTAATGGCCCCCAATAAAACGGTGTGTTCAGACTTCCAAGTCCCTGAAAGTCCCATTTCTGTGAATATTTTGAGTACACATCATTTACAGCTCGCTAAATTGCCAAAAATGAAGCTAAGACGTATTTTGAAACATTTAAATCGGACTTTCCGTTCTGAACTTATTTATCTACAAAAGTGATTAATAAAACGGACACCAGCTAAAGCTTCCTGAGCTACCGGACAAAAACGCTGACTTTAAATGTATTTATCTCTTGAACGGGTATGTATAAAGGCGTCACTCATAGAATATTAAATATTGTCCGCTAAATTCTGAACAGTTACTACGAAAACAAAATTACTGCAAATGCCACCGTTTTTGTAATAAACAGCTCTGAAAATGGACTTCAAGGGTTTAAGCAGCTCAATTTAATTGCTTATTAAAATAAACATTTTGATCTCCTCTTCGCCTTTAAAATTTGCGCGTGGCGTCTAAAGCTGAAGAAGTCCTAAAATCAAAATCGGTTTATGTCTTTGAAAAAATTCTCCTGTAAAAATTTGAATGTCCTTCGAAATCACTTTAAAAAGTCGTGTCTGGTATCATTTTTCTTGTTTCGTAACGTCCGATGTGGCTAAGGCGGTCTCACACTCCGTAACGACCTAATTTAGAAGTTTTTAGAGGTTAAAATCGGCATCTACTAGAGAGGGTGAATGACCCGAATCGAAGCGACCCATCCCGGAGCACACAATAGGCTGCCTCGCTACCCCGGATGGCCGGGCCGGCCGATCCTGGGCCACATAGTGCGCTACCGGGCTGCAGTTCGGCTCCGGCAGGGAAACACTTCTGGAGTGGAGTGTAAGGCGTGTGCCAAGATAAGTTGTAACCACCTTTAGTACCACCTATGATGGCGTTGGTGAGACGTGGGGACCAAAACGCTCCGAAATTTCTCACCAAACACAGTTCAGGAAAATTCCAGCACAATCTATAGGAAGACGTGCAAAATAATCTTCTTTGAATTGTTTTCAGAGGCAGGTGAAAGGGCAGAAGGGCAAAATACAGCTGAGTTAAGCGGACTACATCTTCGCCTGCGAACTAGGCAACACCCCAGCGCGGATGTGTAGATGTTGCAGATGAACACTGATTTTTACGAAACCAAAAAGCATAGTTTTGCTGCTTGTTGGTAATGGGACAAGTCATTTATATTGTTCCATTTCCTTTTTTTATTTTATTTTTTATTTTTTTGGTGTGTGTCTGGGCGGCTTTTGCTTGTTGCCTTTACTTACACCCGCCTTCGACCTTTTTACCTTTCTCCCTCTCTCTTCTGCTCTCTCTCTCTCGCTCTCCGAGACATCGTAATATTTTGGGGGAGATAGCAGATAGCAGTCTGACTCCAGCTCCAGGCGGCCATCAGGGGGGCGACGTCGCGTCGCACGGGCGCAGCGAGCGGGAGATAGGGAGGGAGATGTCACAGCGAGCTGGAGGGAGCACCCGGAGGACCCGGAGGACCCACAGAGACACAGAGGACCCCGAGGACCTGGAGACACGAAGAACGTGGAGGACCCGGAGGATCCGGGGGATCCGGAGACACGGAGGACCCCGAGGACATGGAGGACACGGAGGACCCGGAAACACGCGAGGAGACACGGAGGATCCTGAGGACTTGGAGACACGAAGCACATGGAGGACGTGAAGGACCCGGAGGATTCGGAGGACCCGGAGACACGGAGGGCCCCGCGGACACGGAGGGCCCCGAGGACCTGGAGGACACGGAGGATGCGGAGGATCCGGAGGACCCGTAGACCCCGAGGATCCCGAGGACATGGACGCGACACGGAAGACACGGAGGATACGGAGGATCCGGAGGACTCGGAGACAGGGAGGACCCGGAGACATGCGAGGAGACACGGAGGATCTTGAGGACTTGGAGACACGAAAGTAGTATGTGACACATACTTCACGAAGGACATGGAGGACGTGGAGGACCCGGAGGACCTCGAGGACGTGGAGGACACGGAGGATGCGGAGGAACTCGGAGACGTGGGAATCTCGTAAGACATGGAGGATATTCGGAGGACATGGAGGACCCGGAGGATCCGGAGGACCCAGAAACCTGAAAGACCCGGAGGAAACCGGAAGACCTGGAGGATCTTCGGATGACCGATGATCTGGAGGATCTGGAGCAGGATTCGGAGACGCTCAGCAGACAGCACAGACAGGACCTAAACTGTGGGAAACCAGAGTGTGTGAATGTCGCTCACTTACATTGCGAGTGTGTGAATTCCGAACACTCATCTAGCACTCTCAACAACCACCGTGTGAATTAAACCCTCAAGATCATTCACAAATCTATTGGTCAAAGTGAGCAAAAAACAAAAATGGAAAACGTTTAAGTTTTTTGACATTTGAAGGTGTGCGCTTTCTGGTGTCCTGTGAGTCCTGCATCCGTCCAGGTCCGAGGTGCGCTGTGCGGCCCGCCTAGGTGGGCACTATAGGCACCACAGGCACACTGCCTCTGTTTGGTATGCCGCCGCGTACCGCGCCAGTCGCACCGGACGGAACGCCCGCCCCGCCCCGCCCCGCCCCGCCCCGCCCCGCCCCGCCCGGCCGCCACGCTTGCGCGCCTGATTCGACTACAAAGCCAAACACAATGTCTTTCTCTCTACCTCGCTGTTCTGTCTCCTATCCCCACAAATTCCTCTCCAATTTCTCCCACTCTGCCTCCTCCTCCTCCTCCCCATCTGCTTTGCTTTTCTCTCCCTCTCTGCTCTTTCTTTCTCTCTCTCTCTCCCTCTCTCCCAATCTCCCTGTCTGTTCTGTGTGCCACCTTGTCTGACAATAAGGGCCGAAAACAAGAATGAGATCAGCGATAACAGAGTTGCGCCCCGCTGCCCCGCCCCCGCCCCGCCCGAGCGCCTCCGTCTGAAACTCGCATAAAGTTTCATTTCCTTGTGGCGAAAGTGGAGAGAGAAAGAGTGAGAGAGAGAGAGTGAGTGAGAGAGTGAGTGAGTGAGTGAGTGAGTGAGTGAGTGAGTGAGTGAGTGAGTGAGTGAGTGAGTGAGAGAGAGAGAGAGAGAGAGAGAGAGAGAGAGAGAGAGAGAGAGAGAGAGAGAGAGAGAGAGAGAGAGAGAGAGAGAGAGCAGGGAATCCTGGAGGACCTTCGCGATCATGTGCAGCGGGCGCTCTCTGCCGGAGGGAGAGGGAAGCACCCGGAGGTCTGGGTGGGGTGGACTCCGGAGCACGCGACGATACTCCCTGCGCGGCCGTGGCCGTGTATACTCCTCTCCGCCGAGCCCCTCGGGGGCTGTCCGTAAAAAACACATTTTTATATTTTAATGTTTTTTATTTTTTATTTTTCCTGTTTGTCACTCGTGAGGGATTGAAGACACGAAGTACATGCCCGCGCGGGCAGCAGGCAGTGCTTTGCACACCCAATCAACCAACGAGTCTCCCCCAAACTCTTAAATTGGAACAGCCTAAGGTTTGATCGACAAAATACATCGTCAAAAATAATAAAAAAATAAATTATTTCAAAAAACAAAATAAAAAAATAATAATAGGAACACAGTGTTTGTTAGAGTCTCCGCACGACGACCCTCCGGACGGTGCGGGTGGGTGACTTGCGGTACTTGACGGGCGCCGGCGACGTGCCCGCGCCGTTGTCGTCGTCGTAGTCGAGCTCGCCGTCGTCCTGGAGGATGCCGTTGAGGCCGTGCGCGCCCTTGCGCGACTTGGCGGAGCGCGCGGCGTTCACCTGCTCGGCGACGGCCTGCATGATGGCGGGGTGGATGTTGGGGCCCTGCGGCTGGAAGCCGTACTCGTCCGCGACGTAGTTGACCTGGCGGAGCACAGAGCGGGGGTGCGCGTGCGCGGTGACAACGAGGGGTCCTTCACTATCAATTGGAACGTACACCGATTTTTCAGATTTGTCTCCTTTTTCCTGTTCTTTTCCTTGATTTTTTTCTGAGTTTTTTTTTCTGATTTCTTATCGATTTTTCTCTGATTTTTTTCCCTTTTTTAAAATTTTTTTTTTTAATGATTTTGTTTTAGGGCGTACACTAACTTTTTTTTTTTTAGTGAAGGACCCCTCGGGTTACAAACGTGCCCTGATGGCAACGGGTGTTGCCTACAATCCTCAGAATCTAAGAGTTCAGCAGTCTTAAATTTCGTGTTTGCGTCCTTTCACGGAGATCAAAAGTGTTCTACTGACACGCTACAATTCCAAGTGTGCGAATGTCGCTCGCCCGCAGATGAGTGAATTTATTCGCTTACTTGCTGGTAAGTGAAAAATATTTTCAGACTTGCAGGCGTGTGAATAAAATTTCACTTGATTAGTGCAACTCACTCATTACGGTTAACTGGAAGTGTAGGAATTTTCATTCGCCCATCTACAAGTGAGCGAAATTTTCTTCGCATATAGACAAGTAAGAGAATATTTTTCAATCATATACAAGTGACTGAAATTCACCCATCTGTAAGTGAGCGACATTCGTTAAAACAGTGATGAACATTATTAGATGCTTGGATGCTTTTCTGACTTCTTTTGATTTTTTTGAATTTTTCTGACTTCTTTAGACTTTTTTTTCTTCTTTTGAATTTGCCTATAGGTGGAGCCCCCGAGTCGCCTACCTGGACGGGTCCAGCGTCGTGGTCCCTGTAGGCGTACATCCCCTGCACTGCCATGCCCGCGCCGTTGAACTGGCCGTGCTCCTGGCGAACCGTGCCGTCCCCGGTCTCGGAGCTGTCACAAAGGGAGAGATACCAGGAGGGTGAAAGAGTAAGAGCGACTGTCACACGCATTAGGTGGGTGAGTAGGTGAATTTTTATTCACTCACTAATGAGTGAAATATATTGGAAAACTCACACCATCTCATAATGTCCAAGAGTGCGAATGAAAATTCGCGAATTCGTGCACCTATAAATGTAATCAAAAATGTAGTCAAAAACGGCATACATTAATTACTGACCGTTTATCAGAACCCTATCACATCAAGGCCCGTTTATCTCGGAATTTTGCGAGGAATGCGATAGTTGATCCGTGAATTGTCATTGGTTTGCTCATTAAGTAGATATTTTGGAAAAAACTCTATACCCTAATACGGGTTTAGCACCCTTGGAGAGGTAGGGTAGGACACCACAACTTTGTTGTTTCGGCAAGTTCCAGTTTCGGTACGCACCTCGTGGAGTAGCTGCCGTCGTCGCGGAGGTTGAACTTGAGGGCGACGATGGGCACGGGCGTGGCCCTGGGGGCCTTGTTGGCCAGGAGGGGGGCGGTGAAGGGGGCGGCGCGGGGGCTGAAGCCCAGGGCGGCGGCGGCGGAGGGGCGGCGGGGTGTGACGGCCACCTGCCCGGGGGTGGGCGTCGGCTGCGCGAACGTCGGCGTCGGCCCGAACGTCGGCGCGAAGGTGGACGGCGTCGGGGAGAAGGACGCCGGGGAGAAGGACGACGTCTGATACTGCGGCGCGAAGGTGGGCGTCGGCGGGGGCGCCGAGAACGTCTGTTGCTGCTGCTGCTGCTGCTGGTGGTGGTGCTGACGGGGTGTCGACGGCGAGCTGAATGCCGCGGGAGCGGGAGTGCCCCGGGGGCGGCCGCTGCCCCGCCCGACGAATGCACGCCGCGAGCCGCGGCCGCGGTTCACCGCCGTCGTCGAGTAGGAGGACGGCGTCGGCGTCACGGCGCCGCCCACCTGCGCGGCCACCGCCAGCACGGCCAGCAGCGCGGCCAGCATCACCTGCGCGTGGAAGAGAGAGGGAGAATCGAATTGAAAATACTGTTCAATATCATTGAAGCAGGATACAACCCGAGACCCGAGGGGAGGGTCACCTCGATAACTCATTGTACGGCCCCCAAAGAATTCATTTCAAAAATAAGAAAGAAAAAAAAATGAAATCCAGAAGAAAAATACAAACCAAAGAAATATCAGAAAAATCGAGAAGAAATGAACCAAAAAAACCTGAGAAAAAATGAAAAGAGGCAGAAGTAGGAGGAAAAGGATGAACAATTATCAAAAAGTAACGGAAATTTTCCTCAACAAATCAAAAAACAAATAAAAAGTGACGAGACGGTTAGCTACATGGCAAAAACAGTGCCTCTTTTTTTCTTATTATGATGTTTGTAGGAGAAGGGGAAAACTTTGACAAACTCCCTGATTTTGAGTTTAATTCCCCTGATTTTGAGAAAGTTCCCTCAAAAGAAAATTAGAAAATTTCCCTCATTTTGATCAGGAAATATTCTCACAACCTGAGGAGTTTTACTGAAAATAATCAGGGAGCTCCTCGTAGTTTTCCCTTTTCTGGCAAAGACTCAGACATTGCTTTCACACGTGTCAGGGGTGACTACAAGAAAATCATGAGTGACTCAGCAATGTTTTTGTTGCCAAGACCGAATCTCCTCAGCATCGATACTGCTGATACGTGGATTTGTTTCCTGAGTAAACGAATCATTTTAGGAGAACAACGAGTGCAAAAAACAGAATCTACACATACCGACATAAAAGTAGATTATGAAATAATTTAAGGCAAGGCTTTGAACTGCATGCATTGCAAGACATGCCCAAAACAGACACCTCTTATTGCGTTTTAGAATGTCTCAATTTAGGCAGACATCCCGCTTGGGCGACATTAACGACTCAACACAAAAAACTCGAAGTTTGCATGAACCACACCATCGTCACATTCCTAAAACTTTTTTTTTTTTTTACTTTTTTTTATTTTAATAATTCACTTATTGTTCACTTCACTCCACTGTTGAAGACGCACTCGCACACTGTATAGCTTGTCACACACACCGTTTTGCACTCCATGGCTTGTAGTAGGTCACTGTGTTGTTCGTCTGCTGGCGCACCGCACTGTACTGTTCAACATGCCCTGGAGGTTCTGGGTAATATACCTGAGGTCCCCTCCCTGCAGCGGCGCGCGCGCCGGGGTGGGGCTCAAGGTGCGGCAGGGCGGGGCGGGGCGGGGCGGGGCGGGGCGGGGCGGGGCGGGGCGGGGCGGGGCGGGGCGGGATCACCTGCACATCTTCGCGACCTCCGCGCGCTAACCACGCTGCTGCTCGCCTGCTCTGCGAGGAGATCTCCACTCTCGGACGTGCTATACCCGCGGTGCAACTGTGCCCCCGGATGGAGTACCCTGCGTGCACCGGCGTGCACCACCATCCCCACAGTTTTGTTGTATACGCCCCAACCTTCGAGGGAAGTCGGGTACAGTAACACCAGGAATGGTGTACCCCATGGTGTACCCCCAGAGGGGCACAATGGCACTGGATGGTGTACCCCCTACCTCGCTGGACGGGAGTACAATACTACCAGGGATGGTGTACCCCTAGCCGTACATATCCCTAGTGTTGCTATGTACTTCCCTCCGTCGAGGTAGGGGAGTACACTACTAGTACCATTCATTGTACCCCTGGGGGTTCCTCATTCCTACTTTTGATGTATTCCCTACCCTCAAAGTGTTTGTTGTGGCGGGGGGGGGGGGATGGAGGAAGCGACATTTGAACGTTTATATTTTATTATTTTTGTATCCATTTTTTTTTCCATTGTCATGTGAAATGTTTACTCTTTTTAGCAGGTGATGCCTTTGAAAAGCTTTCCCTAAAATTAATAATAACTATTAATACATAACGATCGGGCGTCAGTTCTATAAAACTTTCGTTAAGGAACAAAGAAATAATGATTAAAAATTGTGGACACAGAGCCCTAGCTTTAAATCACTGCAGATGATTTCTGTCGACGACCAGGGTCGTCGCAAAATATTTCCGCCGGTGGGCGCGAAGAGGACAAAACTCCTCCCGCAGTCGTCCGCGCTCTCACTCCCCCACTCCGGCGCTTCTATCACCCTCTCTATCCCACTAATTGCAATCGCTGTTGTATGACAATGCGCGACCAGCGTGGGATAGACGGATAGACACGCGACAATGGGCAGCAGCCACCTAGCCCACCGGTGTCTGCGGCTGAAGTAACGCCCCGCCCCGCGCCGCCCCGCCCCGCCCCGCCCCGCCCCGCCCCGCCCCGCCCAGCCCCGCTCTGCGTAAAGTCCAACTTAAGCTATGTACTAAATCACACATAATATTTCTGTGTGGGTACGAAATGACATGTATACTTCAAATGATGTACACATGCTATGTATGCTTTCGCTGTAATCCCAAAGTGTGTACTTAGTACACACATAATCACACATTTGGGTGTACTTGCCATAGTACACACTCATTTGGCGTGTACGTGCCATAGCACACACATATATACTTGTGGACTTTAAGTGTGTACTACATGACAAGTATGCGGCAAATAAATGTGTACTATGGCAAGTCAAGTACTCGTCAAATAAGTGTGTACTATGGAAAGTACACACCTAAATGTGTGTGCTTGCAAGTACACGCAAAGATGTGTGTGCTTTAAGAGCACACTTCGGTTTGCAGTGTATAAATAATGTGTACATGCCCATGTATGCATTTTTAAGTGTATTCGGGTACCCATATATGCTTTGTAAGGAATAGGCCTACACTAAACCGTCAGTTTACAAGCCATGCACACTTTAGAAAACGCACGCATGTGCACGTAAAATTTATTGAAGTATAGATAGACATGTATACATTTACCAAAATATTCCGGGTGTTCCTTTGAATGTGTAACAGTGGTGCGGGTTTGCCTACCCTATTCGCCCGTAAGGCGCCATGGCCCCTGTAGCGCTGGTGAGCATGCAGTCCCGCAACACTGTTACGCATTCAGAGAAACACCTGGTACATGGTGCGCTGTGTACATTTCATGTGTACATACCTTAAAGTGTCTACAAATGTTACACGTTTGAGCGGACAGAGTGTTGAGCTTGCGCTCCCGTGCGGCACGGTGCGGTATGGAACAATTAGGCGCCTCTGTGACCTTGCGAGGCCCGCGTGGCCTCCGGCCCCAGCTCAGACCATAGACACTCTGCTCATCCAGAGCACCTCATCCACACACACATCTCACCTCCTCGGGTAGCGCGCCCAGCCAGCCGCCACCGCTCAGCTCCATTTAATTCCCTTTTCGGCAATTGCGGTGCGCGGTGGTCAAATGCCTTTGGAGTGTTTGGCGTGTTTATTGTTGGCAGCACTGCGGCCCGTACGCGGAGCGCCCTAACAGCCGTGTGCGGTCGAGCCGGTTAGGCTGGCTGCACTGGTATCGTAATTAAATGAGCGTGGGCGGCTGAGTCAGGCGCAGGACTGAAAAACCGCGTGCCTGACATGTATCACGTCTGTTTATGTGACGAGTTCGACATTTCGCGTCGCGCAGGCACGTCCGCGAGTGAAGAACAGCCCTAAACTTTGGAGAACATATGTGAATTTTTCTGAATTTCCTTGAATGATTTCAAAGTGCTTTTGAGGTGTCAGCTTTAAATTTTCTCCAAATTATTTAACTGCATGTCTTTTCTTGAATGTGTATTTTTTTTTGCTCATTAGATGCAACATTTTCGTAATTTTCCTAAATTATTATTTTTTTTTTTAAATTAGAAATTGTACACTGTTAAGCCAAGTGTGCAACTGTTCAACACCTTTCCGTGTGCAACTTCATGTTTATCATGTGAAAGTGTTCAACTCAACAGCCATGCGATTGCAACTGCTCAACTCCACGGCTGTGCACTTGTAAGTGTTCGACACAGTGGTTGTGCACTTGCAATAAAGTGTTCAACTGCGCCCGACAACACTTTCCTTGTTGAACACTTCCAGTTGTATAACTGTCGAGTCGAACACTTACAAGTGTAAAATTAGCGATTTTCACACTCGCAAATGCTCAACTGTGGGTTGAACACTTGTACATATAAAACTGGGGCTTGCACACTTACAAGTGTTAAGCAGCTGCACGCTTGATTTTACAGTGTACAAAGGATGTACAGAAATTTCAGGGTTTCTTTTCCTTTGCCTTACATCGTGCCGCCTCCACGACATGAATAATTAAGCATCCAAGCTGTAAAGGGGTTGAGTGGGCTGTGGGCTGGGACTTCCCCGGGTTGCCAATTTACCAAAGACACCTTTTTTCGTGAAACCTATTTTTTTGCGAGATTAAATACAGATCTAGCCGATCCACCAGGGCTATGCGTACGAGGCAGCACTGTGAAAAATAGTCGTAAGTTTACGGGAAAATTTTCCACGAAGTGCAGTTGTAAAATTACAATTGCAAATCGTAAAATTACAAGCACTACATATCGGCTTGAAATTCATTCACGAGCAAAAAAGGTCCGTCTTAAATTTACAACTTATTTCGTAAATCTCGATTTACAAAATTTATCGTAAATCTACAAAGATATTTTTCATAGTGAGCAAGGCAGCCAAGACCTCAGAGGATCGAACCCGATCAGGAAAAGGGAAGTGCGTGCGGGGCTGCAGCGAGGGGCAGGGCGGGGCGGGGTGGGGCGGGGCGGGGCGGGGCGGGGCGGGGCGGGGCGGGGCGGGGCGGGGCGCCCGGGGCGGGGGCGCTCTGGAGGGCAGGGCAGGCGGTGCAGAGCATACCGCGACCATCGCCGCCCAGGTGGAGGAGAAAGGCCTGATGCGAAAAACAAAAGTAAATTGTGCGGTGACGGCGTCCAAGGATGCGTTCGGCTGGCGGTGTGTCTCCGCAGCCGCCCCGGCCCGCCCCGGCCCGCCGGTGTTTCGCACTAGTCCTTCTCTTCTTCCTCTCTCTCTCTCTCTCTCTCTCTCTCTCTCTCTCTCTCTCTCTCTCCCTAACCTAACCGCCGAGTGTGCTCTTCCCTGACCCGCCCACGCACTTGTCGCACCCCAAATCGTGCGAGTACACTGTTTTAAACAACCATTTCCTATATTAACAGGAAATATCAGTGAATTTTGTTGAACGGCCTGACTGTTAATTCACTTTTCATTCGTGTTCATTTACAAAAGAATTTTGTAACTTCACTAAAGGATTCCGTAATTTTACCAACTTTATCTACTGTTTCGCAATTTTTCTTGTTGATCTACTATTCTGTTTTTTTTTTTTTTTTTTTTTTTTTTTTTAAATCAAACTGCAGGAAAAATTTGTTAACTGGTTTCTTGTATTTTTACTACAAGTTTTCAAGGTATATTCAAAGGTGAAAAAACTTAAAGATTTTTTTTTTTTTTTTTTTTTTTTTTTTTAAAGTCGATTAGTTTGCGTTTACTTTTGCAGTGTCGCCGTTTAACCGACGACACTGGATGTCATGCCGTGGGTTGCAGCTGACCAGAGAGAGAGAGAGTGGTGACTACACTACTTGTGTCATTGCTCGGCTCCGAGTCGTCCTCTGGTCGCTTATTGCATTATTAGTCAATCTTGTGAGAACGCCTTCATTCCAAGCTTTCAGTTTAATTTTTTTTTTTAAAGTCATTTTTTAAAATGGCAAGTGACTTTTCTTCCTATTTGTGATTTCCTATATCTACGAAAAGCAATAAAGCAAGTAAGTGAAGTGTCAAAAATCAAGAATACAATGAAATGATACACGAAAATAAAGTGAGGCTGACTTCCGAAGATGAAATAAATTTTGTTAAGGAGATTACCTGGTCATCCAGTTAGTTATACTTCGAGGTAAATGCGGCTCTTGCATGGGCTCAACTTCGCGCACGCTGGGGAGGTGCTGCATGGCGCACCCGTCACCGCGCCTTGAATCTCGGGAGCGATGGATGCGATTTTGTCGCGTCGGTAAACCGCACCGCCTGGAAGACTCCCGAAGGAAGGGGACCACCGCCAATGTGGCTCGCAGCGCGTAGCGATTGCCAGTAAGGTCTTCCCTTTCCTTGAAATAATATGTCTTGCTTTTCCGTATTCCGTCTGTTTCGAAGCTGAAACGATTTCTTTCGATGGTCGAATCGTCCACTGTGAAAAATATATTTGTAGATCTACGATATATTTTGTAAATGACAGACTTACGAAAAATGTTGTAAACCTTTCTTCATTGTATTTAAATTTCAAGTTGGAAGGTGGTGCTTTTAATATTATTATTTGTTATTGTAATTTTACATGGAAAATTTTCCCGTAAACCTACGACTAAAATTCACAGTGCCAGGAGTGGTTTAAGGAGCTGATAGGAGAGGAAAAAGAGGGGGCCCCGGACCCGCATTTTTTTTTTTTAAAAAATCTAGATTGCCTCATTGAAAAGATTTGCGAGAGCGCTCCAAAGGTGGCGGCGGAGTGAAGTCCCGCCGCTGCCACCCTGGCGCCTGGACCCCGTGTTTGCAGGCCTTCCGATCACGAACGAGCAGGCGTATACGGAAACTCTAAGTGTGTGCATGCCTCGTGTCAAGCTCTTGTAGGTGAGTAATTCCCCCTGGTAGACTATTACCTACAAGCAGTGAATGAAATTCCTGTAGCTATTCACATTACGTTATCACGAGTCCCAATGTGCAGATGGAAATTTATGCATCTACAAATGTGCGACATTCATGCACTTGAGTTATTTCCAGAGTAATCTCAGTGGGTGTGACGGTCAGGCGAACGTACACCGCACATTCCTGCAAATAAGCAGCAGTAAAGACAGAGAAGATAGAGAGAGAGAGAGAGACCTCCGCAGCGCGTCTCTGCTCTCTGCTCGCTGAGCTGCGGTCAGCTGACGCTGACAGACAGCGTTGCCCCCATTTCACCCCCCTGCCCCCCCCTCCCCCCAAAGTCACAGGATGGGTGGCGGCCTCAGCCTCTAGTAGTGCATGTGTGTGTGTGTGAGTTTGTGTGCGGAATATGGGACACACGCTCGCATGCTGCGCCTATGATGTTACCCCCACCGAGAGGGAAACAAGTCCAAAATTTGTGTTCACTTCGTAATTTAAAAAAAAAATACTACAAAATAAACTAAATAAAAATTCAAGGAATCAGAAATATTTAGAAAATTTTTAGAAAGCCGATGGGATGGGGATACCCTGGAAAATACAGGCACATCAGCCTCCAGCCAGGAGGACAGGGCAAATACAAATCGAACCCGTCGCACTGTACAGTCATCGTGGCGTCGTGGCTCATTTGGTAGAGCGCGCAACACCGAACTGAGTGGTCCGAAGTTCGACTCCCACTCGGGAAAGTGTTTTTCGCGCTTGACATTCCCTTTGGCCGCAGCTGGATGGCAGGTCAAATAGAAGTTAAACACGTCTCACCGCCGTTGGCTCGGTGGCTCTGGGCGTTGGGTCGCTTCCTGTTCTGGCTACGTGTCGGCACTCGGGGTTGTGGGTTCGAATCCCGCGTACCCCTCTGAGGTAAGGCCTCTGAAACTGGGATCAGGAAGTCTAACGCCCTTGACACCGCTCGTACCTCTAGGGGTAGGCCAATGGTGGTACGGGGATCAAATCTGTCGAATTGCGCGATAGGATCGCAGTCAGCAAAGCGCCGGTTCCCATGGAACACCGAAGCAGTTGGCTGCCACAGGGGGTAAAAGCCCTGTGCCTGGCGGGAACCGCAACCTCCTTCGGGAGGCTTACTGCCGCAAAAATTTTCCATGTTTTCACGCCACCCTTTCAATTGCAGAGCAAAATTTGCTTCTGAAAAGTTAAAAAAAAAAAAAAATGAAATAATTGTGATTATTTTGCATTATTGCAAGTTAATTTCCAATAACTTGGAATAAATCGAAATAATTCACAATAATTTAGTAAAAATCCTAATTAATCATGTAATTGAGAGGATAATTTGGATCAGCTGTGCGTGTATTTTCTGAGGTCATCCCAACCGATCAGGGAAATTTTATAAAATGCAACGACGGGAGTACTTATTTTTTAAAAAATAAGTAGGCTCAAATAAATTCAAAAACTTAGATTTTTTTTTTTTATAATTACAACTGAACTCTTGAATTCAGATTTGTTTCCCCCTCGCATCGGGCACGTAGATGCACCCTGCGCAGCGCAGACCCCGCGAGTCGAGGTGCGCACGACCGACCTGCCGCCGCGCCGTCTGATTCCGAACAGCGCTCACGCACACCTCCGTCCTTGTCGCACTCATGGGACACTGCCATCCCCAGCACAGAGCACCGCCACTGGTACGACGAGGACGGAGGCACGAGAGCGATCTTCGGACTCAGCCTGGGGAGGGGAGGGCCATGACCGTGGCGGGGTGCAGCGAGTGAGCAGAACACGAAGGCCTATGGAGTGCTCCGTCCAATGGCACGCGTTTGTAGCAGCCTCTTGAAACTTGGTTTGAGGAAGATCTTCTTCTCAGATACTGAAATGCTGCAAACTGGCATGTTTTCATGCGACCACCAGTTTTTCAGAAATTTATTTTACATCTTCTGTAGCATTTTAAAATGTTTAAAATTCAACTTATAGAACGATGATTTATCGGAAGTGGCCATGAGGCCAGAAAGAAAAGTCTTGAGGATCTTTGAGACTTCAGTTTAATGAGAAAATAAAGAGTAATACTGCATGACCATAGATGCAATTTTGTCAAGCTTACAAGAGTCCCTTCAGTAAAAATAACATGTTAAATATTTAAATATTTGTACAGGTTTATTAACAATCAGCAGCAGAGCCATCTATTTACAGCAGATTCATTTGTAAATTAAGTGTCACTGAACCATTTCAAGGAAAATGGAATTAATCACAATCACAATTTGACACCCTAGTCATTACCTATGTTGGACAGTCATAAATGTTAATGGAACGGTCTTCTGAACAAGACACAATTTTGTTGCCTTCTGGGTTGTACTTTACCCCCCAGACCTGGAAAAAAAATGAAGATGAATAAAATTTGGAAACTTAAAAATAAATGTAAAACAAAAATGGAGAAAACAAAAAGGAACTCATGGAGAAATGAAGTACCTGATCAGTATGAACAGAAAGGGTGCTGATACACTGACGCTCTTTCAGCTCCCACACCTTTACTGTGTGGTCAGAGGAACTGGATACAAAATGGTTTTTATCTGGACTGAATGCTACACTTAAAACCCATGACGCATGTCCGGAGAGAGTGCCAACAGCGTTGGCATGTTGTCTATAAATAAGAGACAATGATATATTTTGATCATGCACTTTAAACTAGCAAAATAATCATATTACAACACAAGATCAAATATAATACTCACACATCGTAAAGTTTCATGTGACCATCATCAGAGGCTGTTAATAGAAGTTGAGAATCAGGTGAGAAACATAGTGAGCGGATTGGCATAGCATGTCCTTCTAATGCATGGACTAGTTTGCCTGATGCTACATCAAAAATATCAATCATTCCATCGATAGCACCACTAGCAATGTACTTTCCATCAGGACTCTGTAATCAAAGGTGTCAGAATGTAAGCTCTCAATTACATAATTTTTTCTTTGCATTTGCTGTTTATATTAACTTACATAAGCAATACTGAGTGCAAATTTTCCTCTAGTGTCCAGTACTTGTTCCTGTTTCTTTGATTCAACACCATACATAATAATTTTACCGGCGTGATTTCCAGATATGACAAATTTATCATCTGGTGAGAAAGCACAGGTCCAGATGTCAACAGATCCAACATCCATTGATCCTATTTTTTCACCAGAGACTAGATCCCAAAGCCGTAAAGATGAATCAAGAGAGGTGGATGCTAGCACTGCAAATACAATCAACAAGAGTTTAGGAAACAGCACAGACTTAAATTGAGTTTAAAATTAAGTTTAAGTTACACATACTGTTTCCATCAGAACTAATAGCGACAGATACAACTCCAAGTGCGTGTCCCTCTAATCTGTGCTCAAGTTCCAGTCGATCATTATGGAACCTCCAAACTTTGACTAAATCATCTACACTTCCAGTGACAATAAATTCAGATGGTGGATCTCGATGAATGGAATCCCTGTTGAAAAAGAACCTGGATCATATCATTGATGCCAAAATTAGTGGCACTCTTAAATAAAAAAGGGCAGAAACCCACCTTGAGTTCTCATCATGGTTTTCTCCATTTTCTTTCTCCTGTTCCTTGCGTGTTACCTTTCCCCATGCCACAGACCAAATGCTGTCATCATGAGCATTTTCCTTTTTATGCAGCAAGGAGTACTGAAAAAGAAATTAGAGAGTTATGACATGTATGAATTGCTTCAAATTCGTACATCAGAGAATTTTCTTGAAAACATAGCTCAAAATTAAAAAAAAAATGTTAATAGATGGCCACAAACTTTATTATCTAGTCGTAAGAAAATATCAAAATAATACAATGTTGGCCTTAAATAGGTTATCCAATATACTAATCCGAGCTATGTATGCTGGCAAGGTTGACACAAATCCGTGTTCGACAAAGAACACGAAGGCACTAAAGATGGACACAAATCTTACCATTTTTAATCCAAAGTAGGAATGATACCAAGTCCAAGAATCAGAAATGGTCAGAAACACATTTGCCGGCAACGAATTTCGTCGAAACGAACAACAAATAAAACAAAAAACCCATCAAAACAGAGAAAGAGAAGAACAGAAGAACAAGAAAACACAAACCATGGCTGAGAACTTTCATACACTAACTTTAAGTTTTTAAATCATCTAACAGAAGGTCATGTCGTCATTTTTAGAGCCATATTAACTTAGAATAGGCAAATCTGGAGGAAATTTGGTGTGATTTGTTGCAAATACGCTCATTGTGAGTGACACGAGAAGGATTTACGTGCAACGACAACGTCTGTCGTGTTGGCCACCTTTTTTACGCAGTCACCGCCTTGTCCGAAAGCAAACGTTTTCGGTTTTTCAAACCTCCACAAGGCGCAGGCTCACCATTTTGCTTTCTGTTTACGGATGGAGAAGGAGGGGAGTTGTTATGGTGCGCTTTATGACCGCGGAAAGTACTGATTTTCGACTGGAACAGCCCGTTGCGGGGCGTTTTTCGCGACGCGTTAGGTCCGAGTCGCACGTTAGGGCCGATCCGGAGTTCAGTCGTCGCGCAGGGCGGTCGTGAGGCTGCTGGCGGGCACAGGCGGACGGGCACGCTGCACGCTGTGGCACCCCGACCCGACATCGACCAGGACGCACCTCGGATAACATTTCCCCTCTCTGATACTTGCACCGCGGGACTGTGAGAAGAAGGTGAGCATTTTTCTTTTCTACGTCATTGAGCTTTTCAGTTTGATATGCGCCAGTGGCGTCTGCACCAGGCACGGCTGTAGGCTAGACACACTCCTCTGCCTTGATTTGAGTGACCTGCTCGCTCAGGAAATTTAATCAGGTTCCCACATGATTTAAGGCGTTACCTTCCCTTTGGAGCATTAAATTCATTTCTCTTGCTGCACTGGTCGGGCTGTGCCTTTTCCTCAGCAACTCTAGCTATTCCACGTGAATGTAATAGCGCACAGACACCTGCCTCTTGGGACTGCGGGACAGGCTGCGTCAGACCTTCAAGGGAAAGTACAGATTCTAATGAGATCATTTTTATGTTGGACATCTACATCTCAAATTAAATCATATGATACTACACAAACCTCTTTATTTTATTCTCTATTTTGAAAAACTAACCAACATTTAGAATCATATAACTCGTAAAAGTACAGTTCTTTGAAAGAAGTTCTTAGCAAAAAGGCAATACGCTTCACAGAGCTTTTACTTCGTCCTGAGTTTAATCTTTTGTGGTTTGTGCACTGATTTTCAGGTGGATTCAGCTCAATTTTGTAGAGAATTTCTTAACTTTCTGTTGAATGCAAAGACCACTTGCTAAGACATATCTGGGTCGAATACGGTTGAATATTTGTTTGTTAGCAGTCTCTTATGCCATCCCTGGGAAAAAATTTAAGTGGCAAAGTGGCATTGAAGTTGATTTTGACATTTCAAGTGTAGAGTTGCAAATCTACGAATTTTTTCCAACCTGCTTCACAGTGGTGTCCGAATGTTGGGGTTTGTCTAGGAAAAATTTCCTAGATTTGCAACTCTATTCAAGCGGCAACTTGCCACGTAGAATGTCAAAATCCACTTTAGTACCACTTTACCTCTCAAAATTTTTCCTAGGGATGTCGACTTGACCGTGCACCATGCACCATGTAGCCTGAGCTAAGGGAAGCAGAACGGCGGAGCGGGAGCCAATCAGAACGCATTGGTGTGCACTGGGCAAAACCCGCTAGGAAATAATCCTTCTCGAGGCTACGTATGTCACCCTTCCAGGAGACACCATGTCAGGCCAGGACAGGCTACCTAGGTGGGTTTTGCCCAGTGCACGCCAAACGCTTGCTCTGCGTCCCTCTCACAGGAGGCCCACTAGCCTGAGCCCTGCCCGTGCCCGGGTGAGCGTTCAGCCAGTTAGGTTGGCTCATTAGCTCCTCCTCTTGGGCGGGCTGTGCCACCGTACTTTCGGCCCCATCACCCCTCACTCCCCCACCCTTCCCCAACCCGTTCAGCCCCTCACTGCTTTTGCATCCCTCCCTTCCCCTCTCCCGCCGCGCCGGGATGCGATGCGCCGTGAGTGCGCGCGCGCTGCTGGCCCTGGCGGGTCCATGTGTGGTCATGGACGGCCCGGGCCCCGCCCCGCCCCGCCCCGCCCTGCCCCGCCCCGCCCTGCCCCGCCCCGCCCCGCCCCGCCCCGCCCTGCCCCGCCCCGCCCCGCCCCGCCCCGCCAGATGACCTCCGCCACCCCCCTTCTCCTCCTCCTTGTGCCTCTGATGCTGATCCCTCCCTGCCCCTGCTTCCGGGTGCAACCAACCCAGCGGGCCAGCAGCAACCAGCAGAAACCCGAGTGTGTGACTGTCCGACATTTGTGGGTGCGCCAATTTTGCATCAATAATTCCCTTGCACTGGCAAAAGTGTGAACTTTGTCTCGGAACTGCACACACACATAAGGGGCAGATGTATACGAATGAAAACTCAGTTACAAGAGTGTGTGACATTAACATATTTGGAATGCCATCAGCGCACGTCATAGGAACAGAAAAAGGGTGAAAAAGCTTGAAAATATTTGCCCACACACGCGCCTCAAAAAATTAATAATAAAAAAATAATCGCGAATTACCTTAGTCGTCTCTTAGGAGGGTGTATTCCGTGCCGCTATACCTTACTCACCTGACCCGCAGGTGTCTTCCACCCACCCCTATAAACTCAACCCTCACTACCCCCTCCCCTCCGCGGCTGCTTCCGAACATCGCTCCGTCCTTGTCGCACTCATGTGGCCCTGCCGCCCCCAACACAGGGCGCCGCATGGGTGCGACAAGGACGCCAGAGAAGCAGTCGGCTGGCGCGTGAGTCATGTCGGCGAACCCTCCTCCTCCTCCTGCCCCAGGGCGTGGAAGGAAGTTTGGGCCGGCGGGAGAGTCCTGGGGGGGGTCGTCGCCGTCGTGTCGCGGGCGTTCTCCCTGCCTGATTGTCCTGTTCTCCTCGGAGAGCGGAGAGCAGGTAGATGTCCAGTGGCGCGTGATGTAGCGGGCTGCGCTGCGCTGCAGGCTGAAGTTCCGAGCCATTTGACTGGTGGATTGGCGCGCGGGCCGGCGGGCCGGCGGGCTGCCCGGCCCGGGTCTCTTCCTTGTCCTCGCTTGTTACAGGTTTTTTTTTTTTCTCCCCCTTTTCTCTCCTCCTTTGCTTCTTTTGAAGGAGAAACCACTTACTCTGTCATATACCTTATAGACGTGTATTCCTTTGCATTTCGTTTAAAAGGAGATGGGGCGGGGGAGGAGGTTCGGTAACGCTAAATTGATTTTATGCCAGTTGAAATTATACTGCGCGACAACCAAAGATGAGCGGACTACCTGCTTCGGCCTCCTCGGCTCTCGCTCCCTCTGGACCTGCAGTGCGGGGGCGCGCCACATGTGACACCCGGGCCGGGAGTCCGCTCATCTTTGGTTGTCGCGCAGTATAATGAGGGCCTCATCGAATCCAATCGTCTTCGATTTTTGAGCGGGGAAAAAAATCTGAAAAATCACTGGAAAACAAAGGTGCTAGGGGTGCTAAAGAAATTTTGAGTTTAGTGCTTTTTAAAAGGGAGAAAAGGCACTAAAGATGCCTAAATGTGCTAAAACTTAGTGCCCTTAGCTGTTGTAGTGCCTTTTTGGAGACGCTTATCCTTTAGCTTCTTTTAAAGGTGCGAGTTAGCACCTTTGTTTTTCCGGTGATACTATTTGGTTACTGTGAATACTGAGTTGCACCAATGGCCATCATCAATTTTATGCACTGAAATCGCGTATGTTGGGGTGGGGTGGGGGGCATAGCGTGACGGCGTTATCTTCGCCGGTAATGGCAGTGACAGCGTTATACTCGGCCCCGCCTGATGTACCCCGCCAGCCGTTACCCCGCCGCGGTGTGTGTGCCTCAACTCTGCCTCGCTTCTGAGATAGCATCACACTGGAGAAAGTGCACAGTAGGCAGGCAGACCAAACGGCCTGGTTTGTGCTGGTCAGGGAGGTCTGTGGAGGGTAGGGATGAGGGGGGGGGGGGGGGAAGACGGTCCCGAGCCGAGAGCGTCGAGCTGAGGCTATGTCTACAATATATATGAATTTGTTTTGAAAAGTCTGTAAACTGTTAGGTTTGGAAAATCATGCTATTTCGAACTGGTTAAAAGTACACTGAAAATCTACGAGTCATAATTCTCGCCCCCATACGAGTGAGAATTTGAGGGCAATTTTATTACTCTCTGGAGAGTGAGAATTTTTTTCCTCGCCCTTTATGAGAAAGAATTTTGAGACCTCGCCCAAATAAAGTGATAATTCGTGTTCAAATTAAGTGAGGTTAAAAAAAGCCTTATTCAAATAGAGCAAGGCTCAAAAATATCTCGCTCGAAAAGAGTGAGGTTAGAAATTCTCACTCTAATTTAGTATGGAAAAGTGTCCTCTCCCATTTTGGGTGAGAAATTGGATTCCAGGCTTTGCAGTGTACTAAAGGAACTAAGTCTGAAATCAAGTGGTGTACGCCGCGGACTACCTATCCTTAACGTAAGACATTCGACATTCACCAAAAACCTTTATTGCCTTGATTCTATTTGACTCTCTGACTCTTTAGCTTCTTTTACCTCCCCCACTTAAGAAAGTAGTTCTTGTAGATCTTAGAGCTTCTTTCTTTTAAGTTGTCATATCGAGATATTTGCACTTGGGCTCCGAGTTTCCTGAATAACATATCCTGCTTTATTTTATCAGGTGTCATCGTATGCCGTGTTCACAATCAAGCCCAGTCGAAATTAGCAGCATTAAGACCTCAGCGAAAAGACAAATCAAGTTTAGCTAGAGGTAAAAAGTTACCCAAGCAATTGGCCTATATGATACTTTACGATTTCAAGATTTGTTATACTGCAGTCAAATCCTCAGAAAAAAGCATTGAAAAGTCTTTAACAATCGTTTCTAAGCATTTTGTTTTGTCTATTCGTTTCATGGAAAGAAGCAATTTGTTTGAAAATGCCTCGACCACGTGGCGGAAGGGAGCGCCATGAGTGTCCAGACTGCCACCAGAGCTTTGCGACCTCAACCATTTTGAAACGTCATCTCCCAGTACACACTGAAGGGGACGCCCTCCAGTGCAAATTGTGCGATCGAAAGTTCACTCAATCTTACTATTTGAAGAATCACTTGCTGTCGCATACGGGGGAGGAACCTTTCAAGTGCACCGAGTGCCAAAAGACTTTCATGTACGAGTCCAGCCTGAAGCGGCACTTTCGAATACACACCGGCGAGAGGACTTACGAATGTGCCGACTGCCACGAGACGTTCAGGTACCGAGACAACCTGATGAGGCACAGGCGCTCGCACCACGGTGGGGAGAAGCTCTCTGAATGTAAGGTGTGCCTTAAAAGATTCTCGAGCAAAAGTAAATATGAGATCCATGTACGGATGCACGAGGGTCAATTGAAACAAGTGACCGAGGCAACTGGTTATCAATTCAGCAGTAACCCAAAAGCTGAGCCAAATGACGCTGCTATTCTGAAATGCCCTGCATGTGGAAAGTACCTTTCGAGTCACAGCGTTGTATGTTGTGTTTGTGAAAAGACGTTTTCACATCTCAGTTACCTTCGTACGCACATTGAACGCCAGTTGGAAGGCGGTGCAAAGTGTTCAGAGTGAGCTTGGTAGTTTTGTGATTTCGTTACTCTTTTCCTAAGTCCTCTACCCGTCTCGTCAATATCACTAAATACCTGTTACTGCTTTCCGTTGTAGTTTACTCCTATTAGTCTGTAAATTAATTTCTGTGATGACATACATTAAATTTAAAAGAAATTGGTAAGCGTTTTTCATGTTACCTTAATTAATAAAAGAAAGAAAACTTAATGCTGTCGTTGCATTTTTATACTACCTTCTCTGCATTTCGCTGTCAACTTGGTACGGAATTTTTCCCAGCTAAAATTTAAAGACATCCTGGGGTTTATTGTTGCATGCATAAAGCTGTCGATGTCAGAAAAGAATGGACCGTGAATACTTTTTCGCCGGCCCTGTGTCTGTCTCTATGACAACCATAGGCACAGTCAGCCCTTTGCACCCAAAGCCGTTTCGTCTCGTAGCCGGCTTTCTATGCAAAACGCAGCCGGTTTCTTGGGCCCCAATGGTGTGCCTTGGTTTGCATAATACTACTTATGCGCTTTTCATCTTTCCTTTTTTTTTCTTCTTCTTTCTCTTACTTCCTCGCCTACTTTTTTTGTCCAAGTCGTGTCTTTCATGCTAATTGTGGAGACGCCTGGCTTCATCCCGGCGGCGCGCGGCGTGTGCAAGGGGCATGGTGCTGGGCCTGTGTAATGGAGGCGTCATATCACACTCGCTCTCTCTCTCTCTCTCTCTCTCTCTCTCTCTTTCTCTCTCCCCCTCCCTCTCTCCCCCCCCCTCTCTCTCTCTCTCCCTCTCTCTCCCTCCCCCTCTCTCTCTTTCTCTCTCCCCTCCTCTCTCTCTCTCTCTCTCTCTCTCTCTCTCTCTCTCTCTCTCTCTGTCTCTCTCTCTCTCTCTCTCTCTCTCTCTCTCTCTCTCTCTCTCTCTCTCACTCACACACACACACACACACACACACACACACACACACACACACACACACACACACATATGCATGACGACCGCTTACGCCGTTGCCGGACCCTGCAGGGTCCCGGTAGTGTTGCGCGATTCGTTATTACGCCAGGCCCTTCGACCCTCCCGGTATCCTCTTTGCCAACCCTCTCAAAAAAAATAAAAAAAAAATAAATTAAAAGTGTGAGCCTGGATATTTGTCTAGTTCCCTTGCTCACGAAGTTTGTTTCTTCCTCGGCGCGCCTCAGCAGCGTTTGGCGCGCAAGCCCTTATAGGGACTCGTTGTCTGCGCTGTCCGTCCGGCGCAGATGTCAGTCTGTTAGTTTGTCTGTTTGTGTGTGTATGTCTGGAGTCACTGTGAGCTCTTTGGTATGGGCTACGCGACGCGGACATTATGGCAAACAATGAGTCATTTCCCGATGCTGCGCGGGCGGCAGACGAGGCGCCATTTCGTAGGGGCGCCAGCCATGGGCGCTGCTCTGTCATACCAAGTGTTCGACGGACACACATTCGCACACGTGCTGAACACAGTGCTGTACTCAATTTCAGCACATTCTCCTTACATTGTAATAAAGCAATTTTCATTACATTTTTATTACAATGCAATGAAATTTTCATCATCTATTAATCATGAACCCTCATAGTACTGGTCATTAAATCGAGCTAAAAATTTTAAAGAAACCTTTTCTAGTTTGAACTTGTCCTCATCTTCACCTTGCTCTGATACATTTAGTAGTCTTCGATACTAACTACCTTGTACCTAACAGATAGTTGAACCCCTGACCTCGGTGTTAGGAATACTCACCCTTGATCGCGCGGCCACGAGGACTACCTGAGGAAAGTTGGCCTGATACCAGGTGTCATACGGCCTTGGGGCCCGGGGCTTTCCCATTTGTTTTTAGAAACGTGTAATACAAGGTACCTTGCACGCTATGAAATTTTGTTACCGTGTAATGTATTTGGAGAGTGATGTGACATTTCACTACATTGTAATGATATTATCATTGAATTTCATTACATCGTCATGAATTTAAGGGTGGCATTAATGTTAACACTATTTTCATTAAAAGTCATTTGCGTAACGTCATGAAATGTTAAACGTTTATGTAATGATGTATAGTTCCTACTGTACACCGTGCGACATGCATGGAAGTGCACACTGTACACTTAAGTGTTTGGTTGCTAAACTCTTGATGTAAACGTACTACTTTTGCTTGCAGCATGACGTGTGATGACGCTGCCCGTGTCGTCCTACGAGGAGCTGCTGGCGCGGGTGCGCGGGCTGACGCGTGAGACGGTGCAGCTGCAGCGCGCGCTCCAGGTGGACAACGAGCGCGACCACAACCACAATGGTGAGTGGACGGGCTGCTGGGGTGACGAGGATGATGATATGATGATAATGATGATTACATGATAATGATCACATGATGATGATCACATGATTATGATGATCACACATGGTTGCCACAACTCTGGAAAACCGGGAAAACCGGGAAAACTCAGGAAATTTAAAAAGACTCAGGGAAATCAGTGAAAACTCAGGGAATTTGAAAAACAGTCAGGGAAAATTTGAAAGATGACTGGCGCGGCGTCGCGGTGTAACAAAACTGTGTTTTGTTACATCTAGTATCCCGGAGAACGGTGCTTAAAAATCAGGGAAATTTGGGGAAAAACGGCCTGGAAATCAGGGGAAACTCAGGGAAAATGAAAATGAAAAATTTGTGGCAACCATGTCACATGATGATGATCACATGATGATAATGATGATCACATGATGATGATGATCACATGATGATGATCACATGATGATGATGATGATCACATGTTGATGATGATCACGTGATAATGATGATGATCACATGATGACGATGATGATCACATGATGATGACGATGGTAATTACATGATGATGATCATATGATGATGATCACATGATGATGATCATGTGATGATGATCACATGATGATGATCACATGATGATGATCACATGATGATGATCACATGATGATGATCACATGATGATGATCACATGATGATGATCACATGATGATGATCACATGATGATGATCACATGATGATGATCACATGATGATGATCACATGATGATGATCACATGATGATGATCACATGATGATGATCACATGATGATGATCACATGATGATGATCACATGATGATGATCACATGATTGTTGTGTCTCGCCTTTCTCTGTTTCGCTCTCCCTGAGCCGCGGGCACACTGGCGACTGGGGGCGGTGATCCTGTCCGGCAGGGGTGTCACATTGGCCACCCCTTCGGCAGGGGTGTAGGAAGGGGTGCCTACCCGAAAGGGATCCCTACCCGAAAGGGATCCCGTGGCCACCCCTCTGCCGGGGGTGTGAGAAGGGATGCCTACTTACCAGGCGTTTCGGGGTTGCGTTGCGGGTCGGACCGGGTTCCCTGCCTCCTAACGCAAAGGGACTAGAGGTTCCGTATGGCTCACGAGTAAAGACTCCGAATACGGGTTCAACGTCATGTATTGTTCTCACTTCTCACAGGGTGTGGTACAGCCAGTTGCTCATCCGGCGTGATCCTCTCAAGGAACTAACCAATCCTCCTACGCCCCACGATAGACATTTCCTCTCAAAATATCAGCAGCCGGGCGCACTCCCTATTCACTATTCGTGTATCAATATTATCTGGTTTGGCCACCGGCAAGGGATGCGGACAGGCGAAGGAGCGGGGCGCGGAAAGTCAGGGGGGGGAGGGGGAGTTGAGAGGACGACGATGAATGGAGGAAAAATTGAGAGGAAAGGAGAAGAGAGAGAGGGGGGGGGGGGTGTCTATCATTGCACAATAAGACACTTCACTTACCTGAGGTTGCACTCTCGATCCTACAAGCGGGTCCTTTGGACTGGACGGCTCCTAACTCGAGCCCGCCTCTTTGTCAGGGTATCACTGGGCGGGTATCAGCGATTTAACACTGCACTCACGGCACTGGCTCGCACGGCGTTATTCTCTCCCGGGGTCGTGGTTTAGCGGAGTCCTGCTGTTTTAGGGCCGAACTCCTGGGGTTCTTAGTTAGGAATGATCAACACTTCTGTTATTGGCACTTCGTATATTCTACCGTTGCTTGGAACAATAGGGGACTCCACACTCTACCGTTACTCTGGGACGACTGACTCGATCTGCCCTGATCCTCTCCTTGTGAGGGCTCATCCCCTCCCCCTGCTGGCCTGCGATTCCCCGCGTGATGCGCCCGATCGGGGATGTGACACCCCCTGATCTGGTTGCATCCGCCGGCCACTGACCGGCCGCGCAGAGCCAGCGTCTGGCGGTTGTCTAGCCGCCGCTCAGTCATATTACTGGGGAGGTTATTGACCCCTCATTACCCCCTGTAACATCCGAGGAGCAGAAAAGAGACGTCGTCCCGACGTAAAATAAGTAATGAAAAAAAATTCTAAAATACTTTTCGACTTTAAGACATATATTGTTACAATATTTGCAAGTCCCTGATTCATTAACTTTATATAAGCATAATGGGTCCGAGTGTGGAGTCTGTTTAATTCTACGTAATAATAAGAACAGTTAAACCTTAAAAAAACACAAGAAGGAGAAAAAAACAAAAACGACACATCGCATTATTTAATCCTAATCTGGTCTTCTTGTCCTTCCTGTACGACCTTTCCTCCACATGACCCTATTCTGCGCCGCCGCCTTGGTGTCGTCCTCTTGTCAAGTGGGTTTGTTCATGATGGGCCACAACCCGCTCCCGGGCATTACGCACCAGGTGGGTCTGACTGGGTCGGCGCGCCCAACGCCTTCCGAACCGCAGTCACTGGAACAACGCTCGCCTCGCTAGTCGACTAAGAGCGTTGCCAGGTGGACTTCCCTCGACGTGCTGGTTGAGTGACATGTTGACTTGTCACTCTGGTCCATGCTCTCATTTAGTGAACACCATTCTGGTGTTTTTCTTCTTGTAGTCAGATTTCAATTATTTAATTTTGTATTTCTTCTTGTTCGATTGTCTTCTTTGGATTGGTTTTGGCTTTTCTTCTTGGTTTTTGGATCTTCCCCTACTTTCTGAGCATGGACCACCAGCTTTTGGCGGCCTGGCCTGGCCCGCCTTGAAGAAGACGCCGCCCCGGCGTGTGGAGTTGGAACATTGGACTCGTCGGCGTGCTCGCTCGGCGAGTCTACGTTGACGCATGGTGAGGGTCACGTAGAGGTACGGTCAGTACAGTGCACCATCGGACTGGTTCCCTATTTATCTGTCGGCAACAAAATTGAGTGAACACTATTATAAACAATCTTAAGAGAGAGGAAAGAGAGAAAACAAAAATACCATCTCGTACTGTTGTACGGGATAACTGGGCGAACACTCAACACTTTTTAAAATCTATTCATTAATAGCTGCATAGATCTCAGTATTATTCTGAATATTGTCTGGATTTCTCCCCCGTGGTCTAGCTCTAAAATTTTCAAGTCCTGTGAGTGTTACCTCCCGTTGCGTTTCCTCCCTTTTCTTATCATTACATAGATTCAATGTCATCCATGGGAAATTGAAACGTAGGTAACAGTACCCAATGCCCAATACGGCGGCAAAGATAACAATCCATAAGGCTATTTCAACCCAACCGCTATTGTACGTGGGTATATTTTTCCAATTAGATAAAGCGTTGCTTTTGAACGGTTCAACTTTAGTCAATGAGAGTTTTGGAATGGTTAGGTTATGCATTTTCAGGTATTCAAAATTTCTTTCTGTGGCAAATAGTTGATACGGCTCGAACTTGTCCGATGCCTATTCCATATTTATCTCTACCGTTACATTTTTATTCTCATTAATGTTACAAATTTCCAGCGCCGCAATTATAGTTTGTTGGGAGCCAGTTGTTTCCTGTACGGAACACGGGCAGGGAACAACTAACTCATATCTGCCTTGTTCTAGTCGAGGCAAATTTTTCTTTAAATTAGACCCGCATATTACAGCAAGAGGTGATCCCGGATTTAGGACTGAGAATTTATTGACATCAAGCATGTGTGCAGTTGTTGCCAACGTGTCTGCACAATGAAGTTCACATGACTCGGAGATTGATTCTACGTCCGCGTTTGTTAACAGTTTATGTATACATTTGGATAGGGCGCCTTGCGAGTAGTGTCGTGGAAGCATGTAGACATCTAATGAGTTGAGTTTATAGGATTCCCTTATTTCTCTAATGACATGTCCATCAGTTGCTACTCTTATGGTCTCTGGCATTATATTACATGTTTTTCCATCGAGCAAAAATGGGACAGGCTCTATTTCCATTATGTGGAATTGGGTGTTACTTTCAGTTAGAGGTACATCGAGCATTATTTCAAGAGATTCATTGTTTGACAACTTACAAGTGGCTGATTCCATTTTATAATACGGAGACAGAGAACTTAGGTCAAAGACCGGTCGCAGCCCATGTTGGGCCAGTATCGTATCCTGCTTTTTGAGTGCATTTAGTAGGTCTCCCTCTGGCACTATGAACTTAGGCAGCTGTCTGTCTTGACACTTTTCATAAACTGTTTTCAATGCTAATAAATGTGTTTGTAGTATATTGATTTTATTCATTTTTGTTTGAGTGCCTGAACACGAAGCTGATCACATGATGCTGATCACATGATGATGATCACATGATGATGATCACATGATGATGATCACATGATGATGATCACATGATGATGATCACATGATGATGATCACATGATGATGATCACATGATGATCACATGATGATGATCACATGATGATGATTACATGATGATGATCACATGATGATGATCACATGATGATGATCACATGATGATGATCACATGATGATGATCACATGATGATGATCACATGATGATGATCACATGATGATGATCACATGATGATGATCACATGATGATGATCACATGATGACGATGATGATCACATGATGATGATAACGATCACATGATGATGATCGGATGATGACGATGATGATCGCATGATGATGATCGCATGATGATGATGATCGCATGATAGTGATGATGATCACATGATGATGAGCATATGATGATGATCACATGATGATGATCACATGATGACGATGATGATCGCATGATGACGATGATGATCGCATGATGATGATGATCGCATGATGATGATGATCGCATGATAGTGATGATGATCGTATGATGATGATCACATGATGATGATCGCATGATAATGATGTTGATCGCATGATGATGATCACATGGTGATGGTCGCATGATAATGGTGATGATGATCATATGATGATGATAATGATGATGATAACACTAAATCCTTGTGCATAATTTTGTGCATAAGCACTCAGTATCATAAAAAACCATAAAAGTATGCACCATTTTATGTATATAACCAATGTGCATTGTAATGCACAATTCGTACATAACAGTGCATAAAAATTGTTCTCATGGGTGTTTCTGATTCTGCATGTTTATGCACATTTAAAATGCATAAGTGTTTTGTTAGTATGCATGTAATGATGATAGCATTGATGATTGTTGGACTATTTTTGTTATTTTTTTTCTTTTATTTTTAGGATTAGACTTGAAATTGCAGGGCGAGGTTGTTATTTGAGATTCTTTGTGCGAAAATAATGTCTGATGCAATTAGATAATTAGGACGGGCGGTCGTCGAAGTGAACACGATAGCTGCTGGAGCGGAATTGATGGGTTTTATATTTTTGGACTCATTGTGCTGGAGAGTAGTACTGGGCCGTGACGTTTGTTAATTCAGACAGTTATTTACATTCATGCAAGGCGGTGACCACGGAGGGACCAGTTTAAAAACAGCAGTAGGATTGATTATTAATTATGGAACAGTACATAATTACAACACTCCTCCTCAATCCGAAGACATTTTAAAGTATTTGCAGGAGTCTTCATGTACTAATTTTTAACTAATTTTGTTAATAAGGCCAGACGTAGCCGTCGGAGACCAACTTGATGGAGGTGCGGGCCCCGGGGTGGCTGAGGCCGTGTAGCTCGTCGAACACGCGCCGGCGGAGGGCGGCGGGGACGAAGGGTTGGGGCCATCCCTGCGACATGTCGCAGAGAACGGTCGCCGTGGTGCCCGGCTCAGTCTCGGGTTGCAAGAAAACGGCCGTCGTGGTGCCCGGCTCAGTCTCGGGTTGCAAGAAAACGGTCGTCGTGGTGCCCGGCTCAGTCTCGGGTTGCAGTTGCAGCTGTTGGTCGGGGCCGGCGGCCAGGTAAACCTGTAGCTCGCCGTCGGTGGCTTGGGTGACGGCCAGGTCAGCCGTGGTGTGGGCTGAGCTGGCCGGGCCGGCGGCGTTTTCGTTGGCTGGGTCGTTCGGGGCGGCGGCGTCGGTCTCAGGTTCGGCGTCGGCGTCGATGCGGCTGAGGGCGTCCATGACTATGTTGGCGTCGCCGGCGATATGCCAGACGTCTGTGGTGAATTGGCCGATGAAGGTGAGCTGGTTGAGTTGCACTGGCGCCAGGGTTTCTTTCCTCTGGGTGAAAGCGTGGATGATGGGTTTGTGATCGGCGTAAATGGTGCAGAGTTGTGCCTCCAGGATGTGGTGCCAGTGTTGTACCGCCAGGTATATGGCCAGGAGTTCCCGGTGGTACGCCGGCGTTGCTTGTTGCGCCGCTGACAGCTTCTTAGAGAAGAACCCCAGGGGCTGCCAAGCGTCGCCGACGCGCTGGTGCAGGGCCGCGCAAACGGCCGCAGACGAGGCGTCCACGATGAGGCCGAGGTAAGCCCCGCGGATGAGGTGGGCGCACAGGGTGGCCTCGGCGAGTTGGCCGAGGACGGTCTTTTGGGCGTTTATCATGTAATACCTCGTAGGGTACTGTCTCTTCAGAAGAGCGGATTGTCTCTCAATAATTTACCCATATTTTACGATTGATTAATCAGATGCTTTACTCATTATTTTGGTTGAAGAGAACAGCGAGTGCACGGCTGGGAGTCTCCTGGGCAACTGTGTTGAACTATTTGCGGATGAGCTTATATATGCTGGGAACTCGCCAGCCGACCTCGGCAAGGAAGCGGAGAGGGGATACGCGTGAGGAAGGGGCCTGGCAGTCGAACGCATGTTGGCCTGCCCACGCAACGCAGGTGTAATACCTCTTGATGTATATTATATTACTTCAGAGGTATGTCTCTTCACAGCAGAGGGTTCTCACTCAATAATTACCCATCTTGAACGGTTAATTGCAGATACTTTACTCATTGTATCAAGTAGCACAGAACAGCGGGTGCACGGCTGGGAGTCTCCTGGGCAACTGCGATGGGACTGAGCTGACTAGCTATTTCCAGAAGAGCTTATGTATGCGGGGAACTCGCCAGCCGACCTAGGCAAGGAAGTGGAGAGGGGATACGCGTGGGGAAAGGGCCTGGCAGCCGAACACGCATGTGTGCCTGCCTACGCAACGCAGGGACACACAAACGTTCTTGGCCGGGCCTGTCTCATGGCGCACCCATCTCACGTTCCTTAGCCTAGTGCAAATGAAGAGGTTATGAAACAAACAGTACAACGAGTGCGAGGCTTTAGAAAAGGGCTCTCGATGGGTATCACATCACCCCCCTTTTTCTCTTGAAAAAAAGATCGTAAATACAAAGAGGCACTCGTTGGAAGGAAGAAAAATTAATATAAAAATACAAAACAAGTGAACTTAAGTAATAAAAATAATGGGAATATCAAATATCAATAAGAATAAGAAAACATTGTGAAATAACAATTAGAATATGCAATAATAAATCTATAAAATGTTAAGGATAACAGTGAAAAACAATGATAATATAAAACTGGCGATGATATTAACTTTTTCTAACGACACACCTGCTAGTTTTATGGTGTTTCTTCTCTCCCGAAGGGCGTCGCGCAAGAAGGCTTGTCCTTCCGGGGAGCGGGCGATCGGATCCAGGTGTTTGGTGAGCTCAATTGCAGGAACATCCGGTAGGACGACTCCAGTGTTATCCATGGCAGCACGGGTGTATGTGCTTCCGGAATAAAGCTCGTGGCCGTCAATGGATGCGGCGGCACCAGCGGGTAGGCGAAGAATTCCAGTTAATGGTAGTGAAGCGTTGATGAGCGGGAAAGCGTGATGTGCTAGGTCCGTGATGGCGAGCCGGGAAGAATGAGGAAGACTGAATACCCAGTCTCGTCCTTGGCGGAGACTGAGGAATCACGGCTGCGGCTGGAGTGTGTAGAGAGGTTTGCACAGGCGTGCAACATTCTCTACACCGCTTAGCATGAGGGCAGAAGTGCAGGTCTGTCGTCCGGTGATGACGGAGGTTGCCGGGTGACAGATATGCAGTTGCCTATCAGATAGGCAACCGTGAAGATCCTCGGAAGATAGTAGCATGTGGGAATCCGTGGCCGAATTAATAGCGATGTAGTCCTTGGGTGCTTCAAAGTATGTAAACAAGCCAGAGTCATTTCTAACTTAAAATGGCCAGCTGTGGGCGCGGTATAAAGTAAATTTTCTATTATCATGAACTAGAGGAATATGAACATGTAAAATTAAAATTTTCTCGTGGAAATGAGCAAAAACTCGAGCAGTTTTGTAGTAATATGATAAGTTGTCCAAATCCACAGGGAGAGGCAATGTTAATCCTTTAGGCACGTGTTCGGCGAGGGTGCAAAGAATTTTCAAGAATCTGGAAGGTTCGACAAAAATGGGGCTTAAAAGTTTATCATGTATGGCAAATTGATATGCGGAGAGGAAAGCCTGAATTTCTGTCCTTATTCGCATTAACAATCCCTGAGTTGCACGCATGGAGGCGGCAAACTCAGTCGATTGATCGAGCATCGCTGAAAAATTTATGTTCGCCAAAGCGGACAATTTAGCTAATATAACTTCGTGCTGACGAACAGCCGTGAGTGTTAGATTTAACACTGACGCTTGTTCTTGGCCAAGACGGGTTAGAATCTGGTTGTGTCATTCTAGTTCAGCGACTTGTTTAGTTTAATTTTTTACGGTCACGGGAGTTCATAAGACCAAAGAGGTCTCCTCCCACCAAATTTCCTAGAAAATCTAGAACAGCACGGCGAGATCTATGATGAGAAGAAGAGAGATGAGATGAAGAGGCGCGCTTTCGGCGGTCAGAAGAGATGAGTTGACTAATTAGATAATAAATGGAAGTAAGCTCGCGTTCCGTGTTTGATACAATTCGATCAACCACGGAAGTTAAGTTAGACAATTTAGAACCGAAGTGTGATGCTAAGGCAACGCCGAGATTAGCGCGTTTAAGGATAGACTCATAATTTTCAAGTAAAGAATTAACATCGTTTTCCAGATATTCAATAGCCTCGTCGCGAGCTTTGTCAGATGACGAGATTTCGCGACGGGTACGCCAACCGAGAGATGCGGGAACTGGCCTGGCGGACATTGGGTCGTAATTTGTTCGGTTCTGAGGATAGAAGGAATGAAATACAGAAGGGCAGAACAGTTCCGCTAGGGCTATCGAGGGAATGTTAAAGCAACTTGCGTTGAGCCAAAGATAACTACGTCCGTTGTCGACATACCACGTAAATCCACGAAGATCGAAACGAGGGAGAGAGGCGCGGTAGCCAGAAAAAATTTGAGTTGTAGAGGTAAAATTTTGAATAAGGTCAGATAGATCCGAAAACTCAGGGGCGTCGAGAGCAAGGTCAGTTCGCACAAGACGAGAGTAGGCGAACGGATCGACATACTCTTCTTGAGACTGGGACGGCGGTAGGAATGGGGTCGAAGGCGGAGGGAGGGGGAGAAGAGGAGGTAACACGTCGGGTAGGCAATGAAGGGGAATAGTTTGATGTATGCAGCAACAGCATCACGTTTTGCGTTCATCGAAGAATTGCAGAATTATGTGCGGTGGACACAGGCTGCGATTCCAATGTCAGTCAGCAAATCAATGAAGTCACGCACCGCCGATGCAGTATGACTGCGATCGATTTGCAATTGGAGCGTAAATTCATGTGTAAGAACATGGAACGCTTTCTTCTCTGCATGGTACACATATCCTGTAGAATTGTCTGGGAGCCGAAGCGCACGGATCTGTGCTCCGCCTGCACACAGTGTAAACATAAAAAATAAAAAAATAGATTAAAAAAAACACAACACGCGCGGGCACAGTAATCCCTTACCTACGAGACGCGGTCGCGAATCCTTGGCTGCAGCGTGTGCTATGTACAAACACAAAAGTACCCGCTTCATGATTGCACGCCTCTTCACTTTAGAATCCCTGTGTCTCACTGACTGACTGGGACCTGCCGAGGGCACATCCTCTGTTTACTTCACTCCCGACCCCTCTCGCGCGGACGCGCAGACGCGTGCACTCATGCGTTATTCCCCTGTCGCTCGGCAGGACCCATTTTGGCTCGTGCATTAACTCTTCGAATGGGGCGGCGTGCACGTTTACATCGCACTGATGCGATGCATTCTCCAGGAAAACATGAACGTTGCAGTAGTTTGTAAGATCGATGCCTACCGTTAACTTCTTGCTGTGAGATGCATTAAGGTTGTAGACACGACCCAAAAGGAGACTTGTGCTGCTGCTGTTGGAACCACTCTACGACATTTCGTACAGAATTTGTCTGATGATGGAGGCGCCGGCATCGTGCCCGTCATTCCTGAAGGGGAGCTTGATGAATTTGGGTGGCATGAGTGAGTCTGCGTAGATAAAAATGAAAATGATAATAATACACACTTATCTCAGAACATGTGTAGAATACATACCGGTGCTGCACTGGGATACGTGCTGCACTGCCACGGTGCTGGGACAGAATGGACCGCTGACGAGCTTCCCGCATAACGTCTGTGGGTGGAGCTCTCCAGCGCCTCCCTGCGGAGACCATCAGAAGTAAACACGCTGCACCACTGCTGTATTGATCGTTTATGACAGGTTTAAACTTGTCGTACTTACATCGCGCGTCACAGCAGCGGCACATCTTCCATTTGGTATTGGAAACAGAATCCCCGTTCGTTACCCTCGAATGGGGGTTCGTAAGCAGCAGGGACCGTCCATCTCGCATTGACTGACCAATGTTGGAGTGTCAGCTGCTGGGGAGTTGGGGGCTTTTTATTGAATATGACTACTGCCTGCACTTGGTTGAAAATCAGCTTATCGTATTTGCCGTACTACTGGAACTCCTCCGGGAGTTTGATGCATGGTCGATCCCATTCAACACCGAGTATGTCCTCGAAATTGTCCATTATCGACTCTGGTATCCAATCAAATTCGTCTTCGGGCCAATAATCTCCAGGAAATTATATGACGATCTGAAATTAATTGTGTTCGTAAAGAAACACCCTGATGGTTAGGCAAACACGCATCACTCGCATTTACGTACCATATCCAGAAGAGGTGCTATCGGGGCGCTGGTACGAACGATGGCACCGACCATCTCTGCCAGTTTCACATACGAATACTTTGCAAAAGGAGAACACATTTAATGAAACGAGTCTAGTGGTTGGGGGTCAGTGCACCATAACATATCGTTTAATATGCATTGGGAACAGTAGCTGTTATTCCATTTGGTATCAGCCCATGGGTGCTGGTTTGCGAGTGCTGGATCGTCACACATCATATGCTCATTCTGTTCTTGCCCATGTGCATCAGCACTCCATAAGTACGGGGGCCTACCAGTACAAGTGTTAAACGGGGATATTATCATAATTTCTCGGAGATGAGGGAAATATTCCGGATTAGATATTGCATTGGTGAAATTAACTATCCACGGACTGAAATATGTCAAGTCCAGCACCCGAAGAGAATATCGGTTCTTCGATAAAAAAGGGAATAATAAAATCTCTTATCACTTCCATTTTCGTTTTCCGTTGGGAAAGATCATCACAATCATGTGATAGTGGTGCATGATTTTGCTGAAATGTCTGGCGCCTCCATTTATTCGCTCTTCCACAACGCCAGTTTTGTCTTGTCACACATATGCACGCAAGCTCGGTTAGACTGAACTGCTGCAACTGTATACAAACACACACAATTGAATATATTTTTTAAAAAATTTCATCGCACAAACATGTACTTACTTATGATTTCATAGACAGAAGTTCCTTGAAAAGAAGTTGATGGCAGAACATCCGGACAGGGGTTAAATATAACCGCCTGACGCAGGGAAACAACTGCAGAATCTTTTCTGTGTCATTGTTGTCGTGGCTTGCGTTTGTGTGCATGGGGAACCACGAAACGCGTTCCATATTCAAAATCCGTGGTACTGACATTACAAACAAGTGGTGGTCTATAATTAATTACATTACTAGGGCTCAACAGAGTTCCCTCCTACTGACCAAGTCCGGAAATAGAGGCTTCCCTCCTGACTGGTGAAACAAGGCAGCAGAGGAGCGGAGCGAGGACTCGGGTCACCAGGGGCGGAGGGTCTAGCTGTTCCAGGCGAAGGACTGATGTGAACTGTCCAGCTAGGCCCGGGGGGCGGATTTTATACAAATATCCCCCACCCGAAATCAGGTGAGGGGGTGAAGGGAAAAGGGGGGACCCCTCCCCCGCCCCCGCCCTCCTCCCCTCACGAGAACGCAGTTTTCTAGGAGAAATAAAAGACCTAATTTCCCTGCGCCAACTGCATCCTCGCCTCCTGTAAAGAGAATGGGGTAAGGGGTAAGGGGGGTAAGGGAGGTAAGAAGAAGACGCGAAAGAGGAAGGAGCGCCCTTCATAATTGTCTTTGATGAAGTCTATCCTTTCGGAATTCAATTTTTGGCCCTGAAAAGGGCCGTTTTGGGTAAAAGATTATCCTCCTACACGACATCCCACGTCACTGGGCCTTCGCAAACCTCTTCTTGTCCAGCGTTCATCTTTTTCTTATGATGCTCCGTGCACGGCTTAAGGTTGGTACCCACGGGCACTTCAAAACACTGAGAACATTGGAACTTGTATTTCTGTTTCGCGGCCGTGAGATCTTCATTGTAGGCAGGGTGGTCTGCTTCAATGGTGATGTTTCTGCCGTGGGCGTTGTTTATTTCCCCCATCTTCCGTTGAAAATCTGGCCCATGATCAGTCACCGGCTCGTCCGGGTGATGTTTAGCCATCCATACATGCACCATTTCATGTAAAAGAATGTCGATAATATGGTCGTCCGACACTCCATTCCTCCTGAGGTATTCAAACGACAGGGTCATGGTATTGTTGTGAGGCTCGTACTTGGCAACCTTGCAGGTCATTTTCTTCCTGACCCAATGTACTTTGACTCTCTTCGACAGCTCCTTATTGAAGATGTCTTCATTCAGCGAGTTGTAACAGGACTTCAGGAAATACTTTTTTGAACGCTGGCGAATCTTCACGGCGAGCTTGGAGTTCATGACGGCACGAGACGAAGGAATTATGAAGTGTACTCTAAGATATACAACGACAGACTGATGCAGGCCCGCGGCTGGCCACGGTATTTATAGCTGAAGGCACGCTCGGGGGCACTCGGGCGCGCTCAGCAACCCCGGAGCCGGGGGGGGCCACAAATGGAACAAATATCACTGAAGGGGCAGCCAGCTGAAGCTTGTAGGCGCGACCGGTATGGGTCGCATCGGTTGCGGGCGGACTGTTGTGGAAGTGGTGGGCTGGTGGAAAGCCGACCTCGTGTGCTGGGCTCCCGTAGCTGGCTGTTGGGCAGTTGGCCGCGCCGCCGCTCGCCGCCGTTGTCTGGTTGCCTTCCGCAGGTTTATGTAGTGCAGACGCCTTTCTGCCTGCGACGCAAAGCGCTTGGGTGGCTTTGCGGTTGTAGGTGCGGCTGCGGGATTGGCGGTTCCTGGATGGACAGGTGACAGCGGCGCATGCCTCCATATAGAAGGCCCCGGACGATTTGCGTGCTCGCCCTGCCGGCTCGGGACCGTCAGGTCGACCGGGCCACCTCCGGTCGGCACGACCGACGGGGCGGGCAAGGCGACCTCGACCTTGGGAACCACGGGACTAGTGCTGGGGGCTGCTTTCTCGGATAGTAGCCCGTCCTCGCTGGAACTGCCCAACGAGGGTGCCGGCGATATTGACATCGCCGACTCGGAAGACTCTGAGTTCGGCCGGATTCTGGCCAAGAACGTCGTTGGTGACTCCAAATTTATCGTTGTTGTCGACTCGGATCTGGTGGTTTGTTGGTTAGATGGCTCTTACAGTTCCACGAAACGCGTTCCATATTCAAAATCCGTGGACAGGTGGAAACTGCCTCGAAAATGTCGACGAACACAGAGACATAGGTAACCGTGAAGTGTTACCATGACCTCGCACAGCACACTAGCTGGCGACCGCGTCATTGCGTGGCTCGAAAAAGACTGATTTCATTTTTGATTGCATACACCTGGGTGGCTGCCTGCTTACCCCCTCCCTCCCTAGCGAGTGAATCTCCCACCCGAGTTCCTCTTGGGCACGCCCGACGTAATGGCTAGTAGAGATGGAAACGGGAGAGCTTGCCGGGTCAAAGGTCAGAGGTCCTGACCCCAAAGGTCAAGGCTGTGACCCCAAGGTCAAGTTTTCGGTCCCAAAGGTCAAGGTTTTAACCCCAAAGGTCAAGGTTATTGACCCTCCCAAAGTTCATTGTCCTCAAGGTCGCGGGGTGAAGGTCCTTGCGTATGAACTATTGCATCATAAAAAAAAGAGTGTCATTTCCGGTATGCAATACTTTCACACCAAACTGGTTTTCTTGAACTGGTTAGGAGGAGAGGGTCATTTGTGACCTGGTTCTCTCAAGTCAAGTGGGGGCTTTAGTTTTTTTTCCTCGCGGACGTTGTTGGCGTTGGCGACCTCAAATTCTTCGCCATGTTGCTTCATTTCCCATCGGAAACCTTTTCCTCAGTGGGAGATGGCCTTTAATTTGGGAGGACAGATTCTCTCAATTTCCCCGTTGAGCATCAAAACATTTGCCTCCGGGAACTCCGAGTAGCGTTTCAGTAGAACCAGCCGTTTTTTTACTTCTTCTACGTTAACGTCAGCGCAAAAACGCTCTCCGAATTTGGTCATGCATTTGCCAATTACAAGTGGTACAAACACATCACTGACGGAGATTTCCTCCCCTTTTATATACGGTTAGGTTAGGTTATATACGTCTCAATCGTGCACGGTCGTCTTACAGCTGGCATAGTAGTCCTTAGCACGGGTCTTAATTTGTCAAACTTTGGCTCCTCATATTGACGCACCCGCGACGTATCAATCTCAACATTCGAGAACCCAACCTCAAGATCGAAAGTAGTTGCCACGTCGTACTGGTCATACTGATTTAGTACAGTCGAGTGACCAGGAAAGATCCTGCCAATGAAGTCTTTCAAAGCCTCCACGCCTAGGTGGCGATTCTGAACACAGGTCGGATGAACCACAGGAGCCTCTTCCGTTGTCTCTATGGGAGGGGTGGAGACATAATGGTCTGGAAAAGGCGTCGCGGCCGCTATATCGGCGTATACGCCACTCGGCACTTGATTGATCAGCTCAACATGTGGACCAATGAACTTTTAGTGTTTAGAAACTTCAGAACTTTAAACTTCTCGTCTTTTCTAGCCAGATTGTCAATCTTTGTTATTAATTCATCTAGGATCACAACATATTTTCCGTTGTGAACTGGGGGAGGTAGTCTGCTAAGCGCATCAGGTACTTAATAATTTTCATTTGAAACAAACTCAAAATCAAATGAAAATTGAGATAAATATGAAATAAACCTATCCAAAGGCGCTCTAGGGCACTGCATACCAAGTAAGTACTAAGGACTAGTGCAGTCACTGACAACTGTAAAGTGAGATAATAATCGCAGTTCATCCTCAAAATATTTTTGGTTTCTGTTACTTGTCCTGTAAATTTGTAATAATTTCGACATAACTTTTTTGACTAAATAAAAAAAAGGGCTTTAAGCAATTGTAAGATTTGGGCACTTATGGGATTGAATTGACATTCCTTGTTATCTCGTCAACGATGGTTCTCAAGTGAAAGTCTAAACATTTCAAGTAGAAATATCTTGGTAAATAAATAAAAAAAAAGAATATGTATTTTTTAAAAATAAATGCAAGTGCTACTATCTGCATTCCGGTCACGTACAAAAGGATTGGATAACTTTGACTGTGAGACTCTGTCCTCGCCCTCGTCGCTCTGTTCTGGTGGCACCGTGGGCCCAATGTGATGTGCACGCTCTGTTGTAGGTCCTGTGCTGGCTTCCGAAGTGACGCCGCCCCCGCTGCCGCCCCGTACCTTCCGCAGCGGCGACAGGTGAGTCAGTCATCCACCTCTACCCTGCTCGTGTGTAATAACGAGTAGACCTGTTTCCAAGTGTAAGGGGGGTCGTTGTTATTTCAGTAGAGATGTTCAATGGCTGGACGACAGTGAGACTGGGTGATGGAATTGATTGAGGTAATTGAAGGCACTGGTAGAGTAACAATATGTACACTATCTATAAAATTCACAACTTTACACACACCACGTACTCAAACACTTTATCACTGTACGTACACGCACCACACTCACGGACATTATATCACTGAAGCACTGTAAACACACTGACACACACGATATCACTGGATACGCACCACACTCACGGACATTTTTGTTGTAAAGTAATTAGTAGTCTGGAGTTTGTGCTAATTGAAGAAAAAGTTGCCGATAGCGCTTACGTGAAAGTAGATGGTTTTGAACTTGTGGCGTTCAATTTTTACTTTTCTATTGAATTCTTAAAGCGCACGTTTGCCTCCGCACGGGCTTGCTCGGGACTCATACCATTATATACACCAGTAATGCAAGAGTCGTACTGCCCCCACGTTTCAATGACCTGAATGCACATTTGGCATTGTCCCACGTTAGGGTGGTTGAGTAACCTGCCCACGTGGTCCTCCGCCATTTGTGTACTAGAAAACGCAACCGCTCCCACTCAGATCTTAGCATGTCGACACCCTCTGTTGAAGCTGTGGAAGAATGTAACAATTTATTCCTTTCAAATTAGGCACTCGAAAAAGTTAAGATTTTAGTTTGTACGTGAAAAGGCAGGTCCTGGAAGCGGAAGCGGTTGACTCGGGGCGGACTCAGTGCCTTAGCCGGGTCGAAGCCGGACAGTGGCTTGCACAGCAACTTGCTGTCCAGCAGGAGGGACACTAGCTCCCTGCAAATGTGGTGGAGATACCTCACGCAGTTCGTCTTTACTTCATGGAGCTTGGCTCTGTTAATAACCATATGGCTCGCAGCGTTGGCCCCGTTGAGGCTCCTGAGAATAGCGTCAAACGTTCCCGCGAAGCAGGTCATTCCCTCGAGGGTTCTGTGGGCGGTCTCGTCCTCAAGAGCGACCAAATCAGTGGGGATGTCAGAGTCCCGCTGAAATGCGTCCTCGTCCCGGCGAAAAGGGATCCTCGGTGGCTTCAAGATGTGGTGTTACAGGAGGGACATAACATTTCTGAACTCAGTAAAAACTCTGGTAACCTGTAAAAAAAAAAATGAGGTTTATTGAAAGAAAAACAAACGCAAAAGAACGAGAATTGAAAATTTGCCAACTTACTTCAAAGTCGTCCCCCCTGGAACATAATATTGATCCGTGCAATCTCCGCAGTGATGGGCTTTAAGAAAAGCAGGTACAGTCGGTTGCACGGATCCTGGAAGAGGGTGTGCAGCTTCCGGCCACTCGCGCAGTTTTCATGTGGACAAAGGGTTGTAATGACCTGGTCAAAATGGGCCTTGAACCCGTCCCATTGTGCGGTGAAAACGCCTAGAGCTTTTGACCAAGCCAACCAACGCGTCCCTAGGAGGCAAGAAAAAAAATGGATTAACTGAACGTAATTTACGTACAAAGTATTGCTTCCTGATTTGTTTCCTCCTTGACGCTGATTGGCTGATGCCGTCGAAGTTCTCGGATCGACCGCCAGGTCTGCGACGACCCTAGTGGCGTGCCCGAGAACTTCGTTGGCCTAAGACAATCGGCGTCAAGGAGGAGGAAACAAATCAGGAAGCAATACTTTTCTTCTTTGGATCCGTTTTGAAAGGAGTGAAATACCCTATTAATCCTACCATTTAAAGCTATGTCATTAATTCCTAACAATACTACAACTATGTGCTTGCAATGAGCTGAACCACCTGCGCCAGCAACACAATCACAGTATGTAGATTCTATCATCCTATCATAGTTCGACAGACTATGAGAGGCTTCAAGGTAGGAGTAATTTCCTTGCTCGTTGCACCCATACCTGCCCACAGGTGCGTCTTTTCATCCAGGTTTAGACACACATTACACCGATGCTAACTTAAGCATTACAGCACGCATCGGACTTTTGGCAAAAGCGTGGTGCATTCCAGTTGTGACTAATATTCTGTCAAGCCTTGTCCCCTTCTTCTCTGACAGCTAAGTGTGAACTGGTCACTTCGAATAATTGCAACATGTATCATAATCAAAGGAGAAGGTAAATTGAAAATTGTAATGTATCACTTGTATTTATTATAAAATAATATCAGAGACCTTCAGAAACAACGGTATTACAAAAAAAGTTCTTCAAACCAATTGCCACTCTTCACCCTGAGAACAATGAAGATAAATAACAATGAATAATTAACACTGCATTTAAGTAGTATGTACTTGGTAAGTGTGTAGGAAGTACTGTGTACTTGGACATAATTCCCAAGTTGGTACAAATTACTCCCTACCTGCAAGTATGGTTCTAGAAATCTTCTAGCAGGACTTCGTCCTCCAGAACGCCTAGTCGCCTCCGGCATGCGGCCAGCTGGGTTTCTAGCCGCTGAATCTGCTCACGTAAGTCACGCATTTCCTCCGCCCTGGTCTACTCGCCCTGGCGCAGGGCGGGTCCCGGATGACGTCAGGGAAGTAAGGAAGTCGAGAGCACTACGGCTGAACCGGCCACACTCGGTCTGCACCACGTCGTCTGATCCCAGCGCCTCGTCTGGACCCCTGACGCCGTGCTCGTCGTGCTCGCCGTCTGTCCCCTCGCCTGGGCCCTCCCCCACATCCACGTCCTCGCCGCCGGTGTCCTGCTCCTGCTGCCCGTCTGTCAGAACCTCGGTGTCGGCCATCTGATCTAAATTCAACATGCGCTGGGTCTCCTCTGAAGACAAACCCATATGCTCGAGCACCTTGTGCACGCTTTGAGAACACTGCAACGCCAAGTCACAGATGTATGACCTTGCCATGTCTAGAGCCTCCTCTCTGTCACCTTCGAGAAAACACCACGTCAATTCCATGGGGAATGCATGAGACTCGCGTGTCGCAGACAACACATTGCAGACATGTAACAACCTGTAATCCACATATATATCTTCGACCCTCTTCACAAAGTTTTTTGAAAAGTCCATAATTTTCTTGGCATATAGGTCTGTTTTGTTTTTTCTTAGCGTGGAAATTTTTGGAGTTCAGAATATCAAACACCATATCTGCTATTCTAATATACTCTGCTGTGGCTTCACAACCAAAACAATCAGGATGCTTAAGATCATTACATAAATAAAGTAATTCATCAGCAGTACTTAAACTCAACTGTGCGGCACGACGCACACACATCTTATTCTGCTCGAAATTTATATGACTTTTACGTACCTTATTTCCTGCTAACAAGCCCTCTCTATCCTGGAACTCATGTAACTTGACTAGATACAGCCATTTAATTTCCCTATTATTACTGTCTAATATTTTAACAGTGCTATTACCTAAAATATTCCTCCATAACAACTTAATCATGTGGGCTGCATCTAGCACAACAAAAACCTTAGCCTGACTGACAGGATGGAGAAACCATGGCTGGAAGTCAGGGCGCCGAGCATCCATCTGAGCTCCAAGACATTCCGTCATAGTCACATTAACCGAATTTCCATCAAAAGTTAAAGAGGCAACAGTGGCACCAGTATCATGTAAAGCATGCAAGCACTGCTTCAGATCATTACTACAAGCGCGCAGCCCTCCGAGGACCCGCTGGCGGAACTCCTTGTACATCTTCCCGTCTTCACTCACCGTCGACCCGAGGCATTTGAAGGCGGTCACCCTCTTGAAGACGTGAGGCCCGACCCGCAGCTGGTTGCCGTGCCGCGGGTCCTGCGGCCGCCTGGTGACCACCATAAACCCGGTCTTCGGCGAGAGTTTCAGGCCTAAGCGCGCGGCGTTGCGTTCAATTTCACCGCTGAAGGCGGCCAGCTCTTCTTTGGTTTCTGCGGCTACGGCGAGATCGTCCGCGAAGGCTAGAATAGCGGGCTGCTCTAGCAGTTCGGGGTGCTCTTGGTCTTGGTGGAGGTCCCCAATCGCGCCCTCCAGGGCGAGGTTGAAGAGAAAGGGCGCGATGGGGTCCCCCTGTTTCACGCCCGACGCGATGGAGAAGAAGGGTGAGAGCGGCCCGTTCACCCGCACGGCGCACTCCGTGTCTTCCTGTAGGGTCCTCACGTGGTTCACTAGCTCCTGAGGGACCTCCATTTTCAGGAGAGTGGCGTACAGCGAAGGCCGGTGGATGGAGTCGTACGCCTTGGAGAAATCGATGAAGAGGAGGTAGGTGTCCTTACCTGCCTCCCATTGATGCTCCATGATGGCCCTCAGGAGGTAGATCTGGTCGATTGTTGATTTGTTCCGTCGGAAGCCGCACAGGTAGTTGCCTATCTTCCCGGCGGTGGCGTCCTCCAGGCGTTTCATTAGGACGTAAGAGTAGACCTTGTACGCAGTGCACAGCAGCGCGATGCCTCTGTAGTTGGTGCACTGCGATAGGTCCCCCTTTTTCGAGGAAAAAAAAAAGAATAGCAGGAAAAAATAATTGAAGATATAGAGCGGGGGGGGGGGGTAGGGGGGGGGAGGATTATTGACCTGAGATATTAGTTTTTATCGAGTAATCGTCGCTGCCGCTGCCGTTTGGAGAGATGTGTCTTTCTGTTTCCGGGCATCCGGTCGACCATTGTTTTAAGTTCTGCCGCAAGTCTTCTGGCTTCTTTCTTGTTAGGACGGCGGCGATGACTGCGCGGCAAGTCTCCTGAGCCTGAGCTTCAGACATGGTGCGATCTGGAGGAAAACGGAATAGCAGGGCGTGCTAGAAATTTGAAGAGACGAGGAGGCGGGGTCGAGCAGTTGGTCTGACAAGAAAAGTCGGATTATGAAGTTGGTGGACAAAGCCGGGCCGGGCCGAGGCAGGTCAGCGACCAGGTCGCTGTTAGCTGGGGGCGGAGCCGGGCCGTGCCAGCGGTGAAAAATGCTTCTTAACTAGGACTATATACCGGGAACGCCGCCGTGAGGCTTGGCAAATTTACTGCGGGCCGGGTATCTGATGATAACCGCCGCCGCTTTTTACTCAGAGTAACCTCAGGACTTACACTTGCCTGGGTGTTTTGGAGTTGCGTTGACACTGCTCGGAAGCGTGGGAGAAGAACAACTCCAAATGTTGTATATACAATATCAAATATCAAATTATTATTTTAAAAAATTCCATTTTTTTCCCCAGTTCTACTTTACCACTAGAATGTCATAGCTCGGCCGTAGTCGTCCTTTAGCAGCAACGCTTTCTCCGTCCTGGGCGAGACGTCCCCGATTTCGGCGTCGGCGTTGGCTGGTACAGCGGCAGGAGGCGCGCAAACCCTTGCAGCACGACGTTCTCCGGGATGGCGGATGCTGGGAGAGCCGGGAGCTGACGGTCTGTGAACTGGCGAGCTTTTTCCCGGTGTCTCCGTCGCGCTCTCTTGCTGATGCCTGAGTCTTCACTCTTTTCCACTCGAGACTGGGCGACGACCTGTTGTAAACGACGCACCCCCTCCTGCGCCAGCCTGAGGTCTCGGACTAACTTTTGAGCGCCCGCCTTCGTTTCCTCGTAAACTTGCTTTATACGCGTATCCACTGTGGCGAGGAATGCCGTATTGGTGCTAGTGAGATTTTCGAACGCCACCTTTGCTTTTAAAACATTGTTTTCAATCATGCCAGCTTGGAACAGGCGACCGAGCCTAGAATGCTGAGCCGAAATTTTGGCGATTTCTTCAAATGAAGCCAGCGTAGGAAACTTCTTGATGTAGTTTTCCAGCATCTGCGTTTCTCCAGCGGTGCTGAGAGAGAGAGAGAGAGAGAGAGAGCGCGGGGTGTAGAGATGGGTTCCGCGAGTTGATTGAACTAACTTGCTGTGCTTAACTATGAACACTATATTTATGCTTGATACACACTAGACCTCCACACTCACCCCTGGTACGGATACAACTGCCCGTCGCCGAGCTTCCCCGTGCGGCCGATGCCTCCAGCGACCGCTCTCGCCGCGCCTGTAGAGGGGTTTTGTGCTGACCCGTGCACATCCCTTGCCAGGCGCGACGCGCCGGATTCAAAACGAGCGGCCGCCGGTCTCTCACTTTAACATCCGCCGCACGTGAAAATAGTCGACCCCGACTATCTAATATGAGAACTTTAAAGAGAAAAATTACTATTGTTCTTTACACATTTTATGACAATCGCAAAAAAAAAAAATCAAAGGTCTATTATAATTGTACAATCATATCAAAGGGCGTGAGTGTGGAGTTACTAGACTACGAATAAAATCTAAATCCCCCCCCCCCCCCAAAAAAAAAAACAAGTGAAACCATAAGAAAAAACCTACAAAGTAAAATCATAAGTGGGATAAAAATAAAAATAAATACAAGTAAACTCATAGGCGATATAAAATTAAGCAAATTACAAAATAAGACCATGAGCAAGATGTAAATTCAAGCTGGAACCACACGAGAGTTAAAAATACCAACTAAAACCATAAGAGGAAAAAGTTCCAAATGTAAATCACAAGAGAGATAAAAATTGTCATCATTCAAAGAAATGATCTTCTTGTCGGGCGGATGCTGTGCTGAGACCTTCCCTAACATGACTCTTTGCTCCACCGCCGCCTCCCAGAGTAGGCTCTTCTTACTGGGGTGAAAATGGTGAGATGGGCCAGTACCGACACATGCTCGCCAGGCAAGACATGGTGGTATAGCTGGGTCGGCGCGCCTAACGCCTTCCGAGCCGCAGCTACCAGACATTGCCCATTCGCCAGTCGACTGGGGCAATGCCGGCTGGACTTCCCTCACCGTGCTGGCTGAGCAACTTTGGTGACTAAGTGCTCCGGTTCATGCTAAAATTTCTTCGAGATTTTTCTTTTTGTAAATGTGTTTTTCTTCTTTTTTCCCCCATTTTCCGAGTTTCCCCGCTAACTAACCAGCAGTCGAATCAAAAAGATCCATCTGGTGTGCATATGAACCAAACCCCAAATGGTAACTTTGATAAAGTCGACAACGCCTAAAAGCATCAGCGAGCCTCTTATCACAAACAGTAGATCCTGGCCCCCTCATAATTGTCACATGGATAGGGTTATCAAAAAAGTACAAGTCGAAGTATTTAGATATTGGCATTTCTCCGTAAGCTTCCTCTTGACCACCAAAACCCTTCATGTCGCTGAAGCAAATGCCAGTCATGTGTTCCCCATGTACAGTTCTGTTGTTCATCCTAGTTTTGTCTATTGGGATGCCGATTAGTCCAGGATTTGCTCTGAAATGCTCCATAGTAGCTGCAATTAGGGATTCAAGGCGATAAGGATTATCATTAGAGTCTCCATCGTAGAGATGCACAATGTTGTTGAGGGCACCTGGATCCTTATTTATAGCGAAGTATGTATGGACTACAGACAATCATTAATGATGAAATTGACACTGGAAGGGCTTTCAGCAAGGCACGACAAATTTCTTTCTCTGGAAGTGGGGGGTCAGAACGTTTTGCAACGCCTGATAACCTGTTTACAAATGCCCTATATGACTCAGTCTCTTTTTTGTTCATTTGGGCGATGGTATCAAGTACCGCACTCATGGAATTGTCTGGTTGGAACCGTTTGACCATTTCCTGCACATACTTGGACCACGGTCGGTCCCTGAGTTCAGCATGTGCAGTGCGGGCATAAGGTGGGAGGGCATTAAAAATATATAAGTGAAGTTTCTCCTCGGGCACTTCGTACTCTGCGTACGTTTCTTTTACTGTTTTGAACCAATCTGATAAGGCATTTTCGTCAAATGCCCTGGCGGAAATCGTGCGTGTGCGCTCACAGCCTGGCCACACGCTCGCAGCGTGTGAGAATCCACCCTGCGCACCTCTCCGCACACGCTGCGAGCGTGTGCAAAGAGTGGATTAGTAACGCTTTAGCGTGTGAGGTGTACAGCCTCCGAGCGTGTGCGAGGGTGGGACGAGCGTGTGCGCTCACAGCCTGAGCGGCCCGCGCGCTCCGCCCACCCGCACCCCTCCCACTGTGCTCACTCGCTGCGAGGGTGGGAGCACACGGTCGCAGCGTGTGGCTCCTCCTCTCCGACCGTGTGCGCTCACACGCTGGTGAGCTGGGTGGTACCACCGTGTGGCCTCACTCGGTCCCAGCGTGTACGGAAACACCCTTGCAGGGTGGACCCACCAACCCTACTCACACGCTCCCAGCGTGTGACGGCACACGCTGCGCCGGTGTTTTCCTCCCCTCCCACCGTGTGACGGCACACGCTGTGTTGGTGTTGTCATCCTCTCCCAGCGTGTGTCGAGCGTGTGTGTTTTTATATGCGCACGCAGGGGCGTATAGGCAACCCTCAGCGCGGTTCACATTCCAGACAAAAGTTAGGCACAATTTACAAGAACAAAGTATTTTTTACAATTTGTTTATTTTACTTAATGTACATTAATAATTACTAGGGCTGATTGTGGTCGCCGCCGGTACCACGTTAGTTAAGGAGCAGAGCGTCGTGCCCTCTGTTGCCGAGTCAGTCTGCAGTGGGGCGGGGCTGCACTCCTCCGACGCCGGTGTGGGGCGGGGTTGGGTGCTGCTCCACGACGGCACCTGGACCAGGACAGGCCGGGGCGGGGTTGGGCCGCACGCCGGCGCCAGGGCGGCGGGGCGGGAATTCTGCCTGCTGGTGCTGGCGATGCAGCTCTCCCTCTCCCGCAGCGGCGAGGCGAGGCGCTCCTCAGGGGTATTGCCGGTCATCTCGGCAAAGGGTAGGCGCGCGCGCGCGGGCGGGGTCGCCTCAGACGACCTCCTCGACATCCACTATCTGAGTACGCGACATATATTCATCATAATCTTTGTTTTCAGCAGTACGCTTATTTTTCTCCACACCTCTGCAACCAAAACAAACATTTCATAAAAACATTATTAGAATACTGTTACGATGAAAATAACAAAACAAGGAGAATGTTAAGCTCACATACCCTTACTACCTTCGCTTCTTGTATTGCACTCTGTCTTGCCAACGGCTCTTCCGACTCTGATGATTCAGGCTCTGACTCAGGTGGAGGAACTGGAGGGAAAGATATCCTTCCAAGGGCTTCAGGCATGAGATCATCCCTGTTCACTAAACGAAAAACATGAAATAGAAAATGAGGCAGAATGTGAACAACCATGTGGTTAGTGTATTTAGTGTGGTGGAGCAAACATATAGTGAATCCTAACCTCTAATAGTGGGTTACTTACCAGCCAATTTTCCAATTAGAGCCCAAAACCACTCCTCCTTTTGACTTTTCGTCCCTTTTTCCGTTTTCACGGAGTACCATGTCGACTTTTCAAAGTCTGTGATATTTTCTGGGAGGAATGCCTCCATGGACACAGTGCTTCCAACTACCTTCCTTTCTCGTATCTTTTTTACTTTCACTACATCTCTAACGCCTGAACCGTAGTTATCAGCAAACATAACGTACGCCCAAGTTGGAGTTTGGAGATCTTCGGAAGCCATAGCGATATACCACAATAAACTAGGGGAGATAATAAATATGATGCGACCTATTCCAGAAGTGAACACACTCACACTACGCTGATGGCGCGTAACAAGTTAGCGTGGGTTCTTTTTCTTTTTTTCTTCTTCTTCTTCATCGGCATACCAACACAAATAAATATTACTCATGAAATGTGGACGCTTAAATCAACGGTGGCTGCTATTGAACATTATAAAACAGGAAAGTAAAGTATGCCTTACTTTACATATTGTATTTTGATATTGGAAAGGAAAATATGCTTTCCTTTTAGAGGGTACACTTGTTGTGTTGGCGATTTTGGAACTTTCGATGTATCGGAGATTGGCGGCAGAGCACCTCACGAAAGCTTGTTCTCTAACCTAACCGACGCCACAGCAACTTGTCTGCGGTATCGTTGGTATTTACATCTTTTAGGCATTTCTCTAATAGTTTCTCTTCTAGGTTTGAGTAAGATGGGTCGCGGGTCCGGGCGCCGTAAGGAATACGTTCGTACCGGGGGCAGTCCATCTAAGGCAACTTTACGAGTTCGCAAACACAGGGAGAAGATGAAGCAGCTCGCCTGTTCGTCCAAGGTAGGAGCATTTTTTTTATTGCTATATTAGTTAAAGTTTGGAATTTGTAAGTCCTCTGACATATGAGTTCATTACAAGAAAGTTCCACCAATATTTCTCTAAGGTTGGGTTACTTTAAGGCTGCTCCCACAATGTTGTCTCTTGTTCATTTAACAAGACTCATTAGTGTTATATATATGCAAGTCACCAGAGTAAGGGCATAAATTGGGTTGTTTTAAATAAGATTACTATTTGAATTTGAGTCTATGAATAGTTTCTAGATCAGTAACCCCCTGCCAGTCATTCTACAAAATGTTGCTGGAGAACGTGAAAAAGTAGGATTACAGATTATGTGTTGATACTAGAACAAAACCTTCTTGTGGTGGGCATAGCCCCCGCTTTCATGCTTGGTATCAGAATAAATTGTACTGCCTATGTCAACTCAAATAGCCTGCAACCCCCTACCAACAGTTGCAAGGCATTAGTTGTGGGAGCACTCTAAAGCTGCATTCCTTCCAACTAAGTCCCATTGTAGATTGCTGTAACTTGTGCAGTAATTTTTGCTAAATGGTCCTATATTTATTCTTTATAAACTGATCTTTAACATTCCCCCTGAAGGATGGACCCACTGCTCTTCAATCCGACCAATCTGACTTCTCAACATTAACATCTAATGATTGTTTCCAAGCTCCACATGAGTGCATGGATGTGGTGAGTAGTAACAGCCGAACTTACTTTATCAAATTATTTTGTATTAGCATGTTTCTTGAAGTTATGAAAATTGTTTACAGGGTGCAAGTACATCTATCCATTGCTCCTCATTGCCAACATCTTCTCGGGTATCAGAAGAATGTACAAATGTGGTGAGTTATAGTTGTATTTACTATATCAACTTTTTTTATTGGCTTTTTTCCTGAATTGTTGAAAATTGTTTACAGGGGACAAGTTCACCTTGCGATGTGGTCAAAGAAAGTCAGGAGTCTGCTTTGGCTGACGAGATTACTGAGGGATGTCTTCCAGCTGCGCCTTTAGACCCAGTGATCCCTGCATCAGACAACGAAGAGGAAATTCCAAAGGAATGCCTTCTCCCGTTGTGTTTGCACACAGACTGCACAGCTGATGATGTGATGCTTATGTGTCTGGCTATTGGGCATCTACATAATTTGACATGGGCTGCAATTGAAGACATGATGAAGATGTTTAATGCAGTGTATGGAACTAAAAAAATTAATACTACCAAAGTAAGTTTGTTGAAGCGTTTCTTTGAAGAAAAGGAAGAAAGTAACATATGTTACCATTATTACTGTGCTTTGTGTGAGAAATATGTAGGTGAAGTGGATAGTGATAAGAGGGATGTATTTTGTGATATATGTAACAGTGTTTTGAGTGATCCTAAGTCAGCTACATATTTTGCTACTTTGTCATTAGAGAAGCAGTTAAAGCAGCTGTTAGAGTCGAACAAGGAAGTTGCAGATGCAATATTGACCTATAGGTTTCAGCGAGAGAAAAGTGTTGAAGGTAATTTGGAAGATATTTATGATGGGTCAGAATATCAAATGCATTCTGTAGCTGGTGGAATTTTATCACTTCCACAAAATTTTTCTTATTCTTTTTTTACTGATGGAGTAGCCAGTGGCAAGTCCAAAAAAAGTTTCTGGCCTATTTATGTTAGTATTAATGAACTGCCCCCCAAAGTAAGGAGGCGTCACATGTTATTAGTTGGTCTGTACCATGGTAAAAGTCAGCCCAATCAGCGCATGTTTTTAAAGCCTTTTGTTGATGAGGCAAACAAATTATCAGATAAGGGTTTTGAGTGGAACTGCATGGGTCAGGTCACTGTAAGTAGAGTACTTCCAATAGCTGGAATATTAGATTCTGGTGCCCGTTATAAGGTTCTTAATATGCAGAGCTTTTCCGCCTTTTATGGGTGCACTTTCTGTTACCATGTGCAAACTCGTACTTTAAAGAAATTAAAGTTTACAATTAATTCTGGTCGGGAGGTTGAGATGAGGACAAAAGCCTCCCATCAGTCAGATGTCTCTAATGCTTATTCAAAACGACATGAAGCACAAGAAAAGAATAGGCATTGCAGAGGAGTGAAAGGGCCATCCACTGTAAGTATGTTAACTAAATTTGATGTAACTCGAGGTTTTCCTGTTGATTACATGCATAATATTTTGTTAGGGGTAACCAAAACATACTTTGAGTTGTTGTTTGAGCCTTTACGTAGGAAATGTTGGGTAATTTTAGATGATGAAGACAGCTTTGCGATGGAAGATGTAATGGAGGCTATTGATGCACGCTTGTTGCAGATATTGCCTCCCTCTTGCATTAGTAGATGTCCTCGCACTATTAAAGATTGGGGTAGTTGGAAGGCCAATGAATGGAGGAATTAGCTTCTGTTTTATGCTCTTCCATGTTTGAAAGGTTTGCTTAAAGATAAGTATATAGATCACTTTATGTTATTGTCTGTGCGGACCTCTGTACTGCTACAAGGTTCTGTGAGTAAGGAAGATGCTAGGTATGTGCATAGATTATACCAGCTATTTGTCATAAATTATGAGAGGTATTTTGGAGAGGAATTCATGTATTATAATATTCATCTTTTACTCCATGTTGTGCAGGGTGTTATGAGGTTTGGACCACTGTTTACTCATAATGCATTTATGTATGAATCACACAATAGACATTTGTTGCAACTTCATAAAAATCCATTCAATGCTGTGAAGGAAATTTGTAAGAAGTATTCAACCTTTCAGGCACTGCCTCGGCTGCTTGCAAAGTTTGCTACTACTGATAGAACAATTGAATTTTGTGAGAATGTGTTAGATCATAGGTTAGTGAATCTTGTGAATAGGGTATTTCGCTGAAACCCTGGGCCGGAAGTAAGAAGTAAACTGGAAGCACAAAAACGGAACCAGCAGTTGAATGCGGTCGTCCGCGATATGAGAAATATGCATGGCGCTCACAGATGCTTTGTTTTGAATGGCGCCCGTCGTCGGTTGAGTGCATGTTAGTATCTGACCGGAGAAAATAGCAATCCTTGAAAAGATTTGCACTTTCACAATTTTCACTGATGGTTAAGGGTGATGGCTTTAAGATGGACACAGTATTTCCACTTTAGATGCACTTTGAACAACAATTTTCACTGATGTATTGGAAGCACGTGGAGCGGAGTCGTGACGCGTGGCACGTGTTCCGAAAAAAGAAGCACTAAATTTCACCAAATAAGGTACAGCAAGCCAATCAAACGATCGCGGTCCGGCCGATGCACCAATGTTTTAGATATGGGTTCCGCGAGTTGATTGAACTAACTCGCTGTGTTTACTATGAACACTATATTTATGCTTGATACACATCAGACCTCCACACTCACCCCTGGTACGGATACGACTGCCCGTCGCCGAGCTTCCCCGTGCGGCCGATGCCTCCAGCGACCGCTCTCGCCGCGCCGCGCCTGTAGATGGGTTTTGTGCTGACCCTTGCACATCCCTTGCCAGGCGCGACGCGCCGGATTCAAAACGAGCGGCCGCCGGTCTCTCGCTGTAACAGGTGGGGTATGGTAAAAGTAGTACTTACAGAGAAAGAGGAACCGAGATAAGGTGCGACCACGATGTAGTTAATACGGTGTCGGCTCTCTGCGCTGCTGCGGCCGAAAAGGCGGCCACGGAATGGCGGCAGGTTCGTAGTTCCAGAGCTGCCGCCAGGTGCGCTCGCGTCGACCGATTCCCGGCGAGGGGAAGGGTGGGGAAGGGAGAGGGGGCGGGTTCAGTGCCCCGGTCTCCTCTCCCCTCGCCCGGAATCGGTCGACGCGAGCGCCCCTGGCGGCACCTCTGGAACTACGAACCTGCCGTCATTTCGCGACCCCCCCTTCAGACGGCAAGAGCCGCCACCGTAGTAACTACATCGTGCACAAGGCTCATATTGAGAATGCAAGAAACCATTTTCCACAAGCAAAATGTAGAGCTTTTCACACCAACATTAACTTGCTTGCTTCAAACCATAAACTGCTTTGTTCAGCTTTCAAACTATTCCTGTCACAATAGGGAAACCTTTTGGTTTTAACATGAGGATTTCTTTCTTCAAATCACTATTCAAAAAACCGTGGAAATGTCCAAGTGGTGAATTTGCAAATCAAGTTTCTTTGACAGAGAAAAACAGTCTCACAGTACTATATCCTACTACAGGTGGAAAAGTATCAGTAAAATCAATATCATACTTCTGGGAGCATCCAACTGCCATAAGTCTAGCCTTTAACTTAACAATTTCTTCATCAGAATTCCATTTTAACTTAAAAACCCACTTCTGACAGTATTTTTATCTTCAGGCTTATCAACCGGACCACACTATTCTGAAATGATTGAAGTTCATCTTCCATGGCCTTACGCCAGATTTTAAGAATGTACATGATGTAATGACTGTCACAAAGATTGCATCTGAGTGTTGTTGGTTTCTAACACTGACAATGTACTCAACGCACGGTCCGAAGCTTGCCGGTCCGTCAGTCGATGGTTGGTACTCGTTGGTACTGGTGTCTTCCAGTCCAGATGCTTATATTTCCTAAGCAACGCCTCACAAACTTTAGTGTATTCAGTGGGCAATGGATACCGATAGAAAAACTCCAAAGTTAAAAATAAATTAGAAACATTTAAACAAGAGATCGTACCAGAGTTTCTAGTTAACAAATACCTACAAGTCAGTCACATACACCTTCATAGCATCGAACAGTGCTTTGATCAACCGTCCCTCCCATTTTGGTGTCAAAGGGGTTCCCAAGCCCAAGCTTAACGCATGATTAAGGCCCCAATCAAACTTAGGCTGTTGGAAGTTGAAAAGGGATCTCCTTACCGTACCCCCCGTTAACTCTCTGCCACTTCTTGGCTCGTAATTTTCATCATTTATATGATTGCGTTCATTATTTTACGCTGTACCACCACCACTGTCGCCACGCCGTACCGCCGCTTCCACTTCAATTACTAGAGCAGGACGAGCAGCGGCAGCAGCAGCAGCTAGCTCGCTGGCTCCCCCCTCGCAGCTGTTGTGCCGCGCGGGCGGGAGGTGTGCGGTGCGCGGCTGGGCACGCCACGCCTCGCCACTCCACGGGAGCCCGGCGCGCGGCCCGCGGTCCCGCGGGGAGGCCCCCTCGCCGATCAGCAGCCAGCCATCAGTCAGACTGTGGCCAGGGCCCCGGCAGGCAGGCAGGCAGGCAGGCGGCATACGCTCCCGCCCCGCCCCGCGCGCCCCGTGTGTTTGGACGTTTGTGCGTTTGTCAAAGGGATCCCGCCCGAGTGCTCGCGTGTGTTTGTGTGTCGTGGTGGTGGTACCTCGAGACGGACATTATAGTGAAAGTGGATGTGTGTGTTCTTAGTGCTAGAAAATTTTGCTTTTGGAAATCACAAAAAAAAAAAAATCATCGGTGTGTGTGTGTCTGCTCGGGTATAGCGCCTGCAGGAGTATATAGAGGAAGTAGACCCCTCTTGGTGTCGTTGTGCAGGAAGACATCGTCTCCAGGCGGAGGTGAGAGAGAGAGAGAGAGAGAGAGAGAGAGAGAGAGAGAGAGAGAGACTTTTCGAAGCTGGGGGGACCCGCTGACCCGGTCGATATGCCGTGTTGCGAGTGGTCAAGGTGGCTCTACAACACTGCCCCTCCCGGTGCACTCCCACTAGCGACAGAGGCGCGATATTAACCAGGCTGTAATTTGATTTGTTTTTGCCTACTCGAAATTCGCAGTGGCGTGTTTTATTCCTCCGCAGCTATTTGCTGTTGGAAATGTATAAGGTTGAGAATAAACCGGTTGCTTCTGCTAAAATAACTAGGCTTCTTGCCACAAATTCATTTATATAGTAGGAATGAAAACTTTTTGATTTTTCTTTCTTATGTATTGGAATTAAGCCTGCTTGTATTTCATTTGTGCGCGCGCGCGCGTGTGTGCGTGTGTGCGTTCACACGCGCTTGAATTGATTTTTTTATTTGTCCAAAGTGAATCAAATCCCTTGCGCCTCATTAGTACTTTCGTGTTAACACTTTTCTGCAAAGTCGTGTACAAAATCATGAAGTTTTGCGCACAAATTTGTGCGAAACGAAACGCATGTTGAGCTTTGCACAAACGTTTGCTGCAAAACTTACACGGAAAAAAGTCATTATTTGATCCAACTCACATTTAGGTTGATAAAGGAAGAACAAACTCCTTTTGGGTTGTGCGAACGAAAAATTCGTTGTCTCAACTAAGTGTTTGCTAGAGCAACACAAAATTCGTTGGAGCAGCGAACACATCGCTGAGAGCGAAAGCGGCCGTTGATTCAGCTTAAGTGGCTTTCGTTTCAGCCACCAGATTTAACCGCTTCCTCCACGATCTATTCGCTGGTACAACCAAGAGTTCGTTCTACCGGCAAACTCTTCATTAAAACAACAAATATTTCGTTCCCACAACGAATTAATTTTGTTTGTTCCAAATGAACTCAAACATGAGTTGAAGAAACGAAACCTTTTTTGTTTCGTGTCCAATAAGGTTAGCGTGTGTGAGAACGGTTAATTAAAAAAAAAATTAAAAAAATAATAAAACACCTTCATAAACGCTCCATGAAATGTTGTACCGGAAGGCCCATAAATATTGCTATCTTTTTAAATGTAAGTACTTGTAAGAGTACAGTGTGCGACAAAGACAGCTCCACGGTCACGGTCAGACTGTGGACGTCCACCCATACGGTCCTGTTCCGTCCTGCCCCGCGCGACGCAACCTTCGCTCCGGCCGCCCACCCGCCTCTTCGGCTGCGTGCGAAAGTCTGTCGCCCCCCCCCCCCCTCCCTCCTCCCCCTTCTTGAGCCTGCTCCGCAAAGACGATGCGTTTCTCTCGAACGCGCCCCTCGCTGGCCGAGTCATACTGCTCCCGTGTTGTGTCTGCGCCTCTGTACGACGCGGAAAAAAAGAAAGAAAAAAGGAGCAGCTGATTGCTGTACGCTCCCAATCAGTTAGGTGCAGTGTGCTGTGCGTGAGTCATCCACTTCCCTTAAGTGAGCATGTGTTGCGCCCGCCGGGGAGATAGAGAGTCGCAGACTGCTGTGCAACCGGAAAACTTTGTTTTTGCGATGTGAACGTGTACTTGAATTTTGTACTTATTCCAAGATAATTTTATGTACGTCATCCGAACACGTACAATTGATCTTGACTTTGTTGACCTTAAAAACACATTGCGACTCATCGCTTGATCTAAGTGCTAATTTTCCTGAGTGCTCTGTGCTGAAGTCCCCTCCCAATAATTTAAATACAGGGTGTTTCCGGTCATTTGGGCCTAAAGTATAGGATAGGTAGAGCATGCATAGATGATCATTTTTGAATCGGAAACTACTCTGGAAACGCAAGTGTGTACTTGAATGCAGTATTTCCTGCATACCTACATGTATTCAGGAAATAATGTGTACTTAGTCAAGTATGCAGGAAATAATGTGTACCTGGTCAGGTATGCAGGAAATTCTGTGTACTTGACCAGGTACACACGAAAACCTCCGGGGTGAATTAGTGTGTACCTGGTCAAGTACACAGGATTTCCTGCATACCTGACCAGGTACACATTATTTCCTGCATACTTGACTAAGTACACATTATTTCCTGAATACATGTAGGTATGCAGGAAATACTGCATTCAAGTACACACTTGCGTCTCCCGAGTAGTGGGCGCAAACGTCAAACAACGCGGATAATTAGTTTTTTTGTGATTAGGTCCGCCGCCTGGAAGTTACACTGCTTTTCATTTACTGTGACGTCACATTCTTTTTCATTTGAAAACTGTCACATTCCTTTTAACATTATTGTCACATTCTTTTGAATGTGACAATAAAATTCAGCCCGCATATTCTGGCCGATTCACGTTGAAAAGAATGTGACATTACATTTTAAATAATGTGGCACTTTTCACATGAAAAAGAACGTGACGTCACAGTCATTGAATAGCAGTGTAGGCAGTGCATCACACGCGCTCTGGAAATCCAAGTGTACGAATATCGCACACTCGTAGGTGTGCGAATATTCATTCGTACACTTGGCCACTCAAACGTGTGAATATCCTAGGAAAATTCACACGTTTAAGTGGGCAAGTGCACGAATGAATACTCGCACACCTACAAGTGTGCGACATTCACACACTTGAGTTTCCAGTGCGCTTGCAAGGTGGGTTGCCTGCTCTACGGATGTGAGTGCGAGAGAGACAGAAATGACTAGAGCTGTTGATAAACGCATATAGTGCACATCCCTATGGGGGCATACAGCAGACTGATTCAGGAAAGCGTTCTCCTCGCTCTGTCTCTCTTGCACTCATGGCGGGTGCGGCGTATAGGTGCGAGAGAGACAGAGCGAGGAGAGCGCTCTTCTGAATGAGCCTAGCAGCCTAGCAGGATCAGCTGGGCAGGGCCGCTGGACCGCGGAGGCTGCGGCTCGCGTCTGTGCAGTGAAACTGGGGCTGCAGGGCCCTGCGGGGCCGCCCCGCCCCGCGTGCATACCGCGGCCTGCAGGCCGGTTCAATTAAAGGAGCTCCGTCAGCATGACTCTCTCGCACCGCAGCAAAAGCGCGCCTGCAGTTTTCACTTGCTACCCGGCTTTGTCTTATTACCTCCATAACGCTCCAAATGACGCAGGAGAAGTTTGTTACTAATCCGTGGACTGCCGCTGCCTCTGGAGATCCAAAGTGTATACCCATATCGCTCCGCTCGCTCGCAGTCAAGTAAAGTTGCTCGTCTATGTGCGAATAAACATGCTTATTCGCACGTTTGGAAGTAAACTAATTTTCACATGCGCGTCGTCAAATGCGCACCCAGAAAACTTAATTCCTGACTTGGACATGTTTCTTTTATGTTGTGCTTTTTCCAAGCAGATAATTCTATCAACTTCAATGCCTCTGTAGTTTTCAATCAAGTTCCATGGTTTTCGAAGAAGTGTACAATGGATCTTACTGACTTTGTCGCAACGTTAAAAAAAATTCTTTATCCAAAAAGTGATTATTCTGCGGGTGCGCGATAATTTTCATTTGTAGCTCGACTGCGACCGAGTGTGCGACGGTTTTTCGACCAACCTGATGATGCCCGCGTCGTAGAGAGTTATTTGGATTAGTTTGACGATTGGCACGTGTCTGACGCGGAGACCGTCGAGCCCTTGTGGCCCTCCGACAGGCAGCGGGTGGGGCGGGGCGGGGCGTGTCGCTGTTGTCAATGGAGGCTAATCGCTGCCGTAAGCCGCCGTATCCCGTCGTGTGGGGCAGATTATCGCACGTTTATCAGCGGCATCCGTCACAACCTTACGCGGCGGACAAAAATAACGAGGACACGGTAAACAAATACCTCTGAATCCGAGACTGCGTCCCGATTTCATATATAGCTGTCTTTTTCTCTCTCATAGTGGCAGAGAATAAGGAACACGTTTCTAAAACCGAAGTTTGCTCTCGGATTTTTGTTTGCCGTTGAGGTATATATACCCTGAAAATTGTAAACAATGCTTGAGAGGTGAACAACTTTGAATTTTGGCGTACACATTTGAATTTTTAGGAATTGCTATTGAATTATTCTTTTTTCCAATACCTGCTTGAATTTTTCTCATTTGTAAATGACTTTTTCTGAATTTTCATGAGTTTTTCTGAAGGTTTATAGAGTTGTGCGCATGGGCATTCGCACATTTAGAAGTGTGTGACATATGCAAACACTTTGGTTCCCAGTGTAAAACATGATCCAAGCTCGTTCGCGCTGAGCTCGGAAGTCTTGAACCAGTACGCACCTCTTCATCTCTCGTTGTAGGGCACGCGGCGAAAACAAACTCGCTGCGGGTTAATTGCCTGGGACAATGCTGAGAGAGTAGACAGACTGGGGATGGGAGGCAGGGAGTACGGAGTACCTCAGAGCTACTGTTGTTTATTGTCAACTCGGAGCTGCGTTCTTTCAAGGGAGTTTTCTCCCGACTTTCTAATGCATCTGTTTGAATTTTGTATGAGCAATCCACCATATAAAATAATAACCAGGTGCCTCTTAAGCTTTTAGACAATTTCCGAAGCCATACTCTCTGTTTTACTCCGTACACCACAATCTTTAGTGACACAATTTTATATTAAATCGTATGAATTCAAAACCGGATACTGGGCACACACTACATGTCAATTGGTCACACAAAATAACCGACAAGATGAAATGAATTGGATTTAGTTTGTGGACATTCTCGCCTCATGCTGGAGTGTTGCTCGAATCTGAATTTTGTGCTACATCATTGAGTGTCTCCTCGCTAAAGTGTGTTTTTCCTTCTTTTGTTTCAGTATCACCGCGCAAGCAGAGAAACCGCCTGCTACGTGGTCACCTCCGGAAACGGTAAGCTTTTAGGCACCGAAAGCCCTCACATGCCCCTGGTTGAACACGGAGACAAAAAAAGTAGTTCCTCGGACCAAAATTTTAGCTTTTATTACGACAACTTATCTGCTTTGGTTCCCAACGCGGATGCTTTAGTTATGAAAAATGAAAATTTTTGTCACCAACTTTAATTTGGTCTTTGACTTTAACTTGTTAGTTACAAGAGTGAAGCCAACAACAAAAACATGTTTGATCTGTTTTCATCCTTGTAACCAACACGTTAATTTCAGTGACCAAATTATGACCTTCGAGACAGAAAAGTTGTTTTCATACCACCAAAGCGTCGGTATTTGGAACAAAAAAAAAAAGGATTTGCTGTCGTAAAATGGACTGAAATTTTAGTCCGGGAAACTTATTTCTTTTCTCTCTGAAGCTCGAGAAAGTGCTGCTCCCTTTATCATTTGAGGTTTAAAACTTCGAAATACCATCAGTCATGTGTTCGAATCACCTATGTTTTTAAAACTAACAAACCCGGCCTTGGTAACGCGGCACGATGCGTTTGGCAGCAGCTGCGCGCGGAATTGCTAACAAGACGAGAATGAAAGCAACATGTAATCACCGCGGCTACACGGGTGCGCGAGCGAGACACCATATAGCTCGGGTAGCGAGCGTTATCGAGTGCGAGCGAGACACCATATAGCTCGTCGTAGCGTTACCGGTGAGGAAGAGGGGGCGGGCCGCAGACGCGGCGGCCTCCGCCTCCTTTCTCCTGCCCGGCCAGGCACGTGACGTTTGCTTTGTGACGGTCAAGAACGTGACGAGATGAGAAAGAGTGGTATAATCCTGCAGCTCACTGAAGAGTTTGCATATTAATACGTCAGTCAAATTTCTTGCGTGAGTTAGGCATACAGGTAGATTTGTGTGCTACGCAAAGTGAAGCTCTTTACAAAAAATGTACCTACACACACTAAATACTAGGGACAATTTTGTTCCTAATTGAGCACGAATCCGTGTCATACGCAACATGTGTACGATTTCTTTCCTAAATAAAGAAGTAAAAGTGCACTATTGTGCAGTTTTACTCCATTATTAGGAACGAAATCGTACACATGCTGCGTATCCACGGATTCGTGCTCAATTAGGAACAAAAATTGTCCCTAGTATTTTAGAGTGTAGATGAAGGCTAAACAAAATAACAAAATGCTGCTTGCTGGTCTCTCTGGTTGTGAGACAGTACAGTAAAAGCAATGTCTGATTTTTTTGGTGTTTTAAAGGAAAAATGAAAAACTGAGAGGCTCTGTAAAACTTCGAGGCAAACCCCTCAGATTTCAATGAAGTTCGCTCAAAAAATTAAGGGAATTTACCTAATTTTTAAAGGCAACTTCCTCTCGCAGTCTGAGGAGTTTTTCTCAAGATCAAGGAAGTGCCGCAAATTTTTCTCCCTTTCCCTGAAAATTCAGATCTTGTTTTTTTTACGGTTAAGAAGAGCGGCAGTAACTTTAAAATGCAATTATTTTATTTTTTATTTTTTTAATGTATTATTTTGAAAGTGTGAGGAGAAAATGGAGAGGTTAACGGGCTGCTGGCCTGCAACATTGAGGCGGTGCAGCGCGCACCCGGTCTGTCAATAATATCCATCCGTGCTCGGGGCGCGTGTCGGGGAAGCAGGCGCCTCGCCCCGCCCCACCCCGCCTCAGCCGTGTTTGCGGTGACGGTCGGCAGACTGGAACGCCGGCCGCGCCTGCGAGCTATCCCAGAAACACACCGCTGGTTTTTGGTCTGCGCGGGTTAGCGAGCAGCGTGGCTAAAGCGCACCATTTTGGAGGCGTACTTGAGGCAGCTGCGACGAGTTTTCTGACTGTGGCGAGAGCGTCTTGAAATCGAGCATCGTTGCCCATATACACCCCAAATTATTATTAACTTTTTTTTTATACGCAGTTACAGTGTCAGAGGTTAAGGGAAATTTAGAACACAATGTTAATAACAGTGATCAGTTTATTCACTCGTGTACAACACCACACAATACGTCTTTACACAGCTACATCCTGCACCGAAGTGACGCTCCAAGCTCAAAACTGTTACCACCTTATGAAAACTAAAACATGCAAAACTCATACCAACATAAGAAAATTCAAAATACCTGTGTAAATTCTTAACAATTTGTAAGTCAGTAAAATCTAAACAAAATAAGAACAAATTAATGACATTACATCTAACTGATAATTCCAACATACAGATTTCCATAAACATGCTCTATTCTGGCATAATTTTGTGCCAAAATTTGAACTAGATATGTTGAACATGGACAATTTTGTTCATAGGTGCACTCAAAATTATGCGTAAATCGAGCATGTTTACAAAAATCTGTATCTGCGTATAGAAAAGTTCATGTAAATTTTGTGTGTAGGAGGCAACCAACCTGTGCTCCCACGTGGTCTGCCGGGTAGGCCACCCTGGCGAGCAGGTGTGTTGTGCGGGTGGCCAAGGCTGGCCCCTGTGCGCCTGTGCTGCACGGGGTAGGCAACCCCGGCGAGCAGGTGTGCTGTGTGGGTGGCCTAACCGCCCGTCGTCGGGCGCTGTGGGAAGGGCGTGTGAGTAGTAGGTGTCTTGCCAGAGTAGGAGGGAAGACATGCGGGTGAGATAAGAGAGATTGAGAGAGATAGAGTGAGAGCAGGTTGGGGGAAGGGGGGTGGGCGTGATGCTGAAAACGCTACATCAGTTATTGATAAAGGTGGGCTTGTACGCCTAGGGGGCAAGGGCTGAGGGGTGCCGTCAGCCACTGTATTATTCACCAGTTCTCTCTCTCTCTCTCTCTCTCTCTCTCTCTCTCTCTCTCTCTCTCTCTCTCTCTCTATCTCTCTCTCTCTCTCTTTCTCTCTCTCTCTCTCTCTGTCTCGTGTCTCCCTGTGTCCCCGACATGCAGTGTTGACCTTTTCGTTTCAGCGTTCTCTGCCACCACATCCGAAGTCTTGGCCCCTCTTTGAGTATTTTTAACCCTCTTTACCCCCTGGCGGAGGAGCAGGTGTGCACACTGCTATTTATCGTCTGCGACGTGAAGCTCCCTGTTTATTTCACCTTGACCTTTCCGGCACTGCAAGTATTTGCTGTATCCCACCGCCGCTGTTGGCGTAGGAAGGGAAGTGCGAGAGAGACAGCAGCGTGCTGCCTACTCCCGCGAGTCCGAGAGAGACAACTGGAGGCCCCAACTGCCGTCTCTCTCTCTCTCTCTCTCTCTCTCTCTCTCTCTCTCTCTCTCTCTCTCTCTCTCTCTCTCTCTCTCTGGTGTTGGCCACTGGTGTCCTCCCTCCCTTTTGGTATTGTGTGTATTTCCCTGCCGGTCTTCATATTCCTAAAGAGAAGGGCGGGTGGCGCTATCCTGCTAGGGAGGGATGCTCCTGAATAAGTAACACAAAAGCGGAGCCTCCGGCCTGTAGAGCTGGCTTTTGTAGAGGCCTCTCCCAAACTGACTTCTCCCCCCCGCCCCCCTTATACACACTCACACACACACACACACTCATTTCCAGCGCGTTGTGGTTGGTAAGACCATTGTTAATTCATGTCCCATTAACTCTGCTGGTCTTAAGGCGTTCTAAAGGTTTCCCTCCCGGGCTAGGAGGGCTCCTTAGGGGGTAGAGTGTTTTTCTGTGTTACTTTCTATTTGTGCTCTTGTATAATTGAGCTGGAAGAGGTATTGAGCAGTGTAGACTGATTACGATCAGCATATTTAATTTACGAAAGCCATTTTGTGGTCGCGTAAATAAAAATTCAAAATACTGTGAAAAATACCTTTGCAGATTAAATATACATTTTAAACGTTTCTTTTTACGAAATAAGTTGTGTGTTAGTCGCTCACAGACCATTTTTGCTCGTTTGTTGAACTCCACGTCGACATGTTGTATTTTCAATTTTACGAATCTAAATTGTAATCTTACAACTTCGGTTAAAATTTTCCAGGAGGTCGATACTGTCGAGACGAAACTCTCCAAAATATTACATCTATGTATCTTAGCTCGGAATGTATATCCGCACGCGCGCGGGGGGTATCGCCACTTGGCGCCAGGACGCTATCCGTCACGGTCGGGGAGGAGGAGGTCGCGGAAGGGCTTGAAGCGCGCGGGGTATCGCCGCAGCGGGCGTGCAGGGGGTGGTGGTAGTTGTCGAGGTGACGCGGAAGTTTGGTTGAGTCGCGTCGAGATTTTGACGGCCCACTGCGCCACCGCCCCGTCCAGGCCGGAGAGGCCGCCCGCCAGCGCCATAGGCCCCATGGCACCTGCAGAACTCGCAGCACCATGGAGGAGGACAAGAGAACTGGAGAGGCTTCTTTCGGTGGCGCAACCCTCTACGTGCTGGCACAGAGAGCGAAGTCTTTCGCTTGGAAAAAAAGAAATAGATTGCAGATTTCTAGTCCGTAAGGTCTGTAGATGGACGATATGTAGTTCAAAATAATCAAAATGCGCCCTGAGAAGGTTAAAATACGAAAAAAAAGGGATGTACCGCACTCCGCACTCTACGACCGGAGCTAGAGAGAGACAGCAAGTGTGTGAAACCAATTTGATGGTATAGCTCCCAAGATAAGGCGGTTTTTCCTTCCGAGTTGCAGGGATTGTGTTCTTCTAGTGCCCTCGACGTACGAGTTGAAATTTTTAAACTTCTAATTCAGTCCGCATACATGCATGTCTCTCTCTCTCTCTCTTCGGTCACCGAGTGCGGCTCGCTTGAGCGCGTAAAGCCTCTCCACCAGCCATTCTCCATGGTGGAGCACGCGATTCGCCCCCCTGCGACCGTGCAGTAGCTCAGGGAATAAAACTCTCCTAGCGGGTTTCATTATTCAGAAATATTGGAATAAATTTGTGTGGGCGGGGTGAGGTGGACGGGGTACCTTACACAGGCTGCCGCGCGCAGCCGTGCGCGGTCGACCTGTTCCGCATCCACAAGGCTTCACTGTAAACAAAGCGAAACGAGAAGCAGGCCCTTTCAAAAAAATGATTAAAGCCTTAGCAAATCTGTAAAATTCTACATTTTCTTGAATAATCCCACCCCTATTTTGATTGTTGGTAAAATTACTAATATGACTGGCAACAGTACCTCCTTCAGTGAAGCATGATGGATCAAGCCGGGCATTGGCATCAGAAGGGCGGCACCTCTGGTCACTCCGGACAACACTGCCAATGGCATACATTACACTTGTACACATAGATTGTGGCAGAGTGTTCTTGCTAATGATTGGTGGTGAAGCAGCAGCAGGTGAGGCAGTTACCTTCTTTCTCATCTGCCGCAACATCCAAACAAGGATTTCAGAGCACATATTTGTCAGATAGGTGCTCCGAAAAAAAAAAAAGGCCTGCAGGCTTGTCCATGTCAACTGACTCTTCTTCCAGAATCTTCTTTAGCTCCTCCACAAGAGACTCCATGAACATCACATTGGAAGTCATGGCACTTAGTCCTTTCTCACATTCTGTAGGTAGATCTATGGGGGCCTCTATGTTTACCCTGTTCTCGAACACGTCACAGATGCTTAAAGCAATTTAGCAAATTAATAAAATCACACTTTCTTTGCCACTTTCGAATGACACACAGACGGCCTCCCCAATCTTCTTAAGTTTTTCAGTGCGCCTGTCTCCCAAAAACTGCGACTCGGAAGAAGCCAACTTCTTTAAAACTTCGGGTGTCCTCTCCGTCACCTCCGACACTATTTCCTCGTCATCGGGGAGCGACGCAACAGCAATTGCTACGAAAAATATGAAGGGAATACGTGAGAAACGTACAATAACAGAACAGCTGAGGCACAAAGGTAATAAGTGGAGAGAAACGCTGACCAGTTTTGGGAGTGATTGTATGTTCTTTCTTCACGTGTTCACTTAAGTACCCCGTGGAGAACTCTCGCTCGCACATGGTACATCGAACTTTAGGGTGACTGGTCCTAGTCTTATTAGATTTGCTAGGGCCAGCCTCCCCAGAGACGACCCGCCCCCGCTGCGGTGCTACCGGTAGCAACGAGGGCTGCCTTAAGGGCCTTAAAATTACCACTTGGCTGCTGACACTTTCAGCAGCCGACAGGACCGAAATCCCAGACATATTGACTAGGGAATGGTCCGGGTCGGAAAGAACCGAAAAACCTAGTTCTTCCTCGATGTTTGCCATGGCTTGCGAGTTACAAGGGGTACTTTACAATCTTAGCGCACTTCTGCTCCTCCCACCTGATGGTCAGCGAATGAGTCGTGTTTGTACTTGCTCATTTTGTGCGATCATTTTACGAAGATCGCTATGTTTCAGAATGACAAGACGTTACCAAGTGGCATTATATTTTCTTAATTTAGCAATTTGATACCGAATCATGAAGTTACCTGTAAACTGGAAGCAGGTATAGTTTTCTTTTCTTTTCCCTTGCAGATTGTTCCATTTTACTCTCTAAGACGTCTGACAGTAACGCGTCTAAGGTGTATATAGTCGTCGACTCCTCTCCCCACCCTCCCAGTAAAGTAGGGGATACGTCCCTCTCACCCCCTGTTTGGGTCGTCGCTCACTGCTCCTGCTTGTAGTACACCTGCCTACAAGCGAGCAGCGGGTAAGCGCAGCGGGGTGCAGACATGCCCCGGCAGCGGGCTGCAGCGTGGGGAGGAGGAGGAAGAGAAGGAAGAAGACGACGAGGAGTGGGAAGCGTAGAGAGAGCGGGGTCGGGAGGAGGAGGACGAGGATGACGAGGAGGAGGAAAAGAAGGGAGTGGGTTCGGGAGGAAGAGGATGAAGAGTAAGAGAAGGAAGAAGATGACGAGAACGAGGAAGAGTAGAGGAAGCGGGGTCGGGAGGAGGAGGAAGAGGAGGAAGAGTAAGAGATGGAGGAAGACGACGAGGAGGTGGAAGAGTATAGGGAGCGGGGTCGGGAGGAGGAAGAAGAGGAGGAAGAGAAGGAAGAAGACGACGAGGAGGAGGAAGAGTAGAGGGAGCGGGGTCGGGAGGAGGAGGACGGAGGCTGCAGTTTATTGATTGTGCTGCCGCGAGCCGAGCCTCCCCTGCTGATGGGGACGGGGGTTTGTAGTCGTGCGTCAGGGGTGGGGGGAGTTCGGGGGTGTCGGGTCGGGGGAGGATGAAAAGGGGTAGGTTTAGGGGGGGGGGAGACAGCGCCCGGCGGCACCCACTCGGTGGGGGCCTCTCGGCGTGCGCGGACATTTGCAGGGGGCTCGTCCCCGGGGGGTACGCCCCCCCCCCCCCTTTTTACTCTCCTCTTACCCACTCCGTTTCCGCCCACCTAGACCTAATTCGACACGAGGCGCGTGATTCTCGCGGGCGTGGCGTTACCTAGCAACAGGTCTGCGTCCAGAAGCCGCACTCGGCTGGGCCGGGCCCCGGTGGGTTGGGTGTCGGGTGTGTCCTGTCCATGTCGTCAGTAAAGCGTTTGACGCACCAAATGCTCGGGCTTACTTGTCAGTAAAGGGCATGTAATTTATTTTTTTTCATCTCATTTTTTCCCTTTTATTTTTCAGTTTATTAGAAATTGGTGAGCCACTAAAGCCTGATTCACACTAGCGGGTCTCTGAGCGGGTGGCGTGCGCGTGAGCGGGTGCGGCTGGCGGTTCGTCCGTTCACACTAGGCGGCGCGGTTGCTGCTCCCGCTCGTGTCCACTGAGAAACATAACCTGCACAACACTCATGTATCCCACCACCATTGACGATGGAAGAAATGACAGCTGAGACTGGACAGCCTTGCGAGAGATTAATTAAATTATTTACTGCTCACCAGTGAAAGGTGGACCCATGACTTTCAAAATTTGTTCCCACACTTGGCGCTTCAAATCTGTCCTCTTGTATATTTCTTGAGTGGTATCCCACAGTATCGGTCGCATTTCGACCAACTCAACGAACTGAAAGTCTGCCTCTTTCCTCGCGATAGCTATTCCCCTCGGACTTGGAATATGCAGCGCGCGCAGACGACATGGGTCATAGCCTGCCGGTCACATGACGAATCCGGCCTCTCTCATTGGCTGCGGGTGCGGGTGGCGGGTAAAAAAATAGCCGGTTGGCTATCCTCGCACCCGCACCCGCACACGCCCGCTGCTGCGCTCCCATTGGTCCAGCCAATACCCGCACCCGCTCACGCGCACGCCACCCGCTCCGAGACCCGCTAGTGTGAATCAGGCTTTACGAGGGGTCTACAACTCTGAAAAGTCTTGTGCATCTAATTTCCAGGTTTCAGATATTTCACATGATATCATATGAATTCAACAGGATTTCCATTGATTTCAGTAAAATTTCATTGATTCATTTCGGAGTGAACTCCACTGATTCAGTGAATTTCAAGTGAATTCCGCTTGTTTCAAATGATTTCAAGTGATTTAATTTAGCAGATTTTACGGTGAATTAAAGGGATTTCGAGTTGATTTCATCTGAATTCATGGAGAATTCGAAGGAATTCTTGTGATTTCCCATGTATCCATGGGATTTCATGAGATTTCGTGAGATTTCATTGCAAATATTCTAAAGGTTTCCAAATAATTTCGAGAGCCTTATACACCTGAAATCAAGAGTCGTGGGCCCCTCGGCCACTAACGCAAGGACCTACGACCACCTTATTCTGCTGTATAAGTTTCAGCGACCGTTTGTTTTGTTTTGGAATTCAATAAAGACACACACACGCACCACCTGCCCGCGCGTGCAGCACCGAGCCTGATTCAATTTAGAGGATTCCTCCACCATACCTTACTCACCCCGCACCTGCGTTGGATGGACGGGCGTAAGGAGTGTGTGTGTGTGGGGGGGGGGGGGGGTGCGTCTGTATGTGTGTGAGTTGGTTGACCTCGCCGTTTGCCTCCGCTAAACTGCTCAGCGGCGTATAGCCCCCCGTTTCAAATCACAGTTTCCACCACACAGATGTGCCCCCCCCCCATACCCCACCCTCCCCCAACAAACCCCGGCCCCACCTTTGCTGTTCCTGCCGTTCGGTCGTTTGAAGGCGATCAGATAAATAGGTACGGCGCGCAGAGGTCACGAGAGCCTTCCCTCCCTTTCTACAGGTGCCTTCCTCCCCTCTGCCCCCCTCGCCTCCCCTGTCCCCCCTGCCTCCCCTGCTCTCACACTTCTGCGGCTCCAACGTAAACTCACCCCTTAACGTTCTACCTCATCCTAATAAGGCCAAAGTCGGCAGTGACGTCAGCGAGGTAACCCGGAACACAGTATCAAGTCGCGTGTGTATGTGTTGAGAGGGGGGGGGGGGGTCATTTCAGCCGCAGTCTACACTTTCCGCCCGTTAACGACGGTTTTAAGAAAACAATAAAATGTCATGAGCCAACTATTAGCAAACATTTTTTAAATTAATACTATTGGAAGTTTGTCGTTCTAATATGTAATGACGGTTCTTTAGAAGCACACGCAGCCCAGCGATTTATTTTTAAGTTGCTATAGTTCCAAAAAAATTATTGTGGGCACTGCAAGGCTGCTCACGGTAATAAAAACAATGTCTGATTTTATTTATTTATTTATTTATTTATTTATTTATTTATTTATTTATTAAGGCGGGAAAAGGAAAACTTCAAGGAACTCCCTGATTTCGAGGAAAACTTAGATATTGAGGATCCCCCATGAAAAAGGGAAACTTCCTCACACGCTAAATGTATTTGTAGGTTTTTGTGCAAACGTTTGTACAAAGTTGTGCATGCGTTTCGATTCGCACAAATTTGTGCGAAGGAGCGCACGTTTTTGTACAAACATATGCACAAATTCGTTCATTTTTGCGCACAAATTTGTGCGAATCGAAACGTATGCACAACTTTGTACAAACGTATGCACAAAAACATACAAATACATTTAGCGAGCACTTTTTAGGGGATTGTTTCTTAATCTGAGCGGAGTTTTTCTTTAAGAAGCTCCTCAAATTTTTCCTTCCGGGTGCACTTTGCATTTCGGTGTACGTGTATACATCCTTGGACTAAAGGTGAACAACGGAATTCTTGCGAATTCGCTCGGACGTTTGATTGTCTTTTATGTGACGTTGATTTGGCCGAGGGTTGTGGTTATTGTTTCATTTGGCGCGGCTGGTCGCGCCGGTCACGTCCGAGCTGCCGCGCCCAGCAGCGTTGGAACAGAGGCGATTAGCGCGCCTTGTGTTTCCCGCCACGTCCCAGCAGGGCCGTTCTCGAATGCAAGTCCCGTCGGAAACGGAACGCGCGACCGCAGCGTGCTTCAAGAAAAGAAAAAAAAAAATATTCTCTTTGTCTGTGCGGGGACGATTTCCAGAAAATTTGCAATAATTTCAAGACGACGTCTCAAATTCCAAGAGCATGTATTGGATATTGGCTTGGTTTTCAGGACGTCATCGGAAAGTTCTTGGTTTTTCCAACACTGGGAATCCAAGTGTACGAATGTCGCACACTTGTAGGTGTGTTAATGTTCATTTGTACACTTGGGGGTGCGACTTTTTGACAACCACTTCAAATATGACTTCTGAGATCAGCATCATCTCCAGCGTAAAATTTCCTTTCAAACGAGCTCGCATGTGATAGGGTTGCGATTTATATTGAAGTGGGTATGTTCATCAAATCAAATGTCTGTTGCACCCCTAGGTGTACGAAAGAACATTCAGACATCTACAAGTGTGCGACATTCGCACACTTGGATTTCCAGTGAAAATGTCCTGAAAATCAAGAAAGTTATACCTTGAAAAACAAGGCGGCAGTTTTACCGTGCCTTCTCAAAAACCATAGAAAATATCCCCATGTTTTGACAACTTGACAAGCCGCACCGGGTACAAACCTTTCTTCACTGACAGTTATTGATTTTTGACACGGTAAATACGGTCTCTTGGCGTTCAATAGGACTTAGGATGCCCTTGGATCGGTCCGATGGCCCTTGGAAACACTACCAATTTGCGGTAAAACATTGGAATCCCGCTGGCGAAAATTTTGGCGAGACAATTTTGTTTCACCATCTTTGGCTTACACAAGTTCGCACAAGTTTGTACCGCTCATAAAGATGAGAACAATTTCTTCTGCCATCTTTTGGCATTCGACAAGGATTTATCTTGCCAAAAGATGGGGTAATACAAAACTATCCCTCATCTTTTTGGGGCGATATACAAACCCTTGTCGGCCAAAAGATGGGAATACAAACCTGTCTCGCTCAATATGGCGATACGAAACTGTCTCGCTCCTCAGAAGGTGAGATGTATTACTTCTTGATTTACACAGTGAATTGAGCAGCACGCGGGTGCGGGTTTTCGCACTGCAGTATTTCCTTCTGGCAGATGCTCAAATAAGAGCGTTGCATTTCGAAGCAGCAGATTGGGCTGCAGTGGGAAGAGATCCTTGCCGGGTGTGGGGCAGTGGAGTGGGGGGAGGTGAAGGCACGGCACCACCAGTACGAAACACAACACAACATACCGAGAGAAGGGGTTGGTTGGTCGCGGTGGCGTCGCTCTGCCGTATCTGATTTGGGTCGAGAGAGGAACACTCAGCCCTTGCGTTACGTCCTGGCCATAAAGTTCTGCGAGTGTGTGTGTGTGTGTATTTGCTTGTGTGTGTGTGTGCATGCGCGCCTATGTGATGTTGTACTCTTTGTGGTACTGTGTCTGTTTCTGCGTCGGAAAGAGAAAGACGGGGCATTTAGCAGGTAGCTGCTTTCAAGCAAAAGCAATGGACGCAAGGCGCATTTTTTCTCTTTTTTTGACTGACTTGTTGTTATAGAGCTCGTCTTTTTGACATCATTTTGGATTTCAGTGTCCTTTGACAGCTTATGTGTCTCTAATTTTTTTCCCCTCAAAAATCTTAAGATTTACATTTACAGCACTGCATCACTGTTAAAAGCTTACGGTGAATTTGACTGTAAGTTACAGTGAAACCTGCACCACTGTAAGTTAGAATATACACCGTAACTTACAGTGGTGCAGGCTATTCGCCGTAGCTTACGGTGAAAATGCACCGTAACTTACAGTGGTGCAGGCTGCTCACTGTAGCTTACGGTGCATATTCACTGTAAGTTACGGCGAATATGCACCGTAACTTACAGTGGTGCAGGTTTCACCGTAAGCTTTTAACAGTGATCGTCTTGACGCGTGTTCACATATTTTTTTTAACTATTATTTTGTAAATACTTTTGAAAGTCGCGAGCAGTGGAATGCTATCGCAGATAGTTTGCTTTTCGCAGTTTTTATACAAAAACCTTGCCGTGTTTTTTTTCTTTATTTGTTTCCTTGTGAACTTCTTTTCTCGCTGACTCTGCGGCCTGGAGTTTAAACGAGAGAATTGGAAGCGAAAGGATGAAGGAGGAGGGGGTGGGGGGATGAGGTAGCGTGGCAGGGGGAAGCGTTATGGTCAGAACTAGCTCGATGCCCGGCAGTGCAGGCCGGCCCGGCCGGGGTAAGGACGGATGTTATGTTGGCTCATCCGACCACACCCCGACCCAACCCACCCACCCCCTCTCCGCCCCCGGCCCCCCGCAAGTGGCAGCGGCTAGGAGATCGACCTCTCTCTTTCTCCGCCACCCCTCCCGCCTTCCCTCTATCTCCCTCTCTCTCTCTCCCTCTCTGCCTCTCACTCTGTCTCCCTATCTGCTGTCTGCACTTCTTTCTCTTTGCTCTTTCTCTTCTCGGCCTGATGGGTCTCTGAGTCGGCGGGGTTCTGCTGAGGAATCGCGTCTGCAGCGCAGCGCTTGAGCCAGGCTGGCGCAAGGCGGGGGGGTAATGCAGGAGGGGAAGGGGGGGGGGGGCTGCCCAGGGCTGCCCCATGAGTTCGCGGGGATTTGTTCCAATTTATGTACCTCAAACCTCATGCCTTTTCATCCGTTCTGCCAACCTAGCCCCTTGGCTCCCATGCGCCACCCCCTTGTAAAAAATAGTTGGAGATTTTCGTGATAAAAAAAAAACCCCGCGAAGTAGCGCTGTAAAATTACGATTACAGATCGCTAAATTACGAGCTCAACGTATCGACTTGAATTTAATTGCCGAGGAAGAATATAGGCTGTCGTAAATTTACACTTCGTATTTTGTAAATCGCAGTTTACAAAAATGTAAAATATCCATAGATATTTTCTCACAGTATGGCTGCTGGGCGTAGCCCCTGCGTCTCTGCGGAGGGGAGAGAGAGAGAGATCACAGCTCTGCACCCGATAACGCGCAGTCATTGCCTCAGCTTGGTGGTATTTCAATTGATTCATATTCGCCGCACTGGTGGTGCAGAGACTGCTAATAGTATGATATTATTGCTTCTCCAATAGTTTGGCGCTCCCCCGACCGCCCCATCCTTTCAACCCAACGCATTGTCTCTGTTCTCCTCGCGTAAGGTGTCCTCGATATATGTCCTTAAAGTTTCAAGCGAGGGGGCGACAGTTTTGGGTATCATGTATACACTCTAAATGACCATGCACATTTTTGTAAGTAGCACCGAACGATTCTGCACGTCACTAACTAGTTACAATTTTCACCTCTTATTTGTGTGCAGTTAGTTACATAATGTGTGGAGTTCGTTACAAATTGTAACTATTGGCACACAACATTGTATCTTGTCTAGTGACGTACAAAATCGTTCATAGTTAGTTACAAAAAATGTCCACTGAGATTTAGAGTGTACACAAGCCTGGGAATCATCATCATGAAAATTAAGGGAAATCAATGAAAACTACTGCAACAAAGCAGGAAACACATGGAATCAGTTATAATAAGCCTAAGTTATACTCGAAATGCGAGGGACAATTTTGTTCCCCCCATAGACACGTTTTTGCGTGCATCCACTCTGGATGACTCGGGAATCATGTGTACACATGAAAGGGGAGTGATCGCCCCGTCGGTTGTCGGTTTCAAGCATCTTTCGTCCTGCTCCGTACCACTTTTTTTTTTTCACGATAGATCCCCTTAGTATTCTATAAGAAACCCCTCCTGCTCCGGTATCAGTGAGCTATTTATCCAATCCCAATCCGGTGATAGAAATTTGAATTCCTCCTTGTGTTATTGTTTTGGCTTCCCCTTCCCTGAATATTATGCAAAGCTATCATGAAATATTCTTTGTCTTTTCAGATCAGAAAAGAAACAACAACCTCTCATTTAATTTTAATTAATGAATATTAAAATCCGTACGATCAAAATGATGTGTTCTTTAATCAAAATAATAAAAAATGGGGAAACTATTTCACTGTACATTGCTGACTCCGATGAAGATTGAGCGGCGCAGCCGAGTTATAACTTTATCCCCCGGCGTGGAAAGAGAGAAGGAGAGACAGGCGGGGTTGGGGTGGAGGGCGTCCGAAATAATTTGCGAAATTGCGGTGAGGTTGTGTAAAGGTGATGGGGTAGGGAGCGAAGGGGTGGGGGCGGGTGTGGGGGGTGAACCAGCAGGAATGTGCCGATGGCTCCGATAACTCATTGCTCTCCCGGCGCCAGGGGGTTGGGGCTGGGAGGGGAGGGGGGGGGGTCGGGAGGGAGGAACATCGCTCTGGTCTGGAAGGCGCGAGCTAGGGCCATAAAAATGGTTAATACTGTTTTCGTCACGTAGGTGTGAGGGGGTTGGGGGCGGGGCTCATGAGAAATGGAGGATGCTCGTCGCACCCCACCGCCAGAGGTGAGGAGTGAGTGAGTGAGTGAGTGAGTGTGTAGAGGGTAGGAAAATAGGAGGGATCCGCCACGTATACAGCCTGGACAGTGAGGGTCTCGCGTCTCAAAATAGAGACCTGCATCGCATCAGTGCGAAAATCGATACCCGATAGGAGAGCGAAACACCAGAGAGCGACGAGGTGGATGAGAGGGCTGCAGACAGCGATGGAGAGAGCAATTGAATCAAGCTGCGGCCAACTCGAAAAAAAATACGTGTACACAGAAATACATCGAAATACACACATGAAATGCGAGAAAAGTATATACAAGAGTTCAAGAAATACACGCAAAGTCTTCACACACTGACACCCAAGAAATACACGCAAAGTCTTCACACACTGACACACACAGAGATACTGTTGTAATATTATATATCTCCACCGTGGTCCTGCCTCGCCGGTGGTGGTGGCCGTCCTCTCGACCAGGGTGCGAAGCCAGCGGTATTCTGGCCCCATGCCACGCAGGATGACCATGGCGGCGACCTCCTCCAGAGAAGTCTCCCCTGAAGAGTTGATCTTCTCCAGGGCGTCCTTCACTTTGAATACCAGGGTCTCTAGGCTGCCCGGAGCCCTGCTTGACCCCAAGCAGGTCGTCCAGGAGAGCCAGCCGCCGGTGGATGCCGGAGTCCTCGTAACGCTTCTTGAGGGCGTCCCATACCTCCTTCGCAGTCTTGCATTCCCGGACGTACTTGAGCTGGGACGGGGCCACGCTGAGCACCAGCTCAGACCGGGCCTTGAAGTCCCGCTTCAGGGATGCCGGGTCATCAGGGTTCGGCGGCTGCTCCAGGCACTCCGCCATGTCCTTGAGACCCAGATAGATCTCGATTATGTATTTCCAATCGTTCCAGTTGTCCTCGCCCCGAAGTTTCTCGATGGCGGGGAGCGGAGTGCTGACAGAGCTGGAGGACGCGGTGGCGGCGTCAGCACCGCCGGCGCTGGATCCCGAGCCATCGGCACTGTGTTGGCTGAGTTGCCGGCGTGTTTCAGGCATTTTTGTCTCAAAGTTTCACAATCACTGATCACTATCACTTTGATTACTACACTGCACTTGAGCCATTTCAGTCTCGGAGACGCGGTATCAGGTCCCACGTGCGAGCACAAAGGATTTCGAAAGATTATAGATTTATCGTATAGAATTTAAAAGTTTATGAATCTCCGTATTACGCGCAGTACAAGCGAGGGCCTAGGCCCATAACCTGTTGTAATAATATATGGATTTCTGTGATATTATCAGATATTCAGAGTAAGCAAAAGCAGGAGTCACAATAACGACGCACACAGTTGGAGGATCAGAACGGAAGTGAAGTTTATTTATTTCCTCTTTTAATATGGCGGCTGGAGCTGGAGTGCATTGTGGGAGTGAAGTCATGCGAGCCAATCAGGCCAATTATGTACAGGCAGTGACGATGAGTATCACTTGCATGCTTAGTTTACAATTATGAGAAATCCTACATGGCGGCACATTTGAATTTACACATTTGATGAGTGAGGATTAACTATTTACAATATTTACAACAGGTACACGCGACAAGAGTAGACCAACCCTCGGGGTGGTGTCGTGTGCGCGGTATCTGCGCCACACGGGGCTCGTGCTCTCGCAATTATTCTCAATTCTGGGATTTGGAGGGACGGGCTTGAAGAGAAAAACGAGCGAAACGTATTTCCTGATCGACTTTTTATTCTGAACTAACCATACATGGGCAGTCACGGCCTCGCCGATCATCTACCAGAGCGCCCTCTCGTGGAAAGGATGGTCAACACGACACCCACCCGGGCTTTATGAAATTACATAACATGAAATAACAGTACAAGAACAATAGAAATGAGTATAAAAATAATAGAATTGAGTACATAAACAATAGAAATAAGTACAAAAATAAAGGAATACAAGTTTACATTGGAGCTCTTGAGAGCTGATTGAAATGCACTTCTTTCTGAAGACCTTGAACAGAAACAAGGTAACGATTACCATTAATTCTAATAATAGTAGCATCAACTGTGGGACTCCTCTCATTTAGCTTAAATTTAACTCTATCACCCTCCCGATAATGGTTGGGGTAGGTAGAAACAGCATTACTAGTAGGAACTAGTTGAGATAACAAGGTTCTCGGTTGGTAAGACAACAATAACTCATTGGGAGATTTTGTGGTAGTGGTAGTTGGAGTATTTCTGTAATGATACAAAAATAGACTAAGTGTCTTGTTAATAGTAAGAACATCAATTGAATCACTGGAAGTAGCATGAGACACTTCAGAATCTTGAGACAAAATTATTTTCTCCATTCCTTTCTTTGCAATTGAAACACACCTTTCAGCTAGACCATTAGTGTCATGACGCTCTCGGGCGTCATGTTTACCGCGCACCCTCTTGCGAGAGCGGGTTGTACCGCACGGCCTCAAAGTGAGAGCGGGTTTTCAGAGTTCGGCGGGTTTAAATACCGCACGCCGGCAACCGCACGCCCATAAGGCGGGTTTAGCTTACCGCACACCCAACGAGGGCGGGTTTACTCTGACGCACCACGCGCTCGTACCGCGTCGGCTTAGAGCCGGGGTTTTGAGCGGCGGAGAGCGCTTTACCGCGCCGGCATGGGCCGGGGTTTAGCAGCGGGCAATACCGCGCCGGCGAAGCCCGGGGTTTACCGCACCGGCTAGGCCTAAGTTTTGAGGACCGCGCCGGCTAGAGCCGGGGTTTCATACCGCGCCGGCCGGGGGCCGGGGTTTTATTCCTGGGGGGCCAGACGTTGGAAAGAGAGTCAGAGTTTCGTTATACCTAGTATATTGACGCTAGTTTACAAGAGACTGGTCCTGCTCCTTCCTACGATGTGACTGCTACAAGTCGAGTCACCAGACTGAGATGCTGCTGCTGGCGGCGGATCCTTTTTATAGGTGCTCGCTTGTCTCCTCCACAGGAGCCAGCAAGCGGGGTTCCGTCTCCAACCCTTTGTATTTCTGGATCCTCTGTTTCTGGATCCGTCCATACAAAGGGTTTCCGGCTCCGTGGCGCAGCGTGGCCGAGATCGGCCGGCCGGGCAGCGCCGAGTCGAGCCGAAGCGGCAGCCGAGCTCTGCTCGGGCCACGGCACGACCCCTGGGCTGTCGCCAGTCAGGTGCGCGCGCTAGCTCAAACTGCCCTAACTTATGTAGAGAGCACGCGGTGTCTCTCTACATCTCTCTCACCTTTATCAAAAAATTATGAAAAAAAAAGATTGGACTTGCGAAACAAGATTTTTTTTGTTAAAGACAAATTTAGCTAATTTAATTTACAAACCGGAACATAATTTACCTAAGGACTCTAGAAAGGTGAGGGTTAACATAAATTTTGGGGCAGGACCTGTCGAAACTTAATGCTATTTGAATACTTAATGGTAGACCTCACCCGAGAATTTTGTTTGATAGAACCTCACCGACTCACTCCGTCCTTGTATCGTCGCTTTTCCGCCCTGGAGCGGCGCACTGGCGCCGGCGCCCCGTCCGCGCTACGCTGCAGATGGTATGCAGTGTAGAACTGGTCGCGGACGAAGTCGCCGACGATTTCTAGCGCCCTGTTGTGATGGAATCGGTGCTCGCCCCCGTGTCCTTGGCGGAACGCTTCATCCATCCCCCGCACCGCCCGGGTGAGATCGCGGGCGAACAGCCGCACGACGCCGTTCCGTATGTTTGCGAGAGCTTCCTCGTCGGGGTCGGCGGCTGCTGCGGTTGTTGTGGGGGCGGCCTCGGGGGCAGCCGCGGGGGCAGCGCAGGGCGCCGCGGAGGCAGAGCAGGACACCGCGGGGGCAGCGCAGGGCGCCGCGGAGGCAGCGCAGGGCGCCGCGGAGGCAGCGCAGGGCGCCGCGGAGGCAGCGCAGGGCGCCGCGGAGGCAGCGCAGGGCGCCGCGGAGGCAGCGCAGGACACCGCGGGGGCAGCGCTGGGCGCCGCGGGGGCAGCGCAGGGCGCCGCGGAGGCAGCGCAGGACACCGCGGGGACAGCACTGGGCGCCGCGGGGGCAGCGCAGGGCGCCGCGGGGGCAGCGCTGGGCGCCGCGGGGGCAGCGCAGGGCGCCGCGGAGGCAGCGCAGGGCGCCGCGGGGGCAGCGCAGGGCGCCGCGGGGGCAGCGCAGGGTGCCGCGGAGGCAGCGCAGGGCGCCGCGGAGGCAGCGCAGGGCGCCGCGGGGGCAGCGCAGGGCGCCGCGGGGGCAGCGGCGGGGTCGGCCTCGTGCAGATCCATACCCGCCGGGGCCGTGTTGCTCTCGTATATCCCGGCGCAGTAGTTCTTCTGCTCCGCGGCGGAGGGTGGTGGTTGGTGGTGTTTGGAGCCGCAGCGCTCGCCGCCGTCATATACCCGTAGGCCGCGGGTGCCGGCGTGTACAATGCCCTCATGCAACCCGCGGTCCACAAGTCCAGTTCTTCAATGGAAATGGGCGAGTACTGCGGCTGCGCGTCCGGGGCGGGCACGGGCACCACGTCGTCGAGTGATGGCAGGCTGGGGCCGGCGGATGGTGGTGCGGCGGCCACCGATGTTGGTGTCGCGGGGGCGGCCGCCGCGGCCGGGTACCGCAGCACTGACCTCGCGGGTTTTCGGGATGATGTTTTCTCGGTTTTCTTCGCGCCGTTCTGGGGGTACGGGCGGCGACGCCCCCGCGCCGCCGTGGTGTTTGACTTCTCCGCCAGCGGTGACCGGGTCGCGGTGGTCGCCTTGTTGGCAACCCGGTCCCTTGCGGCACTGGCGGCGGCGGGGGTAAGCGTAAAAACGCCCGCACCCCTCTTGGCCGCACCCGTGGCGAGGACGGGGCGCGTTGGGACGCGGTCCCAGGGCGACGGCGCGATCTTGGGTATCTTGTAGTTCTTCAGGCTAGACATGGTGGCGGAGCGCACGGAGGGCGGAGACACGCGAAGTTCGTCGGTGGGGTGCTGGCGACAGACTGACTGACGGGCCCTTCGCAATGGCTTATAACTCGGGCCCCGGGCCCGGCTAGGCAGGCCCACTCGTCGGGGTCCCTGCAGCAGCGAACAGAGGTGCATTGAATGATTGAAAAAAATAGAAAATGGCAAGGGTGGGGGTGAGGTACCGTTACTGAGTTCCCTACGCTTGTGCTATTTAACAATTACTATTCCGATGTCAGTTTTCATTTATTTATTTTTACAACAAAATCTTTTTAATTTAACAATATTACTGGTGGCGGTGTAATGACACTCCGTTGCGAGTTCCGCGACCGTCGCGCCCTCGCCTGGCCTCTGACGCCTGCCTGTCCCAAGTGGACGGCCCTCCGCTCACCGCGGTCCGCGCGCCGGGCGCCAACGTGTCGAACGCCCCTTAGGAAAGTCCTGGTCGGCCCTGCCACTCTCGTGTTCTTCGTGTGCCGTCAGTTCGTGGTCCCAGAATGGTATTACTTCGTTGTCAGCAAAGTCGGCGATGCTGGGCGCCGCTCGGTTCGTCCACTGGATCGGAACCGAACGATAAATTTTGAGGGCGTCATCCGAAGAGGGGTCACATAAAATCCGGGCTGCAACCAGCGTCGTGCGTGCATAGCGAATCTCGCACTGACACGGTAGATGAATAGGGTCGACCCCCGTCACCTTCCGGCCCTGGCGAAACCCGTGGTGGCGCGGCGGCCTGCTGGTATGGGCGCCCAGCTGAGGCCGCCGGGTTCCGCAGCACCGACCAGGCCCGGTCGGCACGGTCGTCGCGCCGCCGGTCCTTACGGCGCCTCTTCTGGGCGCCTTCGTGTCTGCGCGGCGACGGTGCCACCGAGGTGGAGTTCTTCTCCCGCAGCACCGCCGGCGTTGGGGCGGTGGTGTCCGGTTGGGTGTGCACCCGGCGCACCTTCGCGGCAGCTGCAGCGGCCGGTGTGAGGGTGAGACTTCCTTTCGAGCTCCTCTTCGACGCGCCCGTGGTGATGGTGGGGCGCGTCGGTACGTGGTCGATCGGAGACCCCTTCTTCGGGATTGTATAGTTGCGCAGGGACATGGCGTGGACGATTCCCAACTTTTCTCGAGGGCTGCCGGTGAGAGACTGACTGCCGCCAGACCTGTGCACCTGTATTGTACAACTCGGGCCCGGCTCGGCAGCCCCCGTGTCCTGCGTTTTTTCTTCTCTGGGGTTGATGTGATGGTGGGGGTCTCCGTTACCCGGCGAGGGACAGCGCAGGCACAACTACAAGAACAAAAACAGGACGTGAAATCCTATGGCCTGGGCCACTCCGCGCCGCACCGCACACTAGCACCGAGTCGATATCATCGACAATGCCAATGCGCAGCGCAGGCCTAAACGCACCGCACGCTAGCACGAGCGATCGGGTCGCCTATACCAATGCGTAGCGCATGCTAGCGGGAGACACTACCGGGGTTCAGTAACGACAGTCCCTACGACCTCGAAATACTCGCTGTGTGCATATGTTTTATTCAAATACTAATGTCTCCACTGAAACGTAATACTAAGCACACACAGAGATACACTAGTTGTAGAGCTGACACACACACACACACTCACACAGATTCACACACACAGTCACCGCACAGCACCACTACTCACCGAGACCGTCCTCCAGTCTCGCGTACAGGTAAACTGGCCACCAGTATGTAACGACACGATTCTTATGGTGTTTCTTACTCTGAGCGCAAGGGTGCGGCCGTGAGGCCTGCGGCCCAGCGGCGAGGGACGGCGGCTACGCCGTGGCCCCGCGTGTAGTGTAGGTGGTCGCGCTGTCTCAAGGTACGGCCGTCGCCGCCACCCTGAGCGTGTTCCTGGAGGCGGCCGTTAGGCGCACGCGCTTCCCCGTTACGACCGCCGGCCGCGTCCCCGCGCAGATCGGCAGCGGCCGCTCCTACGGGGGCCACCGGGTGTTGTGCCCTGACCGTCCTGCCGCCTCCTCCGGCAGGACCGCGGATGGGGCCACCGACGGGGCCGCTTGCAGAGCCGCTAACGGGTCCGCTGGCAATGCCGGTGCCGGTTCCCGCTTTGGTGTAGTATCCCTAGACGGTCGGCATTTTCGTCGGTCCGCGGGGGTGAGTTGATAGTTCTTGACACGACGGCGCACGAGGGACTGGCCACGAGGTGTGGACAGAGGCTGGCTAACGGGACAGCAGCAGTTGGCGGGAAGGAACAGTGCAATAAAATTTTCGCCGGGCACTGCGACGGAAAGAAGAGGAACGGAAAAAAATATGATTCACGCAAGGGATGGATTGGGAGATTAGGTTGGTTGGGACAGGTAGATGAGTCTTGGCGACAGGTGACAGCGAAGAGAAAACTATTTAAATAAATGTTTTGCAAACTTCAGCAAAGAGCGAATTAATTATTTTTTTCATAATTGAACTAGAATTAATGAATGGAATACAGATTGCTGGACACAGCAAAGAGAGAGAGTTAACAAAAAAAAATGTGTGAACACCTAGCAATGAGCGAATGATTTTTTTGCACAATTAAAACAAGAATTAATTAACGCAATACAGAGGGTTACCCTAAAAAAGAAAACAAAATTACGAACACTTGGCAATGAAATTTTTTTTGCTATTTTTTATATAAATAAAACTAGACTTAATTAATGCAATTTACAGATTGCGAAGGGGTACCGCCGCTTCGCCCAAATCGGCCTTAGGGCCGGTCTTCCAGTACAGATATAAGCGGTAGAGGAAAACAAAGAGCAGCACTGTGCTGATGGTCGTTGCTAAGAACGAAAACGCCCCAACGAAAGAGAGGCGGCCTCCTTGTTCTAGCCGCAACTCTGTTGTGCGTACGGCTGCGCGGTGCAGCTCCCGCAGCATTGAACTTTCGACCCCGGAAGGGCTTTGCAACATGGCTTCGATCGCGCCGTGGATTTCAGCCATTTCCCCTGCATTAGTTCGCGCGATCCTGGAGTGCGGAGGACGGCGGCGACGTCGCGGCTCCGGTGCCGTGTAGATGTGCCGCGCCTAGCGCGCGCGCATGGATATGGCTGTCAGGCCGTGGTCCACCCCGTGGTGTAGAGCGCGGCCGTGAGGCCTGCGGCTCCGGGAGTGCAGGGGACGGCGGTGACGCCGTGGGTTCTCGACGAGTCTTGGAGAGAGAGAAACGCTAGTTGAGGAACTTCAACTTTTGTGTATTACTTCTGGCTCAGAGGGTGCCTGGCCACCTAACTGCAAGACGTGTCTTGCCGGACTGATCCCGTCCTCGGGGTGGAGCCTCGACTTATAGGGGGTGGACTATGGACCCTGGTCAGCGTTGCGGTTGCTGCAGTAGTAGCCACCGCCGGTCGCCGGGCGCTGTCCACCACCTGCGCACTGTAAAGATCGACACAAACTTCGTATCACCTGTTCACGGCTACAACACGAGGAATAAAGAGTAGAATAATCTAATAAATAATATTCTAATAATCTAATAAATAATATAAACAGAAGACCTCACTCTATTCTCTGTAAACTAACATGAAATAAGCGTGTGTAAAATTAAAATATCGTTTAAAAATTGTCCTAACATTTCCTGCAAGTCATGTCTAAATATCTACATTAACGGTTAATTCTAAAATTCCTCTAGTAATAATTCCGCCTCCAGGACACGAAGACGCCTGTGGTCTGCGGCCAGCTCGGTCTCCAGGCGCCGAATGCGCTCCCGCAAGTCTCGCACCTCCTCCTCCCTCCGCCTCTTCGGGGACGCTGAGAAGACCGCAGCCACGGTGTCGAGAGTACGACGGCTGAAGCGGCCAATGTCCGTCACTACCACGTCCGCAGCGTCAACGTCATTGACCTCGTTCTTCTGGCCGCCGGCCGTCCCGTGGTGCTGGCCCTCGGCGTCGACCCCCGCGCCCGTCCACCGCTCGACGTCCACGTCGCTTCTGGAGCTGCCCCCGCCGCCGACGTCTTGGACCTCGCACTGCTGCCCGCTGGCCGTCTCGTGGTGCCGGCCGTCCGCGTCGTTCATGTCCTCGACCCCCGCGCCCGTCCACCGCTCGACGTCCACGTCGCTGCTGGAGCTGTCCCCGCCGCCGACGTCCTGCTGTCCGCCGGCCGTCTCGTGGTTCCGGCCCTCGGCGTCGTCCATGTCCAGCATTCGCTGGGTCTCCTCTGATGTCAGACCCATCAGCTGGAGCACCTCACGCACGCTCTGACCGTACTGTAAGGCCACGTCAGAGATGTAAGACTTTGTCATTTGCAAAGCCCCCGCCACGCCCTGCTCTTCCTCCAGTAGGGCCCGGAGATGGCGTTGTTGCAGTGCCCACTCCCGCACATCATCGTTGATGAGTGCCAGGGCCTCCGGGGTGAGCACTGCCTTCTCGGTCAGCCTGTTGAGGAGCCGCACGTACCCATCAGTCATTGCGGCCTGCTCCAGGGGGAACCCGAATATGGCCTCACTGAGGCTACGCCATGAGTTGGGACACAAGGTCCCAAACTCAAAGCTCCCCAGATGGCACACGCAGCACAGCACCACGAACGCTTCCACCACGCCCAGGTGGTCGTCGCTGCATACTCGTTCGTTGTAGATGTACGGCACGAACGAAGCGTCCCCGCTGCTGTATGTGCCGTCCTCCCCCGGATAGGCCACAACAATGAGGCCCGAGTGGTTCAAAGTCCTCTGCAAAAGAGTACACCCAAATCAGTACAATTTTCAAACCTCACCTTCCTCCAGGTTTACCTCATATCCAGGACTGTACATATCACAGGTGACCGAGAAGTTTCAAACCGGATCCAGTACCCAGCTTTCTCCCGCGCCAGAAACGGGAGGCATGCCTCGAGGACTCGGATGTCAGCCTCTGCAAGTGAAAGCAATGACATTTGTACTCCGGAATTGGTGTCACAAACATTCGCACATAATGAAGCCGCTGCCTACCCTCGTCTGCAGAAATGCCGCGCACATGACCTCTGTAGCGGGTGCACTCAAGGCCCACGTTGCCCGCGCGCTTGCTGATTTCATGCACTTTTAGTGCACAGTTGGCCCGAGTGCCCCTCATCCTACAGAAGTCATGTATCTGCTGGACACTAATATCTCTGCATAGCTGTATGCCTGCCTCCTTTGTGATCTGTACAGGGTAAAACTTTGCTTAATACATCTGCATAGCTACAGTACAGCACGAGCACAAGATCAGATAAAGTAACGTAACATATCTGCCCGGGAAAGCGGTTTCCAGGCCCTGGTTATCTGGGACCAAGTCCTTCCCCCAGTGTGACAACAATACCGCCTGGCGACCTTGGATGTACTCCAGAGGTTATCAAACTCTCCCTCAACAGCTGCCTCCGTCTCCCCACACCACAGACTGTTGAGCCGCTCCCTCTTGAAGTGGATACCCTCCGGAGTCTCGCCCTCATCACACTGGGGCAAGTACGGGTCCTGCAAAAAAGAGAGAGAGAGAGAAAAGAAAAAAGCCTTGTCAACACCACCAACCACTTCAGAACACGTAATAATTCGCCCACGGTGCATTACTAACCGCATCCCTCTTCCTGTCCGCCGAGCACAGCTTCTGGGTCTCGCTGACACGCCGCGGTGCAGGCCTGCCGAACTTGGCCCTCATGGTGTCAAGGATCCCACCTGTCCGCCCGCTTCGGGAATACTTCCACTTCCGCTGCAGAGCCCGGCGCCACGAGTTCTGCCTATTGCGGATCAGATCTCCCGGCCCCCCCAGCCGCGCACTCGCCTGGTCATTGACGTGCGGGTACTTGGTAAAGAAAGCCGTGAGGATGTTATCGTACTCCACTCTGCTGGGGAACCTGGCAGATGGTGGAGAGTTCTATTACTACATTGTCGGTCACTGTGGACACCTGGCGATCGCAAGACACAAATGCGCCGACGCCTGCGTGGTAGGCCACCATTGCCACTGGGCAACGTGGCGGGGCAGCCTACCTACGCCTTCACAGGCGCTTCACAGTGACTCACGGCAGGCTTCTGCCCATGTCCTGGGGCGAAAAGAGAAAGGGCAACTTACGAATCCTTGACCCATTTGCTCATGTGTCCGTGCAGGTGGGACACCACTTGCGTTCTTTGCACCGAGGAGAGTGGAACTGTCGTATTGGCCAGTGCCGCCGCCAGCCCGTCCTCCCAATCGGGCAATCCACACGTTGGTGGGACCATAGACCGGTCGGGATGGTACGCCCAACTCCTGCAGTCGACATTAGCGGTGGGCCTGGCGCGGACAATGGACTCTGGGCCATCAGCAGGTCGCCCCTGGTCCACACAACGAAGAGGGGTTGAGGTCACCTCGTGCGGTGGCATGAAGGTGGCGCTCAATGCCGACTGATTACCTGCTGCATACTAAACACAGTCACAGAAATATTGGCTGCGCGAGACATCAGTAGCTATTAAAATGGACAGCTATGCAGCAGCGACAATGAAACTGACCTGGCCTGGCGCGGGCAATGGAATCTGGGCCATCATCAGGTCGCCCCTGGACCACACCACGAAGAGGGGTTGAGGTTGCCTCGTATTGTGGCGTGAAGGTGGCACTCAGCGCTGAATCATCCCCTGCTGCACAGTCGGTAAAAGGGAGGGAAATGTAGTCTTCACGAGAAAACAATACTGTCAAAGGTTACTAAGGACCAACACCAAATGTGCTGTGAAGCGGAACAAGGGGATAACTTCAAAAGTCACTCTCTTTAAAATACAACTATCCCCTTGCGCCGCTTCACCGCACAATTGAACTGTGGGGCATTTCACACCAACTCACCGCAGAGCCCGGATGGGTGTGTCGTACTTTTTGTTGGCAGGGTCAATTGGTTAGGTGTCGCCGGGCCGCGCCGGGCTCCCGTCCCCACCACACGACACAAGTAGAACCCGTACCGAATAAGACACGCCCTCCTAATATTCTTTGCGTCGGACAGGTGACGGAAAAAGGGCGTCCTCGCCCTTTAAATGAAAACTTAACTACTTTGTACAAAAATAGAACCTATCACATGTATAAATAAATGGCACAACTGTATTTACAAAAAGGCACAAAGTGAACAATTCAAAAAAATTGCACTACCCGTACAGAAATCACGAGTTAGAGAGCCCCGATTAAGTGCCGAGAACTAAGCTAAACAGAAAAAACTTAATATTACACAAATGAGCAAAAGGGAAAAGGAGAAAAAAAAACAGGAAAACATAAAGTTAATTAAACATAGTGAAAATGATAAAAATTGAGCAATTAATGACTACATGGAAAATAGAAAAAGGGGAAAAAAAATTAAAACTAATTGAGCCAAGGGGTGAATTCCCAATAAGGAATTAAAAGTGAGCAAATACAAAAATGGCAAAAATAGGAACTATAATTGAGCATAGAAGAATAGGAACTATAAACAGGGGAAAACAATTCCCAAAATGGCAAAAAGAAAGAAAAAAATTTACAGAGTAGGGCCTAGCAGTAAATAATTTACAAATGTAAAAGTGAAAGGGGCGGCCCTGCCCTCAATATGGGATCACTGATCGCCCGCGAGAGAAAAGACTGTAAGTTACTGAGTGGAAATTAAGATCAAAGAGAGAGGGGGGGAGGGAGAGAGAAAGGACAACAAAAAGGACAAAGAAAGTTTTCTTTTTTTTTTCTACTGTGCGAAAACTATAAGGCATGTTGTCGTTAAACATGTTTGCAAAACCAAAATTTCGTGTTCTGCAAAGAGAAATTATAAAATTCAACAACAACAGGACCAAGAGCCTTAGTCGGACATATGCTAGTCCGGGCCGGGGTCCGACGGCATCGTGGACGGCGTGTCGGGGAGGTCATCAAAAAGTCGGCGCAGCTCGGCGGCCGCGGCCGCAGCCTCGACGTCTTCCTCGGACGAGGCGTCTAGGCCGCTATCTGACGCCGAGCTGACGCCGTCCTCGTCGGAGCCGGACGAGTCGCTGTCCTCTCCGCTCTCCTCTCCCTCTTCGTCATCTTCATTTCCTTCTTCATTCTCTCCTTCGTCGTCTGTCGAGTCATTATGTTGTTCTTCTTCCGATTCATCTTCTTCTTCTTCTTTTTCGTCTTCTTCTTCTTCTTGAACGTCTTCCTCTTGTTTTTCTCCCTCTTTATCAGTTTGTGTCTCTTCTTCTCTTCTTTCTTCTTTTCTTCCTTCTTCTCCGTCTTCTTCTCTTCTTTCTTCTTCTCTTCTTTCTTCTTGGTCCCCGGCCTCCGCGTCCTGGAGTGTGACTGTTTCCACCGAGTAGATGGACGAATTGGACTCTCGGCGGACCCGGCGCGCCGCGGGCTCCTCATCGTCGTCCACGTAGTGGCGCTTCGAGCAGCGGGGCCCGGGGCGCTCCCGGGGCGGGGCCGGGGGCGGGAGCGGGAGCTGGAGATGCGGGCGGCGCTGGTGCCGCGGGCTGCTGGGGCACAGGCACAGCGGCGGCGAGTCCGAGGGCTGGCGCCGGGGCAGGTGCTTGAGGTCGCCGGGCCGGGCGGGCAGCTGGTCTTTCCGCGGGGCGGGCCGCGGGGCGGGCCGCAGGGCGGGCCGCAGGGCGGGCCGTGGGGCGGGCAGCTGGGGCGGGCAGCTGGGCGCTGCGCTGGACGTGCAGCTGGGCGGGCAGCTGGGAGCTGAGGTGGATGTTGCGCGCCGACGGCGGCCGCGGCGCCCCCCTCGGCGGGTTCACGGTGCGCCGGGGCGGGCCGCGGACACAAGCCGCAGACGCAGAGATGTGCGGGCGGGGCCGGCTCGGGGGCGGGGCGGGCCGCGGGGGCGGGGCGTGCCCCGGGTACTGGCAGGCCTGGGGAGGGTAGGGGGCCTGTGCGGCCAGGGGGCTCTACACTGGCTGAAACTGACTGGCTGGAGCTGACTTGCTAACTGCTGACTGGCTCTAACTTACCCTCGGGTAGAGACAGCCACAAGGGACTGTCTAAAAATTGACAATGTTTGCATGTATGAGAAATTGTAAGACATTATTTGTACACCAAGATTCCTAAAGCTGTTTCCCCTGTCTGATCAGCAGCAGCGGCGCCACTCACATGCTGCAGTGCAGCAGGCAGTCATCGTGACAAGCAGGCTGGGGAGGTTTTCTGTTGACACTTACACATCCCTTTCCAGGTGCGACGCGCTAAGTTTGAATTTAGCGGCCCCGCTGTCTCTGCCTATAACATCCGAAGCGCATGAACAATAGTCGACCCCGACTATACGCATTTAAGTTATTACAATTACTACAACAAGATTGATTATTTATCAAGGTATCGGAGGGTGAGTCTGAAGTGACCTTCTTGTACTTAACAAGTAACGTAAAACAACGTCAAGAAACAAGAGAGAAAAAATTACTGATATAGAATACAAAATACAGAATGCAGTAATACCGTTACTTATACAAAATACAGAATATAGTAATACCATCATACTTCTACAAAATAAAAAAAAATATTTTAATCCCATTATTACTGATACAAAATACAAAATATCCTTATACCATTTTTAGTGATACAAATACAATTACAACTACCACAATACCTATTCTAATCTTCTCGTCAGGCTGATGCTGTCGCCGAGACCTTTCCTTGCATGCTCATTGCTCGGCCGCCGCCCCTGGCGTAGGCTCTTCTTGCCAGGGTGTTGATGGTGAGATGGGCCAGTACCTACACAAGTCCGCTAGGCTGAACAGGGTGGTATAGCTGGGTCGGCGCGCCTCACGCCTTCCGAACCGCAGCTACCTGACATCAGCTCACTCGCTAGTCGACTAGAGCTGTGTCGGCTGGTCTTCCCTCGTTGGCTGGCTGAGCAACTCTGGTGACAAGGTTGCTCTAGCCCATGCTAAACATTCTTCTTTTGACTTTTCTTCATATTTCAACTTTTCTTCTCAATTTATTATAAGTAACTTTTGATTTCATTGTTAATTAGTTTCTTCTTTTAATTTTCAACTACTTTTTTTTCTTCTTCTTGGTTTTGTCTAAATTAGGCCTAACTGTTAGCATGGACCACCAGTGATGTCGGAAACGATCAATGCCCCCTGGCATGAAGCTTGTTCGCCCTTCTGGATGATCTTGGCTCGGAGCGACGAACAGCAGAGTTGGAGTACACCAAGATTCCTAAAGCTGTTTCCCCTGCCTGATCAGCAGCAGCGGCGCCACTCACATGCTGCAGTGCAGCAGGCAGTCATCGTGACAAGCAGGCTGGGGGCTGGGGCGGGGCGGGGCGGCGCAGGGCGGGGCCCAGGGGAGCCCTCCAAGTGCTCCCTGCAGGACGGGAGGGGGTATGCGCCTATACGGGGCAGGCCTGAGCGTCGCCTCGGCCCGCCCGAGCCGAGGAGCGATAGAGACGTTAGTCACGCTCGCCCTTCCGAACTACCCCTTTTGGGGCCTCCGGGGGGCCCTGGGGGGAGCGGCACCCGGCGTGGCACCTGCACCTGAGGCCCCTCCCCCTCCCCCCGCTCCCCAAATTGGGGCTCTCACCTGCTCTCCATCGCTCTCCCCCGAGGGGAAAAGTACTCTAAATTTTGGTGTACACATTTTGTGAATTTTTGTGAATTTGTATAGAATTTTTGTGACTCTTCACCTGAGTTTTACCAAAATTTTTGTAATTTTTTCTGAGGCTTTTTCATTTTTTCTGAATTTTTCTCGTGGGGGCCTCCACTCCTCATTTGGTGGAACTAGGGATGGCAACCCCGGAAAAAAACCGGAAAAATACCAGGAAAAATACCGGTATTTTTCGTATTTTTAAAAGGCTAAAAATGGAAAAAAACCGGAAAAAACGATTTTTTTTGCCCTTTTATGACTTATGGTACAATATAATCATTAAAATGCGTGTTTGGCACTCTAGAATCACGTTTGCTGGCGTTGGCAATTTGTTAGGGTTTTAAATTTTGTCAAACTAGGCTGAGCTGCCTGTTTAGGCAGCCCGCTGGCATGAGTGCTTGGCGGGCTAGCCTAGCCTACCCCTGGCTGCATGACATGACCGATAGGCTGCACCATCGCCAATCGCCTCGCCGTACCGTCTTCACTGTTATTCAATTCCTGTGACGTCACGTTCTTTTTCATGTGAAAAGTGTCACATTGTTTAAAATGTAGTGTCACATTCTTTTCAATGTGAATCGCCCAAAATATGCGGGCTAGATTTTATTGTCACATTCAAAAGAATGTGACATTAATATTTAAAGGAATGTGACAGTTTTCACATGAAAAAGAATGTGACGTCACAGTAATTAAATAACAGTGTTCTCTCTCCCTCAACCTTATACCATTCTACCCTCTGCCCTATTTACCATACCAAGTAAGGCCCACCTAGATACAAAATACTTTTTTGAGAACTAACTAGTAAACACATTTAGGAAGGACTAAATTCTTATCTAAAAGGCCCCTTCTCTCCCTTGAACAATTAATAAGTATGAATGTGGTAATAATATAATGGCACTCAAGTACTGTGTTTGAGTAGTTGAAGTTAGTGTGTGTCAAATTATTTTTTTTAACAGCCATAGGTGTAAATATAGGGTGAAGATTGGAAAAATTTGGTAAAAAGAGGAAATTTTGAGTGTGGAAAATTGATTTTAAGTTTATATAACTTGTTTGTTACAGTTCCACTATAGGAAATGGTTCCAGGATTCTATCTAGGGGTAGGTTGATGGGGTTTGAACTCAAAACTTGGTGCAGGAGAGGTTCCGAGGACTTAACAACTCAAAATTAATGAAATACTAAAATATAGTCGAAAAATCGTTTTTTTCCTCGATTTTGGATTTTTTCCGAAAAAAACCGGAAAAAAACAGGTTTTTTTCCGCCGTTTTAAAAATACCGGTATTTTTCCTTCCCTAGGTGGAACACCAGATTTGCTGAGATTGCCGGCTAGCGTTCAGTTTGAGATTCTTTAGCATCGAACGCCTGTAAATAGGCAAAATGCTCTACCTTGCTCTTGAATGTAGGTGCGAGGAACACTGTATTGCCGGAGTGGAGACCTCAATTTTTCTATTTTTTTCCCCTAAATTTTTCTGAGTTTTTCTTAATTTTCCTGAATTACGAGGTGTACAAAAACTTCAGAGTTGTTTCCACATCACTCCCCCCCTTCATGTACAGTTTCTGCGCCTGCAAGTGCATCGCTTCGTACACTTCTCGTTCCCTCATTACTTTGCAGAGGCTCTCTGGCTCGTTGTTTGATCCCTATCACTTTCGGAGTTTCGAACCAACCACCCCCGCGCAGTACGTACGCGCCAAATTTCCGCGTTGGCTCTTCCAAAAAGCGAATCACTGAAAAAAATAAAAAGTTGCTTGCAGCAGTCGGGTCACCCGGGCCGTGTTGGTCCGGGCGTGGCGGGGGCGCGCTGGTGCGGCGTAGGCTGGAGGTAGGTGGTGGAGGCCGTGGACCACTCAGCTGTTATGCCGAGGCTGGGTGCGCCCCGCCCCGCGCGGCCTCGCCCGCTACACGCTTGGCCCATAGGGCTGGCCTCGGCCGCGTCCGAGTGAGCTCCCCGGGGGTGGCGCACACGCCCTGCTGGCTGGAGGAGGTGGAGGTCGTCGCCGCCGCCGCGGATGCGTCCCGGGCTGGGCTGGGGCTGGGGCAGGAGCACGGGTATCGATCGATCCACCCCCGGGCCGCCGCCGAGCGGAGGCCACCGCGGCGGGGCGGGGCGGGGCGGGGCGGGGCGGGGCGGGGCGAGGTGAGGCGGGGCGGGGCCCTGCGACGCTCAGTCAGCCAGCCGCCATGGCGGCAGCAGCGCCGTCGTGTGTCGCCGAGCCGTCGGCGGCGTCCCTGTGAGCCCCCCGTCGGCGCCCCCCTCCCGTCGTGCACCATGGCCTCGCCGGCCTCGACGGCGCCCTCCCTGCTGCCGGTGCCCGCCGCCGCCCGGCCGGGCCGCCACCGGCAACCCCACCGCAGCGGCCAGCAGAGCCGCCGCAGCGCGAGCGAGGACCCCGTCGTCGACAACATGCGCCACCACAACATCAACATCAACAACAACAACCACCCTCACCACCACCATCACCACCACCACCACCACCAGGATGTCGGCGACGAGAAGACGTCCAAGACGCGGCGGAACGAGCGGGTGTCCCGGCGCAGCCAGCACCGCGGCGGCGCCCTGGGCCTCGGCGGGCTCCTGGACCTGGACCTCGACCAGGACACGGCCGTGGACCTGCCGCTGCCGCCGCTGCCCGTCCTCAACGACAACGACGTCTACCTGCAGCGGCAGCACGGCCGGCGCACCCTGAGCGCCGCGCCCCGCCTTCAGCGCCCCCCGCACCACCCCCTCAACAACAACAACAACTACGACCAGGTAGCCGTCAGCGGCGGAACAAGTTTCAGGGTGATGATGAGCTCGGTCTGGCCCGCGGCCGGTGGGGTGTCCGTGCTCAACGCGCACCCCGCTGTCCTGGACTTGGTGCGCGCCAGGTCAGCGGTCTCAGACAGCAGACAACGCGCGCGGGCCGCACGGGTGGGACCTCTCGCTCGCACTTATGCGGCCCCCCATCCAAATAGCACCATCTCTTTCTCTCGGGGGGCTCAACTCGAACTGCGGCGCTACCTGGCTGCCGCCTACCTGCGAGGCGGGGGCCGGGAAATAAATGCCGTGCCCGAACTGCGGCGCGGACGAGAGGGGGACGGCCCAGCCCCGCTTGAACTGCGGTGCAGAGTGCGATGGGTTGCCTACCCAGCCCGCAACATAGGAGCACGTCGCAGGCGAGGGCACCAAGTCGTTGCGAGTTTCGGCCGTGGATTCGTTTCCGGCCGGGACTCAATATTTTTCAATGCTTTCCCACCTGCGAGTGAAGATCAGCACAGAGTTCAGACTACTTTTAATATGGTCACTGGCAGCCGAGCGCGCTAAAGTGTTGGCTGGTCCGGCATCGAGTCTTGGTAGTGGGTTCGCATCCTGGGCGGGACTCACTTTTTTTTTTTTCCTTTTTAAAAAAAAAATTCCACCTGGGTTGTAGAGCAGCACAGAGTTCGGACTGCTGGGAGGGGAAGAAAGGCTGCCCACATCGACCCCATCGACCTAACCTAACCTAGCCTACGTAGGCAATTTGTCCCACAAAACCCCTGAAAATAAGTAACTCAATTCACCTCACCTAACCTAACCTAACCTACCCTAACCTACCCTAACCTAACCCGGGCTGGGTAGGCAACCCATCGCACTCTGCGCCGCAGTTCCAGCGGGCCCGGGCCGGCCCCCTCTTGTCCGCGCCGCAGTTCAAACAGCTGCCCCCCGCCCCGTGCCGAGTGCGCCGCAGTTCAGGCACGGCATTTATTTCCCGGCCCCCGCCTCGCAGGTAGGCGGCAGGCAGGTAGCGCCGCAGTTCGAGTGGAGCCTCTCGGGGCCGCCAATCTGAGACCGTCTGCGACCCCTGCCCCAGGTAGCCGTCGTCTACGACGGCGCGGGCAGCCTCCGCCGCCATCTTGGCTGCGGGCGAGTTCAGTCTCTCTCGAGGCTTTGCGGGGTCGCTGTTGTCGGGGTTTTGCGAGAGGGGCGGTGTGTTTTGGGGTCGTGGGAGATCGGTATTCCGCCTGACGGGTAGGCAACCCTGCCGTCGTGGTGCCTGGGCCCCGCCTGGCCCGCTAGAGCCGTCGCGCCCACATTCCGGTGCCCGCTGGAACAAACTGGAACTCTGGAACGTATATAGGAAGGCTGTACGTTTTGTACGTGCACGGGAAATCAAAAATGTGCAAATGTCGAATTGTTTCTCTCTGTTACAGGTGAGTGAAAAATGTTCTCTCGCTTGTAGGTGTGTGAATGAAATTTCGCTCGATTGTAGATGAGCGAAGGAAAATTAGCGCACCTGCAGGTGAGCGATTTTTAGTGCCGCGCCAATGCTCATTCGCGTACCTGCAAATGAGCGAATTCTCATTCACACACCTTGCAAGTGTGTTAATATTTTTCACTCACCTGCAAGTGGGCGAATAAATTTACTCATCGACAGGTGAGAGATATTCGTGCACTTGAAATTTCATTGTGCTCCTGATTTTCATGATATCAACATTTCGGCTAGTGACTTTTTTTTTCTTTCTTTATGTACCAGAGATGAACCGATGTCAGTGGTTTCCGTGCCGTTCGCCCGATTCCGGCCTAGTTTTCTGTATCATAAACTGTTTCTATACCCCCTTCCCCCTCTACCCCCAACCGCCGGTCTCCCTTTGCACCCAATGCGGCACCCGCATTCCCTTAACACTCAACATGAAACTGAATGAACATCAAACTGAACGCTCTCACATTTGTATGCAGCTCCAATCAAAGCAGAACTTGGAGAGTTTATTTCCGGACGGGGCTGCGGGGAGGGGGGGGGGTGGCATAACGGTGGTGGTCGTGGTCGTTGTTTATTTGCGATCACACCTCATACCCCTGCAGTCCATCTTGAACGATTTTTCTGCTGTGTATGCGGCGCACCGCGGTGCTGGTGCCGTGCCAACAGCTGCTGGAAGCCCCACCCCGCCCCACCCCGCCTCGCCCCGCCCCACCCCGCCTCGCCCCGCCCCACCCCACCCCGCCCGAGCCCTTTCCGTATAAGTGAACTGAACCCTGTGCTGCCAGGCCTCATTCTTATCAAGATCCTGTGCGCAGCACTAAAGACAAATTTACCCGCGCCGGAGAGGGAAAAAAAAACACGAAAATTAACAACGGGGATTTGCCACATTTTTCAGTTTTCTGTGCACGGGTGCATGCAGGACGTCAGGAAAATCAGTCAAATGTCAGGAACTCAAAATTCTGTCAGGAAAATCAGTAATAAGTCAGAATTTTGAAAGAAAATCCTCAGGGAAATAACTCTATTGGGCAATCCGGCAATTGGTGCCTAGCTGACCCGAGCTGACCGTGATGGATTCGGTATGCGTCTCTGTTTACGGTAGATCGCCCTGGAGAGTAACGTCAGGAAAAACAACCAGTTTTGTCATTATATTGTTCAAAAAAATATCAGGGAAATCAAATATTGCAAATTCGTTCCAACCCAGACTGTTGTCGTTTTCAAAAACGGACGTACTCACATTCTTCAATGTTTCTGTAAACTTTTTTTTTCTTTCTTTTCGATGTGTTTGCGATCCGCTCAGCAGGAGGGACTCAAACGGGCGGTCCTAACCGAGCAATGACCATGTGTGCAAGCGTGTACGAAAATAAACTAGCAGACTGTCTGCGTGAGCGGGAGCCGGCGAGCATCGCGCGCACTTTGCTGTGCCAGTTTAGCGTGATGAGGCACTTCTTGTTGTCCTGATCCGCCCGCCCCCCACGGCGGCCTGCTGACCTTAGCGGGGAAATGCCACTGCACATACCACAGCAGCTTTACAGCGATTGAAAATGTTTGATAAATTTCATTATTTTATTATTATTTTATTTTTGTGTCGGAAGAGTTAACATGAGAATTTGCAGAAAAATAACACCCTATTTACATGTCTTTCCCTCAATTATTATTATTTTTTTAAAAAAATAGCTGAAGAGGCTCGTGCGTGCCCATCATCCTGCTCTGGAAATCCATGTGCGTGTGTGTGAATGTCGCACTATTTTTTTTTTAACATCTAATAGGTGTGCGAGTACTTATTCGTGCAATTAGCCTCTCAGATATGTGTGAATATCTTGAATAACCAAAACAGAACGAATTAATTATGTGACAAGAAACTATGTCAGAACATGCCAATTGCAAATCTAGAGGGTGTGACTTACCACTTCTATATTTAGGCTTACTGGTGCTAGCACTACTACCTTTGCTTTGCTTGCCTGGAATTGGATTATCATCAGCATGAGAAGGGCCAGAGTTTTCTTCCACCTGACTATCAAAGCCAAACTCCGTGGGGCAAGTCACATTTGGCCGGCCTCCAAAACACTCCTCCAGCTTTTCCATGTGTTTCATTGTGTTTCTTCCTTGCCCACTTATGCTGTTGGTCCTCTTCACTCTATAAAAGTCGCCCTTCAGTTTCCCATATTTTGTTTTACATTGGATCCATGTCTTTGCCTCACTCTCATCACTTGTCCTCTCATTGAGTATTTTGGAAACATATTTAAAAATTTTATCTGATGGCAACCTAGAGTGACCGTCACATTTATCAACAATATGCTTCTCAATTAAGATATCCAGAAATACACCCACATCATCTTCGCTCCAAAAGACCCTGTTCTTCTTAAACCTTTTCGCAGATAGGCCCTCAAGGTGGTCATCACCATCATCATCAACATCTTCATTTTCATCAGCCGAAACTTCATTCGGATCCTGATTACAGTCACGGGCAATTTCTACTTCTAATTTTGATGTAGAGCTGCTGCTGCAGTCAGCATGAGGCCGCTTGAGAGCCACACTTGAAGACCCAGATGCGGATGAATCCGATGGTCCAGGCTTCGGATCTTTTACTACGTGTAAATCCTGGACTGAGAAAACAAAATCCACTACTAGATTGATGTCTAAGATCAAAGAATATAACATTTAAAGGCAAATTTAGAAAATTTGGCATTCCCTCCTCTACCTCGCGTAAGGTTAAAGAGTCCCACATTTACTCACCAAACTCTAAAGTAGATTTTCCCGATCCAAGCTCGGTGAACTTGTAAAGCTTTCCATCCAAGGCGATAAATTTTGAATTCATTTTGGAATGAAACACAATCGAAATACACAACAAGACAATACGCGTCTGATCTGATCGCGGCCGCTGATCTGAGCGAGTGCAGACTCGCAGGCAGGGGTCTTCTGCTGCTGGGCGTGCCTTGGTGGGGATATCGTCTGCTTGGCTGGTGGAGCCCGTTTACACCGACGCTAGCTCCGACCCGTTTACACCGTGCGCGGGGGAAGTTAGCGCTGGCTAGCGGCCGCGGTGTAAACTTAGTAACCCTCCTTTCAAAGTATTGAAGTTATATAAACATAAATAAACAAATACAATTGCGTTTCTCAAGTACGACAAATGTTTTAACGTATAAAATAATATCAACGGTTGACAATTACAATTGAGTGTTACAACTGAACTGAACAACTTAACATGCATAAGTTTAATTTTTTTGATTAAAGTTTGAGAACATTAACAATGTAAACAAATATCCTAACCTATGCTTTGGCATAACATTTCAAATCCGAAGCTTTGGCTTTCTCCGTCTGCTTGCGAATTCTAGTCGGTCTTGTCGTCTTGTTCTGTTGAGTCTTGTTGTTCTTTTCAGTCTTGTTACTTTCTTGAGTATTTGGATTTTCTTCGGGGGTTGTCCCCTCTTTGGAAGAAGTTGACTCTTTTTGGTTGTTCAATCCATAGTTTTATCATAATGGTTCAAATTAAAACTTGGGATAATAATGAGTGAACTGAACTCTAGTATGCTGGATAGATAGATGGATTTTATTCCGAACAAACGAATAACGCTGGAGGGCCGCTATGAAAAATACATACATAATCACTCGAGGAGGTGAATATGAGGAATTAACATGCGCTATGGTTACACACGCCTAAAAGTGCGCGAATCTGTCGCGACATATTCGCGCACTTGGGTATCCATCGTATTGGCATACGCCTTCTTCCGATTCAGATGGTATACGTTACATGGATGTTTGCGCTCTCGTATGGACTCAGACCGAGGGGTTCTTCACTTCAAAAACTCGGGATACTTCACGTTAAAACAAAATCAGTTAAAAAGAAAACCAGAAAAATCAGTGAAAGACAGAAAAATTACAAAATAAATCGGAAGGAAAAAATCAGGAAAAAACAGCATTAAAAAATCAGCAAAAATCAGAAACAAAGATAAGTAAAATTCAAGAAAAATCGCGAAAAACTAGCTAAATCAGAAAAGTCGGTGTCCGTTTACCTTTAAAGTAAAGGACCCCTCGACTCGAGACAGGCAGTCAGCAGAGGCCACCGCCCCCTGGACGCACTTCTCCCCCGTCGTTCCCGTCAGGGTCACCGCCTTCGCTTTTTCGGACGGGACACGCCCTCGCCATCCCTCTCACTCCTGTAATGAAAACGCGGGGAGGGGGGAAGCGGTCGCGGGGAGGGACTCACCGACTCGCCCCCTGACCGACCGACCCCACCAGCAGACTTCCCTCCTTAGAATTTACTAATTTCATTTTGTCGCGTGTTACGCGGGCTAACACGTTATTCTGACGTTGCGAAGCGTTTATTTTCTTCTTTTCTTTTCTTCTTTCCTTTTTTTTACCCATCCCCATTTTTATTGGAGGGTTCTCTGCTCGCTCTGCCGCTGCGGGTCTGGTTCTCCGTGAATGCGGTCCTTACCCAGCAGTCTCGTCTGGGAGGGCTGCCAAATTCGGGGTCCTGCCTGCAACGTTGCGCCTCGCCAGCCTCCCCTCGGCGCCCCCAGTCTTCTCTAAACGCATCATGCTGTGCACTTCTTCCTGCTCCTCTTCCTGCACTTTGCTACTCTGAGGGAACGAAGCAGAACGGGGCGGGGCGGGGCGGGGCGGGGCGGGGCGGGGCGGGGCGGGGCGGGGCGGGGCGGGGCGGGGCGCGAGCGGTAAAGTGAACACACACACACTGACACACACACAGACACGGAGAAGGGGAGGGGGCAGAGCTGAGGCTGTAAATACAATTTGGGCGCCACGTTGTAGAGGGGTGGCGGGGTAACTTTATTTTCCAGTGGAAGGGGGGAAAAACGTGAATGACGTCTCTTTTTCGTGATCGAAAATCTAAGTCGACTCGAGTCCGCGAGCTCATTGGGCTGAGTAGTATTTGATTTTTATTTTATCAGATGATTTTTTAAAACTTAAAACTCTTAGCTTAGTAAAAGGTACAAGTCATGTTGTAATATTTTTATGATCGTCTCTTATATTCTCTCTTGAGTTAGATGTAATGAGATAAATTGCAGGAGCAGGGTAACACGATGTGCACAGGGCTAGGTCAGAACAGGAAGTAAGCATTTATTTCCTCTTTCAACATGGCTGGAGCTGGAAGTACAGTGGTGCATTATGGGACTCGACAAGTGCAGTGTTATGTACAGGCTGAACACTGTGTGCTCCGGCTTGGTCCCTTGGAATAGCAGGACACAGAGCAGCTCATCGTCGTCTACGGGGCGCCCAGTCTCCCGAATACGCTGTACAGCCGCCTTGAATTCCATAACATACTCCTTGAGGTCTCCGGTTTGTCTCAGCGACGTCAAGGATTTTCAGGAGGCTGGCGCGCCTGCGGGCTCCTTTATCCTCGTATGCGGCGCATAACTTACGCCACATGGAGCATGCGTTGGAGGCGCCCGCAAGATTAGGCAGAACAGACTCCTCCACTCCGAAGAGTATCTGTCTGCGGACGTACTGGTACTGGTCCCGCTTCACTTCGCTGGATGCTGGGTCCAGCGTGGGGTCCAACTCCTCCGCGATGCACTCCGCGTAGTTATACAGGTGCGCGGTCATCGGCATTTTCCACGTGGACCAGTTTTCTTCCCCACGGAGCCTTTTGAATGGAGGAGCTCCGCTGGAGGAGATGACCGTTGTTTCGTTCAGCATTGTCTCTTCTTCTCCTTCATTGCTGGTTTGAGAACGGAGCTGCGTCCTCTTGGGCGGCATTGTCTCAAGAGTTCACTGTCACTAAAACTACACTTTTCACTTCACAATTTTTCACTCGGCGCGGTGGAAAGCGGCACTGGAGTCCATAACCTGTTGTAATATTTTTTTGATCGTCTCTTATAATCTCTCTTGAGTTAGATGTAATGAGATTAATTGCAGGAGCAGGGTAACACGATGTGCACAGGGCTAGGTCAGAACAGGAAGTAAGCATTTATTTCCTCTTTCAACATGGCTGGAGCTGGAAGTACAGTGGTGCATTATGGGACTCAACAAGTGCAGTGTTATGTACAGGCTATGACTATGGCAATTTACACTGTACACATAATTAGTTGATTAGATATGGCGGGCAATTTTAAATTTACATATATACATACAAGAACCTTAAGACTGTGAAGATTAATTTTTACAACAAGTCATAAGTGTGAGCTCCCTTTTTCTTCTAAATTTAAAAAGTACTCTTTTTCGCTCTTTTGAAGTTGCTGCGTATTTTTAGTGTCATATCTCTCATCGCGAAACTAATGCTTTTCAAAGTAGAGACTCTTGTTTCAACAACTGAACCCTATCTTTTACCCCTTTTCTGCACAAAATTCTGCAATTCTTGGTTTGGGCCATGGGGTATTTCAAAGACGACGCAGTTGTGGGGTCGCGACCCCACGCACTGTAAAATTCTTACGAAGAAAATTCTTCGCAGCGTTGCGAAGAATTTGGCTGCTTCGCAAGGCTTCGCAATACGAAGTATTTTCTTCGCAAGCCCCGCCTTGCGAAGAAATTTCTTCGCACACTACGAAGAAAATGCTTCGCAATACAAAGCAGCCAAATGCTTCGCAGCTTACGAACGATTTTCTTCGTAATGCGAAGCATTTCTGCGCAAGGTTTTAACAGTGCGTTGAGTCGCGGTAATAGAAATTTGGGTCGCGGTAAAAGAAATTGGGGTCGCGAAGAGGTGCCTGGGCTCGCGTATGGGGTCCCCTCAGTTGAGACCCGACGTGGCCGTTAGGCCAAGGGGACTTCACACGGAGCGCCGATCGGGCCGAAAACACGGGAAAACCTCCGGCTAATACAGGTTCATACACGACAGAGAGACTACTGGAGTCAGAGTACACACCCACACTTCCTTACTACGCTAGTCATAACAATAGCAATACGAATACGAATATGAGTACACTGCAATATGAATCCACATACAGCGCATCCACCCGAGGGAAGAAAAAAAAACAAGCAAAAAAAAAATTTTTTTGGGAAGGTACAAACAGGAATGATGATCTAACAGTACAATATTAAGATTAACAATACAAACAGTACAAAACACAATACAAGGTACTAAGTAGATTTACCTAATTACTAAGGACATCTGATTAAAATGAGGCTTTTTGAGTACACCTTGCACATTAACAAGATACCTGTTGTCCGATAAGGGACGAATTACAAATCCGTTCATAGGAGGAGCTGACCCAATGTTGAGGGTAACTTCATCGCCTTCTTTGTAAGGAGAAGCGTGAAGCTTAACATTGCTCTTAGGTACTAAAAGACTAAGTAGAGATCTAGGCTGGTAAGACAGCAACATAGCATTAGGAGATTTCCCTGTTGCTCCGCGCTGCGCTGCAGATGGTATGCAGCGAAAAACTGGTCGCGGACGAAGTCGCCGACGATTTCTAGCGCCCTATTCTGATGGAACCGGTGCTCGCCCCCGTGTCCTTGGCGGAACGCTTCACCCATCCCCCGCACCGCCCGGGTGAGATCGCGGGCGAACAGCCGCACGACGCCGTTCCGTATGTTTGCGAGAGCTTCCTCGTCGGGGTCGGCGGCTGCTGCGGTTGTTGTGGGGGCGGCCTCGGGGGCAGCCGCGGGGACAGCACTGGGCGCCGCGGGGGCGGCCGAGGGGGCGGCCTCTTGCAGACCCATACCCGCCGGGGTCGCGTTGCTGTTGTACATCCCGGCGCAGTAGTTGGTCTGCTCCGCGGCGGAGGGTGGTGGTGTGTTTGGAGCCGCAGCGCTCGCCGCCGTCATATACCCGTAGGCCGCGGGTGCCGGCGTGTACAATGCCCTCATGCAACCCGCGGTCCACAAGTCCAGTTCTTCAATGGAAATGGGCGAGTACTGCGGCTGCGCGTTCGGGGCGGGCACGGGCACCACGTCGTCGAGTGATGGCAGGCTGGGGCCGGCGGATGGTGGTGCGGCGGCCACCGATGTTGGTGTCGCGGGGGCGGCCGCCGCGGCCGGGTTCCGCAGCACTGACCTCGCGGGTTTTCGGGATGATGTTTTCTCGGTTTTCTTCGCGCCGTTCTGGGGGTACGGGCGGCGACGCCCCGGCGCCGCCGTGGTGTTTGACTTCTCCGCCAGCGGTGACCGGGTCGCGGTGGTCGCCTTGTTGGCAACCCGGTCCCTTGCGGCACTGGCGGCGGCGGGCGTAAGCGTTAAAACGCCCGCACCCCTCTTGGCCGCACCCGTGGCGAGGACGGGGCGCGTTGGGACGCGGTCCCAGGGCGACGGCGCGATCTTGGGTATCTTGTAGTTCTTCAGGCTAGACATGGTGGCGGAGCGCGGAGCGCACGGAGGGCGGAGACACGCGAAGTTCGTCGGTGGGGTGCTGGCGACAGACTGACTGCCGGACCCTTCGCAATGGTTTATAACTCGGACCCCGGGCCCGGCTAGGCAGGCCCGCTCGTCGGGGTCCGGGCAGCAGTGAACAGCGGTGCATTGAATGAGAAGAAAAAAAAATAAAAAAAATGGCAAGGGTGGGGGTGAGGTACCGTTATGAGTTCCCTACGCTTATTTTTAACAAGTACTATTCCTATATCAGTTTTAATTTTTTTATTTTTTACAACAAATTCTTAATTTAAACAATCTTACTGGCGGCGGTGTGATGTTACTCCATTGCGATACCCGCGACAGCCTCGCCCTCGCCTGGCCTGCGGCGCCTGCCTGTCCCAAGTGGACGGCCTCCCGCTCACCGCGGGCCGCGCGCCGGGCGCGCTGTGTATGTGGTCCCGCGGCGGGCGCTGCGGCTCATACCCGCCGCGACCCCTGCGCCTGCGGGTCATTATTGGGGGCGGGCCAGGTCGGGGGTTGCACGGGGTGGCGGGTCCGCGCCACGGGCCGCCTGGGGGCCCATCAAGCAAGTGCTCCCAGACGGCGCACCGCCAGTAGAAAGGCAGGCCGATGTCCGGCCTGAGTTCATCTGGCATGACCATTTGTATGTGTCTGAGAAATGCCTCTACGTCTGTTCTTGCCGTCTGAACTTTCAGTTCACCCACCGGGCTTGCTATTTATTAGCTCGGGCGCCTCCACCAGCAGGTCCAGGGTGGACTGAACCCTCTGAAGAGAGCCCCAAAATCCGGCGATTATCTGGCTCGGTGATAATTCCACAGCAATCCTGGGTGGGGAAACACAATTATAATTAATTTTAACTTAACTAATATCTGCTGCAAGCGACCCACCCCTGCGAGAGAACACTCATATCCCGAAACATAAAACACGGTGTTTGCTCAGAAAGAAAAAAATGGACCTTGGCGGGGATGAAGCAGAAAAAGGCATGGAAGGTATTCCCTCCCCCCTCCCCCCCCCCCCCACTCCGCCCGCCCGCCCTTGTCAATTCCTCTTACTGCGATAAGCGAGACGAGACTAGTCACCCTTCGGCTTCCTGCAACAGCAGTATAGGGTGATTCCGCACAGAGGGCTCGTCTCTCTATCCTTGTCGCTCTCATGGCGGGGCAGAGCCATAAGGAGCAAGAGAGAGAGAGAGAGAGAGAGAGAGAGACAGAGAGAGGGAGAGGGAGAGAGAGGACACTCCTGCCGCAGCGCGCGACCCGGCGGCGAACCCGACCCGGCGTACGTCTTGTACACTTCCTTCCCTACCCCTCCCTCTCCCCCGCGCCGCCCTCCCCCTCCCCCTCCCTCTCCCCCCACCCCCGCTCCTCCCAGTGGTGCCCCGGCCCGGCCCCGGCCGGCCCCGGCCGGCCCCGGCTCGCTCTGTTTGGCGTGATGTCATGTCATGTCACTTCTCTCTCTGACGCCTGACGGATGGGAATGGCAGACTCGCGATGACGTCACTCAGAGGTCCTGATCGTCATCATCATCAGCAGGATCAGGATCACGGTGGAGGTTGCGCCCCTCCTCAGCGTGCTGCTGAGACTCGGCCGAAGGTAGAGACGTGAGCCGTCTGATTCCGAAGATCGCTCTCGCGCCTCCCTCCTTACGTTAGGGGACCGCCATAGGTGCGACAAGGATGAGGGTACGAGAGCGATCTTCGGAATCAGACGTCAGTGAGGATTAAACTGAACCTACCCTGCCGCCCCGCCGGCCTGTCTCGGCCCCACCGTGACCGGAGAGGTTATGCTAGGATTGTTTTTCTTCGTTAATTTCAGATGATCGCCCGTGTTTGATGTTTGAGCGTCTTTATATTATTATTTTTGTTTTTAAATTCTACTTTGTGTCATCCTCCAGCTCAAGAGGATGTTTTTGTGGTACTGAGGGGATAGCTGTCACCCAATATATCTGTTAGTTACTAAGTTTGATCGTGCCTGGGGTTTGTGAGCTGATGCGATGGGCTTGGTATGTTGCAGGTCCTAGTGCAGAATGGAGGAACGGGTGGTGATCTCGGCAGTGAGGTGACAAGTGCAGCCAACATTTTTGCCCAGCTCGGCCTCTCCCTCAACCTGAGACCCCCACCTATGAATGGGGCCGTCAACACTGCAGCGAGCAACGAGAGGCTGGAGAACAAGCACAACAACACAATGCATCTCTCTAAGGAGCACGTGGTGGAGGTCAAGGAAGAAGATGAGCGGAGAACGTCACCAGATGTGAGTGCTTCCCTGCCACAGTGTTGTACTCACCCTTTCCTTGTCTATATTAGTTGCAGCTTACAACTAATTTTTCTTTATTTTAGGCGTGTGACAAAAAGCCGTATTCTGACTCTGAGGAAGAGAACTGTGAGGATAAGAATAGGACACAAATGACAAATAGTGCTACACAAACTCAAGCTGGTACGCCAGGCACCCCAACCGATCCTAACAATGTTACTGCAGCTGGGGAGAAAGAGGCTGCAGCAACTGCCTCTTTTTACCGTAATGCGTGGCCTCCTGTTGACCCAACTCTGTGGCATTCAGGCCCGAGCAGCCTCGGGGGTCCTCCCATGTCTTCCTCCAATGGATACAGCACAGCTTCGGTTTGTACCCTTTCTCTGTGGTTTTTCTTGAGTATTTGTCATGGACCACAGCGTTTGAGTTTGTTGTTTTTCCCCTCCAGGAAGTTCCTGATCCTATGAGTGCCTCAAGTAGTGTAGTATCTGGCCCAATACCGTTAGATGGACTTCCTTCTCGCCGTGGTTTCTTCACATCTTCGGTTGGCATTTTGCCTCTGTGCATAGATTTGCTAGTTTTATATTGAATGCTTCTAAACTGTCTGAATAAATTGATTTCAGGATAATCCTAATTCTGGGAGTGCATCCTCCAGTCTAGCTTCTGGGCCAATGCCATTGGATGGGTTAGCATCTCGACGAGCACACAATCAGCAGCAGCTTGGTGCCAAAGTAGAAATGGTATACGGATTGTTGTCGATGCTTGGTACACATGACCGTCAGGATATGAGCCGTAAACTTCTTGCTATGAGCTCTTCCCCTGATAGCTGTGTTGCCATGAGGCAGTCAGGTAATTATTTTTTCCGTGCCTACCATTATTCAAAACAATAAAGTAAATTTATTTATTTTTTTTTTTTTTTGTATTTTATGTTTTGTTGTATTTTATGTTTTAGGTTGTCTTCCACTTTTAGTTCAGCTGCTGCACTCCTCTGAACAAGATGCTGAAATCAGGAACAGAGCTGCACAAGCACTCTACAACATGGTGCATGCATATCCAGATGACAAACGGGGTAGACGAGAGGGTAGAGTTTTAAAATTGTTGGAACAAATTAGGTTATATTGTGAAGCCCTTCGTAGTGGTCAAGATACTGAAACCATGCCTTCACAGACTGGTATGAATCTGCTCACCCTTGCATCAGAAAATACCATTGCGATTCCATTGTAATTATATTTTGACTTTTCCACTCTGTAGAAGATGGTGACAAGCATCCTGGACAAACCATTGCTGCACTAATGAAACTATCTTTTGATGAAGAACACAGGCATGCAATGTGCCACCTTGGAGGATTATATGCAATAGCCCAGCTAATTCAGGTTATTAGAAATAATTGTTGAAATCATAACTTTGCTTTTCTGTGACCGTAACTCTAGACATAAAATGTAATTTTAACTTTCAGGTTGATCATGAAGCACATGGCAGCACAACAAATGACCAAAACTGTGTCACCTTACGGCGCTATGCTGGAATGGCTCTCACAAACTTGACATTTGGTGATGGTACCAATAAGGCTTTGTTGTGCTCATTCAGAGATTTCATGAGAGCCCTAGTAGCTCAACTTGCCTCTCCAAGTGAAGATTTGCGCCAGGTGACAGCCTCAGTTCTTCGTAATCTATCATGGAGAGCTGATTCTCAGAGTAAGCAAACCTTGCGGGAAGTTGGAGCTGTCACTGCACTCATGTGCTCTGCAATGGAGGCTCAAAAGGAATCCACATTGAAATCTGTTCTTTCTGCTCTTTGGAATCTTTCTGCTCATTGCAGTTTGAACAAGGTACTACAATTTTTAATTTTTTGAAAATTTTAGTTTTCTCTTTGTTATTATCATTGCTTTTTCACCAATATTTATATGATCTCAATAATTACCTTGCTTTCAGGTCGATATATGTGCTGTAGATGGAGCTTTAGTGTTTTTGGTTCAGATGTTGAGTTACAAAGCACCCTCCAAGACACTTGCAATCATTGAAAATGCTGGTGGTATTCTCCGCAATATTTCTAGTCATGTGGCAGTTCGTGAAGATTATAGAGCTATTTTACGTGAGCACAACTGCCTTCAAGTTCTCTTGCAGCAGCTCAAATCAACAAGTTTGACTATTGTCAGCAATGCTTGTGGCACACTCTGGAATTTGTCTGCTCGATGTCAGGAAGATCAGAGAACCTTGTGGGCCTTAGGTGCACCAGCAATGCTCCGTAGTCTGGTAAGAACCAAATTTGAAAAACAAGAATCATAAAATCAAAAACAGAAAAGTAACTGTGCTAAATTATGCTACTGCATTTTAACACTTTATTGTTTTATAGGTACACTCTAAGCATAAGATGATTTCAATGGGCTCAAGTGCAACACTTAAAAACTTGCTGTCAGCCAAACCTGAAAATGATGACTCTTGCTTCCGCCATTTAGATTCTACTGCAAGAAACCTTGGCTTGCAGTCTTTACCAGGCTTGTATGCAAGAAAGCAAAAGGCACTAGAGCAAGAGCTTGACCAAACACTGACTGAGACATTTGACAACATTGAACCTTCTACCTCTCCTTCAACATCCACGGTGGGGCTGAGAGATGATAAATTTGTTTTCTCATTGACAGAGAAAGATGTTTTTCGACAAAGGCCTCAACAGCCTTTATCACTCCAAAAGCCCTCTCCCAAAATTCGGCCAAGTGTTGTCTCACATTCTGACAGCAAGGAGTCAGTTACAAGTACTCACTCTGACTCAGTTTACGAACGGCTGATGAGGGGTGATGCTGCAGATCAAACCCAACCAGGTTCATTGAAAGAAGATAGGAAATTACATTCAAGCATGAGTGACTCAGATAGAGTTGGATCTGATTCAGGCAAACAGGATACTAGAACTTCCTCAGACCGCAAATTCCTGCAGCGTTATTTGAATAATCTGAATTCATCCAGCGCTGCTAATGGAAAGAGTCCGACTGCTGCTCCAAAAAATGCTTCCTTTGACCCAAAGAAAAAGCCTATTAATATGAATGTTGTTGAAAATGGAGTTGCCAATCTGAGGGTGGGAGATGCTGATGAGAATGTAACTCAAAAGAAGTGGCAGGCCTGGGCTGAACAGAGACCTTCTTCAGATGATAGAAAACAGCCGTTGTCTATCAAGGAAGAGTTCAATGCATCCACCTCTTTGTCGGAAAAGGAAGAAGCAGCTGATGGAACAAACTCTGCTAATGTCAATAACAATGAAGAACCATCCACATCTGCTCCTGCTTCAGCTGCTTGTCTGAAAGGTTCTCCTCCTCAACCCGTTATTCCTGTGCGTAACAAGTACCTTGAGTCAGGAGTTGAGGAAGATTTGGAGTGTCCCTCTCAGGATCGCCCAATTGACTTCTCTCGCCGCTATGCCTCTGATATTGAACAGTCAAAGGAACACAATCCTCAGCCTCTTCCTGCAAAGAGAGAGGGCAAACGGAAGGGTGGTGCAGCAGTGTATGGTGATTATGCTGAAACTGATCTCGATCAACCAACTGACTACAGCCTTCAATATGGTGAAGAGGACGACTTATCTGATTTTGAAGCACCAGAAATTCCCATCTCCATTCATGAGGATACTGTGAAAATGTACTGCACTGAAGGTACTCCTTATGAAACCCCATACAACTTTTCCACAGCAACATCATTATCTGATCTTCGTATTGAGCCTCCAGTAAAAGAAGAGGATGATGAAGCTCTGAAAGCAGAAAGTGAGGCAGCTAGTGTTTCTCAGCCGGAACCAGCTGTAAGTGAGACTAATGAAGTAGAACAACAGGCACTTGGAGTAGGTAATGCAGTCCAATCTGGATCTGTCTCCCCCACCGAAAAACCTATGCAGTTCTGTGATGAGGGCACTCCTGGCGTGTGTATGTCCCGCTTTGACTCTCTGAGTTCTTTGGACAAAAATGAAGATGGTGGAGATGAAGTTGATGGGAAAGAGAAAGTAACTGGTCAAAAATCTGAAGATAAATGTAAGGAAAGTGCTGTTGGAACCACTCCACCAGGCTCCCCACCTACACTTCATGAGACGTCAGGTCAATCAGTTGATCAGGAAGGTTTGTACCATGTTTCACTTTATGTAGCTGTTGACTTTCTACTCCAGTGGTTTTTTTAAATATATTTTGAACCAGCAGGTAGCAAAATGGTCAAGCTGAATTCAGAGCACCAATATGCTGAAGAGACACCACTTATGTTCTCCAGAGCTAGCTCCTTGGGATCTCTATCAAGCTACGAACAGCAATCAATTCTTGATGACCGCAGCTCTGTTGTCAGTGAATTTTCTCGCCTCACAAGTGGTGTTGTTTCTCCAAGTGAGCTACCTGACTCTCCGTCACAATTGGTTCCTGCTAGTCCTCGACATTTAAAGGCCCCTGTTGAGTTTACAAACAGACTTTCTGAAGCAGGAAGCTTACCCTTAAGGGTCCCTCCTGCCAGATTTACTGGTATGTTTTCAATTTATTCAGATATTTTAAAATTTTATAATCTTAGAAAGAGGAATTAGTGCTTTTTAATGTCAACTGCATTTTTCTATTTGCCTGAGTACAGGCTCAACTCGCCCTCTAGCCCACCCCATCGTGGACAAAGCTGCAGACAACAGCGTTTTTGAAGACCAGTTTGCAGCTTACAAGGTAGAGGACACTCCAATGGAGTTTTCTAGAGCCACAAGTCTTAGCTCTCTGTCCATAGATGATGAACCAAGAGATGTCAGAGTGAGTTAAAAATGAAGGTTTCGAGATTTTATTTTACTTTCTGCTTCTGGTTCATGGGTGTAATTCCAATCTGTTCCTTTGTAGGATGGCCCCTCAAGATCTGGTCGCAGTAGTTTGGGTAGAGAGGAGGGAATGGAGAAGGCTGATGTCGAGAAGGAATTGGCACTTGTTAGTGAGGGTGAAGAGGATGAAGATGAGGATATTCTTGCAGATTGTATCAACATTGGCATGCAAAATAGCAGGTAATCTCTTTTTTTTCTTTTTCTGTTCTGTTCCATTTTTCCTTGACGAGTTTTCCATATGTCCTTCTGTTTGGTTTTTGTAATGGTCTAGGAGCAAGCAAACCCTCTCAACTGCAGCGCATTCAAAACTTCCATCTCATGTACCACAACAAGCAGCCCAGCCCACTGCACAGCCTGCTGCCAAGCCAACAGCTCTGAGGCAGCCAATGCCGATAGCCACTTCAAGTGTTAGTCACCGGCGCGCCGGCCCCGCCGTTCTTCTGAAGTCCAGTGGTATCCCTGTCTCGACAGGAATACCCACTAAGATTCCATCCGTGACACGGAAAGTGCTGTCTCCTGCACTCACTCCAGGATCGACCTCTCGAGGTGCTTCCCCTGCAACGTCAAGATACACTCCTCCTGTGAGGAGTCATAGCGCACCAAGCAAGCAGGCCAATGAGGTGAGCACTCTTCAAAGCTATTGGAATGGTGTGAAAAATTGAGTTTTACATTTATTTAGATTTTGGTTGCCTCAATGTCGCAATTTTTTTCATCTAGTTGAAAACTCTATTTTGGTAGCTAGTGCACTATTGTAGTTATTGCCCAAGATTTGCACTTTTGTATTGCTACATTTTTTTCATCATAAGCTTTCTAAATGACCCTGAGTAGAATTTTTATAGGTCTGTAGTATTCTTACAGGTATAAGACAAGTTTTGTTCAATCTTCAAGTGATAGTGTCCCCTTCTTAATGTATTAATATTAAAAATAATATTGATAGTAATTTGCTGACAGTCAAAACCAAAGATAAGAAAAATGTATGAGCCGGCCGTTTGAAGGCAGCCACATTTCTAGATGTGCTCATGCTTTACTGTAAATTGCAGTCCAATGGAGTTTGTGAAGATTCCATGTACCGCTACTGCACGGAGGGCACACCTGCAAACATTTCACACGCTGGATCACACTCCGATTTGTCAGTTTTATCATTCCCAAATGAGGGTGAAGAAGAGTTTCGTCTTGACCAAACTGGCACCGAACTGTCTGATGACAGCTCGACATTTTCTGGTGATAATGAAAACATCCTGGCCGAGTGCATTCAATCTGGCATGCCAAAGGTTTGCTTCTTTTTACAACATATTTACCTGCCTTGCGCTTAAATTTTTATCTGTTCTTCCTGTTGTTAATACATACATAGCCTCATTTTGTTTTATTTATGCATGTGTAAGGCAATTATCTAGATTGTGTTGAAGTAGTCCCTTCGCATGTGTTTTTCAAACACTAGGCATATTTTAATAGCCAGTTTTTTTCTGAATCTTCCGCATCTCATTTTTCAATCAATCTCCATTTTCAGGCCAAGACTGATACAAGCAGTGTTCCATCTCATCCGTCTACCAGTGGTGCCATGTCAAAACGGGCTAGTGTGCCCAATTCTTCTATGGCTTCTCGTCGGGTTGCATCTGCAAGCCCTGCTGGTTCAGTGAAAGGTCATCACAGCCCTACCATGAGCCCAATCTCTGCAAACCGCAATGTTAACGGCAGCCCTCAAAGAAAGCCAGCAGTAAGCAACAGCCCACAACGCACCTACCCTCAGGCAAGTCCTCAGAGGTCTCCTCAACGCAGCTTAGCCGGGCCCCGCAAGGTACTTACTCTTTTGCAAAGTTTTTCTTTGGCTACCTGCTATTCTTTTCTGACCTATAATTTTTTCTTTTTCTTTTTTTTTTTCTGCTCTCAGCCAGCAACAAGTGCTCCAAGACCAACTGTGGGAATGGGTACCAAGACTACATCAACTCCAGTTTCTTCTCCTGCAAATGGTCCACGCTGTTCAAACATCACTCCTCCCAAGCAGAGACAATCTGGTGGGCCAAGGATCGTCAGAGCAGTAAACCGAAATGTTTATCCTGGAGGGAGACCGTAAGTACATTCGTCCCAAACAGAAAATTGTTGTTCCAGATGCACATTTCCGTAAACAACCATTGTCTTTTCCTAGGCCCACCGTAGGGGAACATGCAAATGGAGCTGCTCAACAGCCAGTCCCATCCAATGATGAGATGGTGCAGTTTTCATGTGAGGATAGTCCATGCAATTTTTCCAGCAGATCCTCCCTCAGTGACCTTACCATAAACTCATCGGAATGCAGGTACACATGACCCTCTGGATTTAATCTTCATCTTATTCTCTCATACTTAGATATTTTAAGTGGGGATGAGTTGCCCACATACAAGTTCTGTAGTTAATAAGTTTCTTTGTTCAACAGTCGACCACCCATGCGCCATTTACCTTCTGAGGGTCCTGCAAATGACAGTCACCTCCGCTTTGCCACAGAAGACACTCCAGTGGAAGGTTCCTATGCTGCTTCACTCAGCTCTCTTGGAATTGATGATGATGTGGAATCACCTGTCATAAATATGAGTGGTAAGAACTGTTCACAATGCCCTATGTAGACTGTATCTTTCCTTTTATACTGACTATTATTTTCTATCTATAGTGGTGAGGAATGCTCCAAACCTTCGAGCTCTTCTTTGCATGCCTGAAGGATGTAGCTCAGATGAGGCATCTCCACCCGTTGGTGGTGCTTCTGCCATCACCACCTCTGATAGCAGCGACAAATTTTCAGACAAAATGTCTGACAGACAGCAGCCTAATCCTAGTCAGAGTTCAGCTTCTGAAGAAGTCGTCACTGTTTTATCCCGAAACACTTCTTTAAGCTCTCTCAGTGTGGAAAGTCTTGGATCATGTGACCAGGCATCAGACCAGGCTCTGCTTGAACAATGTATTAGCTCTGCCATGCCGAAAAGTCGCAAAGGAACAGAGGGAAACTCAAAGAAGCCTGTTTCGAAACTACCTTGTTTAACAACCCGGTCCAGACTGCCTGTTGCCTCCAAACAAGAGGATAAGACATCATCTGAAATGCCAGGGCCCAGCACCCAGGATGATAATGCTCCAGAAACACAAACTGAACAAAAGCAAGATTCAGTGAGACCTAGGTTTAATAGTGAAGCACTCTCAGACTCTGGAAGTGTCGAGAAAATATCTGAAGAACCCCTCACCCAGGGAAGGAGGTTTAACTTTATTGAAGATGTAGATGTAATGAAAGACAGTGCCACTAGCACTGGCACTTGGGCGGATGATTCTTCACCAAATGAAATCTCTTGTCCAAGTGTTAGTATCACTGCTCCCACTGGTGGGTCATTGAAAAGTGAAAACTATCGTGAATTGTCTGATCTTGTGGAAGAGCACCATGACTCGGCAAGTGAGGCTCAAGATTTACCAAGTCTGACTGATTCCTGGTTAATCGAAGCCGAGGCCACCAAGGTAGCGTCCGCAGTTATGGGCCATAGCCTTAATAGCATAGACAGTATTCTTCCTCCATCAGAAATGGAAAGCCTAGGTTCTCTAAGTCAAAGTTTTTCCGGTCGATCACTTCCACACACACTCTTGAATAGGAATTGTACTTCTAGAAAGAAGTCTTTGCCATCAGCTTTAAATAATGCCATTGGGAATGATATCTCTGTGGAATTCAATCTATCTTCTAGTTATACATGTCACTTGGACAATGTCAGAGCACCTTCAATGCTGGATGAAATGGGTGACTCTGAAAACAGCTTCATGAGCATTGCAAGCATCACATCTGAGGCGGCGGACATTGTCATTGATGCACCTAAGGAGGGCTTCCCAAGTGATGCAACATACGAGTTGGCACGACCTGCTGTCATGCAAATAGAGGACGAATTCCCCAACAATCCTGCCCTGGTAGATGCTCAGGACCAGCCCTCAACTTATCACGAGATTACTGAACTCTCTACAGACCAGGACCTGACATTGGAACCAGGCACGGAGACCATTGCCTCTGACAATGAGCTAAACGATGAGATGGCTGACACAAAAACTTTGGAGGCCCCAGACTTGCCCTGCGACAGTCAGCGTACAACACCTTCCAGCTCAGTTGAGTCGTCACCTAAAAAAGGTCTCACACCGAAGCAGCGGCGGGAGATCGCTCGTGACCGGTACCAGACTTACACTATAAGCTCACCAAGCTCAGAGCCTAAACCTGCTCAAGGAAACACCGAAACCTTGAGCCCCAAAGCTTCAAGTTTAGACGCGTCTCCCACGCCCAAGCAGAGGCGACAGATGACAAGAGAAAGATATCAAACCTACACCATCAACCCCACTGTCGAGCAAAGAACAGATGCTTACGAGAGACAAGTAAATGAAGTTAAGAAGAGTGCAACAGTTGGGGATGTGCCTTCCAGTGCTGAGGCTTTAAAGAAGACAAGAGTTACACCTAAGCAAAGGAGGCAGGAGGACCGTGATAGATTTAGGACAAGGACCCTTGACAAGGACTGCATTACTGGTAGTAATTAGTATATGGAAACACTCAAAGATGAAAATCCCCTTTGAAATGACAATATAATCTTGTGTTATCAAAACTTTTACTAAATTATTATTATTGATTTACTTTATTTATTACAATTTTGTTTTAGCATTAGGTTACTGAAACATCCAAATAAGCAAGGAAATGCTGTCAGCAAGTTAATTCAATTTAACAATGTTGTACAATTTCTTCCTCTGCTTTGTTGTCAGTTAAGAAGTGTTACTCATTGCATTTTAAGTGTGAATGCTAGTCATCTTGATAAGTATGTAATATCAAATGAGAAATAACCAAGTTCGATATTGTGGTAATTGCAGCTAACTTTCTCTGGTGGCACAGAAAAAGGGAGCTCCTTGTTCTTGACAGCCATCCCTAATCAACTAGAGTGGTACCTACATTGCTAGGTCTATAATCAATTCTGAAGAGCCCTTGTCTTTGATAGAAAAATTGCATGCTTGGATAAGGAAATGTCACCTTTTTCCTCAAGACATAGTCTATGTAGGTATCCTCCATATACAAAACCATTGTCTCACTTCTGAAATTTTCATGCCAATTGTATTAAATTCCCATCTTTGTAGATAAAAATGCTGTGATATTTGCTATTTGTACTTAATTTGCTGCATGTATTTTTAAAAGTGTGGATAGGTTTTGAGGAGTGAGGAATCGGATTTCTAGGGATCCTGTCATCAACAAGGAGATATGTATAAAATTACCGGTTTAAGATCTTCTTTCTTGAAGTGCAATTGATTTGGATCTTATCTCTTCCTCTCAGAGTGTATCCAAGTTTTTGGTATTTTCTTCTTGACTTTTATTCGGTTGCCTCTAATATGCGATATACAAATGTCACTTTATAGTTTTCTTACCACTTTAAAGGCATCACATGTATGCTTTTAACTCAGAAGTTAGATTCTAATTCAGTAGTATGTCCTCAGTACTGTTCTCTTCTTTGTTTATTTTTCAAGATTCATAGGGCTTCTAATTTTTCCATGTATCTAATTTTACATCTATCTATTTCATCACAAATTAGTCTTTTGTTAACTATTATATGTCCAACAGTTCCATTTTTTTAATATTTTGATCTTTCAAATCTAAAGAAAAGTTGCAGGGCTTCTGAAAAATCAATTAAAAAATTGCTACCACAATCCTTTTTTAAAGAAATCTCGAAGTAGCACAAATGAAGCTTTTTCCATACATATCCAGCCCTGTTTTTTAACATTCATCCAATTTTCTTGCCATCCATATGATGACTCACATGGTAGTTTGTCCATCCTACCTTAAATTTAGATGACTCCTTCCTTCTATTTTATCTCTCTTGATTAGTTTAAATATTTAAATCTTTTTATCCTATCTTACATCTTAATTTCAATCAGGTTTTGTGTTGAAGTTGTGAGAATGATTCATCTATCGTTGTGTATGGACAAGTTATGTACTGTTACCTAGGTCTTGGACAGACATGTGAATGATCAAGTTTAAATTTAAGGGTTTCTGTTTGTGACTATTGTTAGAATGTCATATACACAGTTTGTTTTAGCTATGATGGATGAAATTTATTTCAATACCTGAATTGGTTGGTGCTCTGTGCCTTACAGGCACTGCCAGTAACAAGGAAACAATGGCATGACTTGTGTGATGTAGATTGTTTCTAGGCTCTAGACCTGAATCATAGTCTAATGTCAGAACCAAATTACATTTCTCTTCTTACCGCCTTAATAATCTAATCTATAGCTGTCAGCTTTTGTAATCACTACCCTCTTATCTCTTTGATATTGTATTATTACATATGTACATTTGTTGTGTGGTCTGTTCTGTAGATGTAAGTTGTAGATATTTAATTCTAGTGAGGTGTAACCTTTGATGTTAATCATTCATGGGCCATTTCTTTATTTTTTTTCTTAAATTTCCATTTAGAGACTGTCTAACAAATTTCTATTATTGTTTCTGCTTTGTATTTTTCATTTTGTTGATGCCTGAAAGTGACAAAGTATTATAGACATTCTTAATTTATTATTTATATTTGTGTTAAAACTTGCATTTCTGTATTTGGAATATTTATATTATTTGCTTTTGTTTCTCTTATTTGAAATTCAACATTTTACATTGGTTTTTGGTATTTCAATTCATCAGTGGGCTTCCATTTGACACGAGGCTTCTGAAATAGATAAAAATCTGCCTCATAATTCTTTGTAGACAACGTTTAAATGCTTTGTGTTTAGACAACAGCAGCCTTACCCTATTATTTGACTTTGCACATTTGCTATATATTTGAAATATTTTTTCTTTCTTTTGTGTTGTGATAGGGCCTTATACCCATTTAAGTCATGTTACCATTGAATGTTGTCTGACTCTACTTTGAGATTTTTCTCACAAGAGGTGTATGATTTGTAGTCCATTTATGTACCCATATTTACTGTGAACTATGTGTTAGACTTCAAGTTATAACTTTGCTTCTAATTAGTGACCCTATTTAAAGGATGACTGATTAAATTTGAAGCAGTGAATTGGGAGTGTTACTCAATTTTCAGAAAGAACAAGCCATTCCATTCTGGAATCAGACTAGTAGTAGAGGACTTGATTTCTGTCCTACTGTCAGTGAGATTATGGTGAGAAATGTGTTATATACAATGTATTTTGGACATTAAAGAATTGTGGCAAATTAAGGATTACTTTTGTTTTTATGTGTATAGAGGACAAATCTTTATCAGTCTATATCCCTGACGTATAAAAGTTTATTAGTAACATGGTAACAAATCCAAAGTGGCAATAATTGGCCTATTTCTATAAGATGATTGTTCAGAAGTTCATAAAGTATACAAAAAATCTAGTCAGTTAGAGCTCTTTGAAAATATTGTGAGACAAATTGCATGTTCCATGAAGTTTTGCTCATTGAAATTTAGAAACATTATGTTGAAACAACCAGTTGGCTATGCCCTCTTTATGTTAAGTTTTGTTCATGAGCATTGAGTTCTACTTTAATGTCACATAACTTTCAGTTCTCTTCTAAACTAGACATAGACAGACCAAAATCCAGTCTTAGTTGTGTATGTCCAATAAATACAGTACATTATGTCTCTTAGTACATTAAAAAAAAAAAAAAAAAAAAAAAAAAAAAAAATCAACAAGAAATGCAAAAAGCAACCAGTGATCGCAGGTGTGGGCACATCATTGGCACAATCTGCAGAGGCTGTCCTGTACCTCTGCTGATAACTTTGAATTTGAACTCTAATTACAAGATATAGGACTGACAGTGGCGTAAGGTCTCAAGATGTGATTTTTCTTTTGGCATGGGTTGCCTGCACCAGGATTCACCTGCTGTCATTTCTTATCAACAAAATAATAAAAACAATCTAAAAGTTTACGTAACAAGTATATAACTTACAATATCTACAAGAAATCTTTTGTTATCGCTTTGTAGTGACTAGCCTCAGTTGGTACAAGTACACTCCTCACCACCTGTCAGTCAGTCTGTCAGTCAGCTGACTTTAATGTGGACGGAATTCGGAGAGCTTTTAATCAAGATTAATTAAAGAGAGAAGAGCTTACAAAATATGTAAGTATTACAATAGTTTAGAGAGCAAACAAACTCTCAGCAGAAAAAGGTGCAGATTCACCCAGACTCCTCTGCACACCAAAGGCTCAACGCCCTTAAGACTTTGTGAGCAATGGGGATTAGGAGATCATTGGACTGACTGTCACTCATAAAAGACTATTCTAACTAAAGTTATACAAAACACTACAATTCACACAACATAGAAAACACTATTTCACAGTGACATAGAGCACCCTCTCTTCTACATCTATGGAAGGTTTGAACAAAATCTAAGTAAGCTGCAATTTGGTTTTATAGCAATCACAGGCAACTCTTAAATGTTTGATGTGTGACCTTCAATCAGAATGCACTCAACGACCCATATATGCTCCATTCATAATCACAATGCAAAGGAGATCATTGACTCTATAATAAAAATTTGCTTTCACACCGAAACTTGTGTTCTCAAAAAATATAGTGAGGCTCAAATTCTCTATCCAAGCCAAGGAGGATTTTGAGACATCTTCCATGACAGTTATTGATGTCATTTTCACAGTAAATTGTCACTTTGAGTCAAATTCGTACCAAAATGGCATAAATAAAAGTCACGGATTACGTCAAAATCAGAGACCATTTTGACGAGATGATGAGTCACGGTCCAAATTCCTCCATGGGGACAGAAAACGGGAAACATCATAATTTGTGGAAGGTCTCAATCTAGAACTAGAGAATCTATACAGATTTTGATTAAATAAATAAAAATGGAAACTAAATGAAAAATTAAAACACAACTTGAATGTGGGGTAGGGGCGTTGAGTGTCAAGAGTCTTTCACTATAGAGTCTTCGAACAGTGCTTTCTTTGGTAGCACAGATCATTCTCATAGCCCAAGCCATACACACCACCAAAGTTTTTACAAATTGAGGTGCCATCATGGTCAGTCTAGCAGAGGACCTTCTCCTGTAGGTACTCTCTAATAATAGAGATTGCTAAGTTAAAATCCCCCAACAGGATAGCATATACTACTATTCCAGGACCTGCACTGGATCTGACAGACTCCGTGTGAAGCACCCTTGGATTGAGCGGTCTTACAGCCTTGGCAATGTGTCCCGACGCCAGAGGGAAGTCCTCCCTGCGAGGGGGAAACAACTCGGAAAATTTTTGTGTTTCTAGTAATTCGGAAAGCTTTAGATAAATACAGAAAAACTCAGAAAACATTCAGAAACAGTCAGGAAAATTAGGAAAATTCAGGAAAATTTTCAAAAATTCCCCGAAAATTCACGAAAATTCGAAAAAAAAATTCACAAAATTCAAAAAAAAAATTCACAAAATTCACTAATCAAAATTCAGAGTTGTTTTCCCCTTGCCTCCCTCCGTGAGACTGGCTGAGTACCCCGGACCCGCGGACTCCATCCCGGACGCCGCCCTGGCTTCGCGGTCGCGGTGCGGTGCGGCGGGGGGCTAGACGGTCAGGTCCTCCCAGTCCTCCTTCTCCCGCTCGGTGAGCAGCACGCGGGGTGCCTCCACGGCCTTCAGGGCCAGGTGCACCTCCGGCAGCACGGGGTTGTCGGTGAGGTCGACCTCCACCAGCGACGGCGCCTCGCGTAACCGCTCCACCTCCACCTCTGCGAGAAGGAGAAAAACAAAACGAATACGGTCAGGACACGAGCAGCAGGGAGGAAGGTAAATACGAACCGACATCGTAAAAGAAAGGGGTCGTCCAGATGCTGCGTGACCTGGGGTTCAGGACCTTAATTCGAGCTCATAGACCATCATGATGTTTGTACCCCTGGGTAAAAATATTTATGGTCGATGAGCTCCGATAAAGGTCCAGAAACTAATAAGGGCCCATAATATTTATACCCCACCCCCCACCCCCTTTGATAACGTAGCATCTGGACGACCGTCCTAAATTCCATCAGCAGTCAAAAATAAAGAAAAGTTGACAATAGTAAACGCGGTGAGACGCCCCTTTTTACTGTGCCGTGGCTGCTTACCAATGATGCGGTTGTGGTTGGCGTTGAGGTTGGCCAGCTTGGGCATCTTGAAGGCGACCCTGGGCAGGGCGATGAAGGCGTTGTGGCTGATGTCGAGGGTGTGCAGCTCGGCGAGGTCGCACAGCTCGTCTGGCAGTTTGCTCATCTGGTTGTGGGACACGTTGAGCTCTGCGGGCAGAAAGGATCAAAACGTCCCGATGAGCGTCGGTGTCCAGCCGTCTGACTCCGAAGATCCTACCTCCGTCCTTGTCGCACCTTTGGTAGTGGAGCCCTTTCTTCGGAAGAGCGACAAGGACGGAGGTGCGCGAGACCGATTTTTGGAATCCAGACGGCATAAGTCATTCGCGCTTTCTGCCTCGTCGCCACAAAACGCGGGTGCGGGGGGAAGAGGAGTAGGGGAGGACTGCAAATACCTACCTGTGATGAGGCTGAACTTGACGGCGAACTTGGGCGGCAGCTTGGTGATGACGTTCCCGGACAGGTTGCACGTCGTGAGGGTCGTGTGGCGCATGAGGTGGTACACGGCGTCGGGCACCTGCATCAGCTGGCACTCGGACAGGTCTGCAACAAGCCGGCCAGGCACGCGCCAATCAGCCTCAAGTAGTACGCTCAGCACCTCGCAGGCACCCATACTGCGTGCCCTTGAGGGGGAAAGAGGGCAGGGGTACAAATATCATAGGCCAAAGTCGAGAAAAATGCATGCACGAGCTGTGAGCGAATTGCGCGTGGCCACAATGTGGTCCCCGACCTCGTGACAGGATGGCAAAGCAATTTTGTAAATTGTTGTTGGTTGCTTTCTTTCTTTCTTTTTTCAATTTTTGCTTGAAATTTTTCGTAGCTTTCTGAAATTTTTGGGGAGCCTCTCAAATTTCCCAAAATTCAACTGAATTTTTCTGATTTTTTTTCTGAATTTTTACGAATTTTTCAGACATTTTCTGCATTATGAGGTGTACAAAAATTTAGAGTTGTTTCCCCTTCGGTCATGCAAAAGGAGCTGGAAACTTCGCCCTTCTGAGAAAACACGAATCACTTTTGACAACATTTCTCGATAACGTTTCGATAGGGGAGGGGAAAGGGAGGGGGGGGCAGTGGCAGGGGTTTGGACTTCCCTCCCCCTGGTGCCAACAGCATCGTTACAACGTTAGCGTCACACTAATTCGCTCGTCGTCAGGTTTCTCATAACAGTGTACACTAGGAAGGAAAGTGATACACGTATGAGGCGAGTGCGTTGCATTAACCTCGTTAGAGTCATAAGCCGGCCCGGCCAGAATGTATCGTCCCGCGTTGCACAAGGCGAGCGGCGGCGCCGGCGCCTGGGTAACGCGCCGAGCAGTAATGCGTGTGACAAGGAAACGTGACGCTCATCACTTTTTGGGAGACTGCGTGTGAGAGTCTGGCACGACCCGAAGTCGCGTGACCGACCGAACTGTCGTCACGATTCAGAACAAACAAAGTGCAGCAGCAGCAGCAGTCGACTTTCATTTGTGACGTGTGACGTCACGTCTGGTTGGCAGCACTGCGCACGTCACTAAGGAAGGAGGAATATCGGAGGAAGAAGAAGAAGAAGGTGTTGTTGGTGTTGTCGACCCGCACTCTAGCAGAATGGTTCCGGACCAAAATATTTTCAATTTAGTTAATCGTTACTTCAGTTACTTCCTTGCGGAGACGTGTTGCGACAGTTCGATATTCCTCTACGCGAATGATCCCGGCGAAGGGTCGCTCTGCGGTAAGGTTAGGGTCGTCGGGTTCGGTCGTCGCTCCTCTTCGCCCGTCCGTGGACGTCGTGTAGTCGCTCACCGCGAACTTGTGACTGACAGTGCGAATTGTAAGTTTCGTGGGGTGAAATAATGTCGCCGTGGCAATTTTCTTGTCATCGCCGAAGAAAGGCGAGCTGTGGCGTCATGAGCGTGTGTGTTTCGTCGTCTCGTCGGCGTTCGGCCGCGGCTTCCTCTATAGCAGCTCCAGACATCCTGGCTCGGCGCGACCCAGCAGCCTTATCAGCGACGTTAAGCAGGTATGTCATCGTGTAGATATTCAACGCTTCATCCATTCATGCACTAAACTGACCGTGTGTCATTCATATCGGAGAGATACGCGACGTGCGAGTCGTGAATCATCATTTGGCGTTCTGTATTTATTGAGGTTATGGTTCGCTTGTATCGGCCGTCCTGTACCTCCCCCCCCCCTTCCCCACTCACCCCTGCGCGGGGCTGCCGGCTGCTGACTCTTCCGAAGAGCGCTCTCCTCGCCCTGTCTCTCTCCCACTCGTGGGCTTCGCCGTAAAGGTGCGAGAGAGACAGAGCGAGGAGAGCGCTCTTCGGAATAAGCCGGCACGCCGGCAGCCGTTTGATTTCGGAAAGCGGTTAGGAGTTTTCTCTCTTGCTCCTTATGGATCCGCCGCATGAGTGCGACTAGGACAGAGAGACGAAACGCGGACGAAACTGACTCTCGGAATCTGACGGCAGAGCAGCTGATGTTGCTTCCGCTTCGGAACGTTCGGAACATACCACACCTCACCGGCCCGCCCCTCCATGGTGATCCCGCACCCTTGGTTTCGTCGCTCTCTCCTTGTCGCACTCATGGGGTGCGGCCTTAAGGTGCAAGAGAGAGGGCACTACACAAAACTGTGTTCGGAATCGCCTTATTGCACCTCGCCGTCTAATATTTCCCGCCCGACTGGGCTTTTTACCGTGCTAATTGCAATGTACTTTGGCGCGGCGTGCGGCCCGCAGCTGGAGTGAGTAGCAGCGGCACCGGGCTCACGTACGGCGGGGCGGGGCGGGGCGGGGCGCTGTGATGCAATATGAGAACGCCCTGCTTCGCCCCGCCCCGCCCCGCCCCGGCGCCGCTTCCTCCCCTGGGAGCACTATACCAACTACCTCCTCCTCACTGCCGGCGCGCCAGGAGGCTCCTTCGTGCTCCTGGAGGACGGACACGGAGTGGAGATAGGCGTGACGCGACAAGTGTCGCGGGGTGTCACGCGACATGTGACGCACTTGTCATGAGACATGAGACGCACTCGTCATGAGACATCTGACGGACTCGTCATGACACATGAGACCGACGAGGTATGGATGGAAGTACGGCGCGGAGCGTCTCTGTTCACTGATAGACCAATGGCCTCCTCCTACGAAACGCCAATTTGCGGCCACTTTTAATGCCGAGAATAGGCATTCTCACTGGCGAAGGCCAATTTTTCGGCATTACAGGTGGACAGGAAACTGGCATTCCTCGGAGAAGGCCAAAATTTGGCATTAACCAGTGGCCGTAAATTGGCCTTCGAAAAAGAATGCCATTTCTGTGGCATTAAAAATTGCCACTGCGTTTACAATGTTGCTCTGCCGTGCTCTGCCGTCTGATCCCGATGATCTCTCTCGCGCCTCCGTCCTCTACGCACTCATGGGGCTCTGCCGTCCTCAGCAGGGGGCGCCGCCACAGGTGCGACAAGGACGGGTGTACGAGAGCGATCTTCTGAATCAGACGGCTTGCTCTATTGCTCTCGCGTTGAGATGCAAGTGCGCGACATTAACGACTGGAAGGTTTGGCACTCGTGCACCACCTTACAGGTGTTGGGTGATTCCGAACAGCGTTAATTTGAAGGGTCTCTCTCTCTCTCTCTCTCTCTCTCTCTCTCTCTCTCTCTCTCTCTCTCTCTCTCTCTCTCTCTCTCTCTCTCTCTCTCTCTCTCTCTCTCTCTCTCTTGCTCGTTCCGGTCGTTCCCCGTGAGCGCGACAAGGACATGCAGAGATACGAACCCCAGGACTGGTGCTGGGGGTTTGGCGGCGCATTCAAACCTTGCCGACTGATTCCGAAGATAACTCTCGTGCCTCCGTCCTTGTCGCACCTGTGGCGGTGCCCTATGTTTGGGGAGAGCAGGACCCCATATAAGTGCAACCAAGACGGAGGCAGGGAGAGTGGTCTTTCGGAATCAGACGGCAGTATGGCATGCTTGGTGGGCTCGCAGGGCGGTTCCACACACTGTCGTCGGTTTTTTTCCTTGTCGCACCCCTGGGTCCCGACCATGAGGAGCGAGAGAGAGGACACCAGGGGAGCGGCGAGTTCCTCGTTGAGGCAGGTTCTGGTCCAGGTCGGGTGGCGATAGGCGCCTGGGTGCTGCAGCTCGCGCGCCCCTGCAGCAGCGCTACCTGGCGGCGCTTCTGCGCAACTCACTCTCGTGTCGCACGCCTGTGGGCCTCCTCTCACGCCCCCTCCCCGCACCCCGGAGTGTTGTACCGCTCTGCTGTTTCCGTGCCGCCCATTCTGCAATTCGGACTGCGGAACTCTCCGCTGCCGAAGGAGGAAAAAGAAATAAAACGAACCGAGTTTTGATGTGCGTGTGGCAATACCATTTCCTCGCGGGGGAGAGGCGGGGCGCGGGGCGGGTCCGGGGGCCGAGGGGGAAACACTTGGAGCACACTTTTATAGTGAAGTTTAGTAAATAATTTTTTGTGAATTTTTATAGATTTTTTTTCCGTGAATTTTCACTTGAATGTTACCTAAATTATTGTGAATTTTCCGGAATCTTTGTGAATTTTTGTGGATTTTTCTGATTTTTTTTTAAATTTTTCTGAATCACGAGGTGAACAAAATTTTCAGTGTTGTTTCCCCCTCGAGTGGGGTGGGACGGGGAGAGATGTAGGTGGCGATCTGTCGCGAGCACTGTGGGCAATAACTAAACACAGTGCACTACATGTGAAATGTAACTATATAAACGTGCAGATTTATGAACAAAATTGTGCCGAATTACGTAGAATATTGTGCATAGATGTGCATAAATTATTACATGCAGAAAAATGCACAAAATTCAACATATTTATGAACAATATTCTACATAATACAGCACGATATTTTACATAAATCTGCATGTTTATATGGTTACATTTCATATGTACGAAAAAGTACATTGTCACTCTGGAAATTCAAGTGTACGAATGTCGCACACTTGTAGGTGTGCGAGGATTCATTCGTACACTTGGCCACTCAAACGTGTGAATATCCTATAGGAAAATTCACACGTTTAAGTGGCCAAGTGTACGAATGAATCCTCACACACCTACAAGTGTGCGACATTCACTCACTTGGGTTTCCAGTGCAGTTAGTGTGATGGCAAGCTACTAATGTGTTCTCTCTCTCTCTCTCTCTCTCTCTCTCTCTCTCTCTCTCTCTCTCTCTCTCTCTCTCTCTCTCTCTCTCTCTCTCTCTCTCTCTCTCTCTCTCTCTGTCTCTCTCTGTCTCTCTCTCTCTCTCTCTGTCTCTCTCGGAATCATGATACTTCGGCGAGCGCCTGTTGGATAGGCAACACGTTCGCCTCCCTGCCCGACGGGACAGCATATAGCCCCGCGCCGGCCGGGGCCCGGGGACCACACCACCAGCGCGCCAGTCAGTCAGTGTTGCCGAAAACAGGGAAACAGGTCGGGGGAGCTGGGCTAGGCTGCGCTGGGAGTTTCTCGCAGTGTACACGTCTCGAGCGGGGGATAGCTGCGTCTGTGATTTACAAATTGGCTCCGGCACTTCATCATCATAACTTGGCCAGCGCCGCTGCCGCTGCTGTTGCCTGATGCCTGTTGCGTTTCTTTGCTGTGGGCAGTTCTCGCTCAGGTTGAGGCGGTGCTGTCGGGGTCCGAACCTGGCGGCCCGGCCAGGTTCCGAGCCGAGCCGAGCGGAGCCGAGCCGAGCCGGGCGGAGCCGAGCCGGGCTGGGACCGGGGTCCCAAGTTACGAAAATTGTGACCCACATTCCGAACAGTGGCGCAGGGGATAGGGGCCGCGGCGCCGGCGGCCAGCGAAGTGTTCGGAGTGTAACCCGAGTGTGGCAGTCCAGCCAACCCCCTCCTGTAAAGCCTTTCACTGCTTGAGTGAGGGGAAACATTTGTGAAGTTAGCGCTGTCACTTTTGCTCTCATGCGGGGTGCACCGTAGGTGCGAGAGACCCCCCACCCCCCCTTCGGTCACTATAGATAGCCGCCTGGAAAGTAGGCAAATAGCGCGACGAAACCCGTGAATGTAGGCAACCTGCGGTGCGCCGCCTTCCAGTCGGACCTTAAACCGCGCCTGCCTCTGTATCAGTCTGCAGCCAGTCAGTCAGTAACAGTCTGTCAGTCAGTTAGACAGTCTGTCAGTCAGTCATAGTCAGTCAGTTAGTCATAGTCAGCCAGTCAGTCATAGTCAGCCAGTCAGTCATAGTCAGCCAGTCAGTCATAGTCAGTCAGTCATAGTCAGTCAGCCAGTCAGTCAGTCTGCGCTCTGAACATTCTCCTCTGTGTTTTCCCCTCCCTCCATCATCTAGGTCTTCTCCAAGCTCACGCTCTGATTACGCCCACGCCGCGTAGCGGGGCGGGGCGGGGCGGGGCGACTCAGTCGGTCTTACCCGCGCCTCACCTCTACGCGCCCCACCCCACCCCACCCCACCCCACCCCACCCCACCCCACCCCACCCCACCCCACCCCACCCCACCCCACCCGACCACAAGAAAAAAGAGCGCCACAGCGCCACCAAAGCGTTGGTTTGATGCGCCGCGCCCGCGCCCCGCGCCTGGTTTGGCTGGCTGTGACACTGCCACTGACTGAGAACGACATTCGACTTTTATCCCGCAATGTTGCGCGGCAATCCAAAGGGCCCTTCTCTCAAAAGAAAAAAAAAAGGGTCTACCCTTTTAAAAAAGAAAGAATCATAAAAAAAAATTAAGAAAAAATCAGAAAGTGTCGAAAAAAAAAGTCGAGGAAAAATCTGAAAAATCAGAATTTCAAAATCGTTGTACGCTTGAATTTATAGTGGAGAACACCTCTCGTCGAGACCCGTGCATTTGGTTGACGCGGGCGGGGCGGGGTGGGGCAGTGCGTGCAAGGTGTCGGGATGAGCAGCGGGGCGGGGCGGGGCGGGGCGGGGCGGGGCGGGGCGGGCTGGTGGTCAGTTTGGTGTTTTGTAATTGGGGAGGGAAGGGGAATTCTTTTCTAACAAGCCTGCGGACCGGCACGGGCCGGGTGGCGCGATGTGGACACACGCACACGCGTTCACAAACACCCTGCAAAAAACCTGCCGGCAATAACCAGAAAAGGCTTCCTTCTCTCTCTCTCCCCCCCCCCTCCCAAACTAGTCTTAACTTTCATTTATTAAATTTTGGAATTTAGTCTTGCAAGGATGCGATCACCTGGTTATATGGAAGGGCCTGTCCACCTCAGACACAAGACTCTGCTGACGTTAAACGGTTCACCTTTTCTTACTCAGAGGTATGGGCAACCTGCGGGCAGCGCGGTATTCCCCTCCCCTCTGCCTGGCGCCTGGCGTCTCTCCAAAGTGGTCTGCGGCACCAGTAGGCTTACGCGCCCCGCGGTGACCCGTGGCACTTCCCCCTCCCCTCTCTCTGTCTGTCTGTCTCTCTTGTCTCTTCCCCCTCTCTCTCTCTCTCTCTCTCTCTCTCTCTCTCTCTCTCTCTCTCTCTCTCTCTCTCTCTCTCTCTCTCTCTCTCTCGTGAAGGGGTTACCGGGGATGAACCGTGCAGCCGGAGGTGCCCGGCGTGCTGTGGTGCCTCCTCGCGCCCGGGGAGACACCATGACGACTCGGTAGGCTGCTCTCTCGCCCCCTCTCTCTCTCCCCCCCCACTTCCCCCCTCCCCCCATCGTGACTCACCTAGACTCCCCGACTCCTGCGCGTCCTCACAGCGCTGCACCACCCGGGTTACCGCGTTGGCCATGCTTTCAACGCGAACGAGAAGAAGAAGAAGAAGAGCAAAGGGGAGAGAAGAGGAAGGCGTAACTAAAAGGCGCGTCGCTCTCCCCCTCTTTTTTCTCTCTCTCTTTTCCACTTGTGGGCTCCGCGACGATGCGATCTCTCTCTGTCTGTCTCTCTCGCTCGCGCGGGTCTGCTCTCGTCTTTGCTGCGCGCGCGTCTTGCCGAACAGCGGACGCCGCGGACACTGTTCTGTTCGGCGGCGGCCGCGCCGGACCCGGCCGCGCCGAGCCGAGCAGAGCCGAGTACTGCCGACTCCTCGCTCTGTCTCTCTCGCACTCATGGGCTTCGCTGCACAGGTGCGAGAGAGACAGAGCGAGGAGAGCGCTCTTCGGAAATAGTCGGCTGCCACTGGGCGAGAGAGGGAGGGGGAGTGAGTGAGAGAGAGAGAGAGAGAGAGAGAGAGAGAGAGAGAGAGAGAGAGAGAGAGAGAGAGAGAGAGAGAGAGAGGGGGGGGGGGGCTTTAGCGACGCACACCGCAGCGGCGCGTGCGGGAGACTGTGCCCCGCTCGGAGGAAAGCAACACCCGCGCCTTGCACCGAGCTCGCGCGCTCTACGCTGCACCGGCCGAGGGGGGGGGGGGGGGGGACACAACAGCTCTGAAATTTTTGTACACCTCTCACTATTCAGGGAAAACTCAGAAAAATTCATAACAAATCACGAAGATTCAGGAATAATTCAGGAAAATTCATAAAAATATGGGAAAAATTCATGCGAAAATTTACTTACTTAATTCTTTTAAAATTAACAAAGAAATCACAAAAATTCACGAAAAATCACAAAAGTTTACAAAATGTGTACACCAAATTTCATAGTTGTTTCCCCCTCGGCACGAGCGCGGCACCGCCTTGAGTCGTGAGCCGTTGCGCGCGGCGCACATGGTACCGCGGGAGAGGGGCGCGCCAAATATTCTTGGCTGTGGAGGTAGAGGTAGGGGAAAAAAAAGCCTGCCAAAATATTAGGATAGTTTTCTTCCGATGTTTGGGGCTTGGAACTAGAAGACGAGTCCATATTAATTTTTCATAAGCGTGATAAGTAATATCAAAGCTGTTGTTGAGCATCCAAGTAAAAGAAAAGAAACGAAAAAAAAAAAACAAAGACGGCTGATGTAAGTTTTACAGTGATGTCCACGAGTTCTATATTCTATCCTAAACGACGGTGAAAAAAAATGTGCGGCTCGTGCGGGCTGATACGCTATCAGCAAGGACCTTCCGCGTCCTTTGTGGTCTACGACCTAGTTCGCGGATGGCGCGTGTTTACTTTTTGCGCACCCCGCTCCTTCGAGACGTCGCGCTGATTAGATCAAATCAACTTCTTCTAATTTTTTTTTTTCGTTGTTCTTATTATAACTTCACATATCCCATATTTTGTTGCGGGTTTTGGTCGCGTTAAAGAAAGGCTTAGAAAAATTTAGGGGCGGTGGAAAGAAAAAAGGTTTATAAAAAGTAAAACTAAATTTTGTTTTTGAAAACGTCTTAAAAGATTCTTTAATATTTTCCTTAAAAAAAGGGAAGCTATTTTTTTGAAAAGCTTTTTTTTCCTGCTGCCCCCTCCCCCTCCTCCTCTTCGTAGTTCCCACGGGGGTCTTTGATAGGATGTCGCCACCCGCATTGTCCTCAGCAGCTCCAGGGCTCGACTCCAGGGGCCCACTGTGGCCCCCACTGGACTCACTCGCTGGACAAAGCCAATCGCGCCAAGCGGCAGTCTTTTTCTCCCTCTTGTCCGTTTCCGTTACGTTTTACAACCTTTTCCCCACCAGTTTTTTTACTCTGCCGCCCCTATTTTTTTCTTATTTTTTTTTGACGCTATTTATTTTGACTGAAATAATCTCTCACAATAAAAGCAATGTCTGAATTGTTTAGAAAAAGGGGAAAACTTTGAGGCACTCCCTAACTTTGAGGAAAACTCCAAAGATTTTGAGTAAGTCCCGTCAAAAACAAAGAAATTTTCCTTATTTTTCAAGGAAACTTCGTGAGGAGTTTTCCTCCAAATCAGGGAGAGCTTTAAGTTTTCTCTTTTTTCTCGAAAATCAAGACATTTGGTTTTGCTTGTTACGTACTTTTCTATTGAGGCACACATTTAAGTGCGTGCGATGTATCTTGCCGGTTCGCGGTGGTCTAATGAGTTAACGAATGAAGAAAAAAAAGAGAGAAAAAAACGTCTTGATTTGCCTTTTCGCGCGGCGCCCCATGTGTTGGCGCCGCCGGGCCGGGCGGTGTATGCAATGAAGGTCGACTTGCTCCAGTCCGCACGCGTTGGGCAACGCCCCTCCAGGATGGTGTGGCGGGGCGAGGTGGGGCGGGTCGGGGTGGGGCGGGGCGGGGCGTGTGCCGTGCGCAAACGTATGCGAATGTATGGGGCTCACTACGTGCCCATATACCTTGTGCGTGAGAACAGTATCATGTGCAGACCGCGTCAAAGTACTTGTAGAAAAAAAGGTGTGTCATTAATTTCGTGCTGAAATAATGCTCTTTATTTTTTTCATACACTGTGAAAAATTGTCGTAGGTTTACGGGAAAATATTCCACCAAGTTGAGTTGTAAAATCACGATCACTTATCGTAAAATTACAAGCAGTTCCTATCGACTAGAAATTCAATTACAAGCAAGAATGGGCTGTCGTAAATTTACAACATTTTTCGTAAGTCGTAATCTACAAAAGAAATCGTAAATCTACGAACATATTTTTCACAGTGTAGCGACTCAAGTCGCGGGATATAAAACACTTGTGGGCAGGTGTTATGTTTCACGCTGGGTGACAGCCCACCCCCGATGCCACCAAATTAGAAACGTTTTCCCCATGCCGGTGGGGACGTTTGATGCGTCTAGGTCTAGGGCGGTCCCGGCCCCGCCCTGCGCCCGCAGGTCTATTTCCAGACCAGCACTTTAGGCCCTTGCGTGTATAATTTATCGCTGCAGGGACTCGCCTGCCTGCACCTCGCGAGAAGAAGATGAACGTTTCAAAACGGTAATGAAACATCCGCACACGCTCTCGCTCAGGGTCGTCGCGCCAGCCGCAAGGGAGAGGGAGCGAGACAGAGAGAGTGCATGGATGTTAAATAAATCTTTCGAAAGAAGGGGTGAAAATTGTGATTAGATAATTTTTTCAGATATAGCCAGATGGAAAAGGTGTCCATAACAAAATTGGCTTTGTGAGAAATTTTTGTTCGACTTACAGGAAAATTTTCTGTCAGAAATATCGTGAAGTTGATGATATAAAATTGTACTAAACATATCATTGAAATCACACTTGTATGGTGTATGGTATCGACTTGTCATTCTAAAGAAGCTCGAATAGGCTTTTGTTAATCCACGTTATGGATCGTGATTTTCCAATATCAGTCGAAAATCACATGACAAGAAATGTAAAAAATTTATATCTACCTAAATTTTTAAAAAATGTTTATTAAAATACAAAGATGTTTTTGACTATGCTTTTTAAATACTAGACAAAGAACTATGAAAGTAATACTTCGTTTTTTAATTTTTTTTTTAAATGTGCAGTGTAGGAGAGTGGCGTGTCGCGGGGCGGCAGGTGCAGTGGAACCAGGGGGTATATTTCGGAAAGCCAAACACTCTCCTGCACCCCGTGCACTTCCTGGCGCGAGGATAGGCGGCCCGTTTGGCAGCGTGCCAGCCAGGGAGAGCGAGAGAGAGAGAACGATAGAGAGTGTGTGCTAGAGGGAGAGGGAGAGGGGGGAGAGAGACAGATAGAGAAACAGAGAGAGAGGTAGTGCGCACTCGAAATAGCCGCCGCGCCGTTCGCAGGGGATTGAGTCTGACGCGCGCGGGGCTATAGGCGCGTGCGCGCCCCCTCGGTCTCACGACTGGCGATATATCGTCGTTTTAACCAGTCACGTGGTGTTGTTGTGTGACCTGGTCAGTGAACTTGAGAGGGGGGCTGGGGTGGAGCCGCGCCATGTGGACAGACGGCGCCACGCGGCCTCCCTCCTCACCCGCGTCGCGCCGCGCGTCTTTGTGCAAATGCGAAAACTCGAATGTGTGAATGGCACGCACCTGCAGGTGTGTGGATAGTAATTCGTGAACCCGAGCAGGTGCAATTGCGAATTTTGCAGGGAATCTCACACACAGTGACCGTGGGTTTGAGGTAATATCAATCCAAAATCTTGCGATTCTCTGTAAAAATTTGTTTAAAAAAAGGTTCTTTACAGGTTTCGCTTTTAATTCGGTTAACAGATTTATAGTTTAATGAAAAGTTTTGAAGACTAATAAGAAAAATCGCGAAATAGCAGGTAAAGTTTGTAAAGTTACGGAATTCTTTTGTAAAATTGCAGAACTCTTTTGTAAACGAACTCGAATGAAAAGTAAATCCACAGTCAGGTCGTTTAACAAAATTAACAGATATTTCCTGTTAATTTACGAAATGTCTTTTTCACTGTGAAAAATATCCTCGTAAATTTACGATATTTTTTGTAATTTTGATTTACAAAATATGTCGTAAATTTACGACTGCCCATTCTTGCTCGTCGGTCAATTCCAAGTCGATAGGGAGTGCTTGTAAATTTACAATTTCAAATTGTAATTTTACGACTTTTATCATGGAAAATTTTCCCGTAACCCTTACGACTATTTTTCACAGTGTTTACAGTGTAACTAATATAGTTCGCCATTACCATTATTCATCGCTCCCGCATCATGCCGTATAACTCACTATCGCAAAATGGATTGCGATAATTTTTGTTAGATAAAATCATTGCAAAGTAAAAATGCACTGTAAATATGAAAATGCGATGTGAAGTAAAAAGTTCATTTGCAAATATCCATAATACATACCCTTTTCTCTCTAGCTATTGTCATGTTCACGTTTCCAGTTGTGCGGCATTCACACAGCTAGGTATCAAGTCATTGTCACAAAATTATTTTCTGACGTTTTATCAGCCATGATTTTTCTTCTTCTGCCCCTTTTTTCCCCCTATTCACCTGTGTGCCAAGTTGCTCAGGCTCACGCATGCTGCCGATCATTTGCAGGCTGCGACAGACGGAAGAGCTTTGTTACACCTCCCGCCCCACCTCGCCCCGCCCCGCCCCGCCCCGCCCCACCTCGCCCCGCCCCGCCCCGCCCCGCCCCACCGCGCCTCAAGGCGAGGCGTTCCTTATAGGGCGGCCCAGCAGCGCGAGCGAGCTGTCCGCCCCGCCGGTCGACTCCAGCCAGCCGTCCCTCCTCGAATCCATTATTGCCAGTATTATCATTATTATCATAATTATATTTTGCTTTGAACGTAACAGGCACCGATTTACTCCCCAAAACCGAAGCGGCGAGGTTTCTCCTCTGAAAATGGTCGAAAATATGTGTGCTCCTCGGTTCCTACAGGGTGTCATCTTATTGACAACATCTCTCAGCCGTCCGAAAAAGAAAAAAAAAGATAAAGACTTGTCCACTGTCGTCTGCTAGCTGACGGTTTGAGCCACTCATTTCATTTTCTTTTAACAGTTCACCCGGATGGCAAAGCCACCGCGCGGTGCTCTCTGTCGTCGCCAGGAAGCGAACGTGAGTCGGCGAGTTGCCTATTTCAGCGGCTACCCGCCGACAAACAATAACACTCTTTCTGCAAAATTATTATTGTTGGCAGTGTACTATACGTACTGCGAGTGACGTACGCGATCCATACTCGTTACCGCCCGCCTATGCCGCGCGGACTCTCGTTGTGTCCGATATGGTCAAAGCAAGTCCACCGCATGTTTACGCACCCTGCTAAAAAAAAAATTGTTATTTAAAACGTTCCTCTGTAAAATTCGACGGGTCCGCGAGTTTGATGATGATGATGATGACGTATGGTCCGTTCCGTATTCGGGAACCTTGAGGTGTCCCCTTTACTTTGGTCGCGACCGGGGGGGGGGAGGTCCAGCCTTCAGAAGGACAAGCATAGGTCCCTCGGGGACCCGTGCTGACCGTGACCTGGAGGGTTACTGGAGATTTATTTCTGCATCTATTTATGTTTCCGTTATTTGACAGTGTTGACATGCACACACGTGCGGTCCTTTGTGGCTGTTAGCTTCAGCCAGCCACAGGCCGACCTCGACCCTCGCCTCGATTAGGACTTCGCAATCGCAGTGAGTCAAGCCTCTCTCTCTCTCTCTCTCTCTCTCTCTCTCTCTCTCTCTCCCTCTCCCTCTCTCCAGCCGAGGGGCTTATCGCAAAATAAAGGAGCCGCTCGGCTTTGCCTTGCCCTGCGCGCTCATATGGCGGACCGCGGGCCCTATCGGTCATCGTCGATACTCGACGCGTTTTTAATACCTTTTCATTGACAAGACGTCGCAAAATCCCTTAAAACTAAAACAGTAAAAAAAAAAAGAAATAATAATAATAAAAAAATAGGTGATTGGTCGCGGTGGAGGATCTGATCGGAACTGATTGGCGACTGATTGACGTGAAGGTGGCCCCGGCCTGTGTCACTGCGGTTCACTAACCATGGCGGCAATAAATTTTCACCTGTCCTCACTCTGTAAACTGCTAACTGAACAATGCCCTCTGGTGAAGAAGAATGCTCTCTGTTTTTTTCTTGTCTTTATTTATTTATTTTTTATATGTAATCAAATAAATCTGAGCTACTGAGCTACTTTGCCCCAGCCCAGTCAACAGAATTTTGTCAAAATGACATCATTTTTGTGTCATTGCTAAAATTTTGTCATTGTGGTGGCCACCTTTGATGTCATTTTGACATCATTTGACATCAAAATGGTGTCAAAGGTGACCACCAAGATGACTCAATTTTGACAACGACATAAAATTATGTCAATTTGACTCTGTTGACAGGGAGCAAATCAACGGCCGTGGTGAAGCCTGCCTTCAGCTGCCCTTTCGAAGTCTTGTGGGTTATCAATACTAAATAAAAATAATCCTTTTATCGTGTGTCAGGAAAAACTCTATCTGGTAATTCAGAAAAATTAGACATTTTTTCGTATTTTTTTTAATGAAAATGCGTGGAGTATCGCTGTAGGCTTTTGTTCCGCGCGCGGGGACTTGCGGGTGCCAAAGATTCTCGCAGCAGCACCACCACCACAGAGAGGACGCATGCGGGGAAGGAAACTCTTGAACCTGTTGGCAAGTCTCCCGAGTACCTCGCCGAGTACCCCGCGGGGTGCGGTGGGGCTCAGAGACGCTCGGGAGAATCACTTGGCTGCCCTGTCCCGCCCGCGGGGCCGTTCCCTGAATAAGAGCGACGCGGGAAGTAAACACGTCATCAAATTGGACTTTCACACGCGTACTGTTTTTAAAAATATCCCCCAGGCTGTGAAAATAATTCCCGCGCGTGAAGAACGGTGAAGTTGTCAACGGCGAATTTGGATCGTTGGGGACCACACCACGAGTCGAAGAAACGTGCACTCCTGCACCCTTTAATAAGCCCGAGTGCTCGTCGAGTTTCGCGAGTATATCTGCGAGTTTACGGAGGAGTTTTCGCAAGGATAGGCGTACATCCGCGATTGTTTGCCGGTATCCACGGACAATTGCTAGATATGTCTTGATTTATTTTTTCGTGAACTATCGCGAGTATTCGAGAGTATTTTGCTAGTACTCATTCCCACTTCTCCCTTTACGTGTTACTTTTACTGTGGTATCTCACATAAGTTTTACTAAAATTCCGTATTTTTAAGGGAATCCAAAGTGCCTTAAACTGCGTATGATGAATATTTTTCAAAACTTTTGAGCTGTCCTTACATTTCCCTGAATTCATCGGCTATATACAAATCTGTACAAACAATTATATAAGCAGTAGTTAAACTGTTGACGTGCTCGTGAAAATATGTCGCTCAGCTGAAGTTAGATGTGGAAAATTTAGCACTTGGGCTAAAAACTTGAAGCACCAGAAAAAAGAAAGAGCAGGGCAGCTTCAGAATAAGCACGTTAGCTTAAAAATTAGCTGAGCCTATAGCTAAAAAAAATTAGTACACTTGTTAATTCTTTCGATCAGACGCGAATTATATTTTTGGCGTGTGCGCTCTCTGGCCGCGGCGCACTGGCGCTCCTCCATTGGTGGCGGCATTTCTGTATAGTCTGTCCCATAGAGTGTGAGAGAGAGAGAAAGAGACAGAGTGATTGAGTGAGAGAGAGAGAGAGATAGTTAGAAAGATGATGAGAGAGGGATAGCGGGAGGGAGGATAAGAGAGAGAGAGAGAGAGCATGTAATTGCTCCCGAGGGGCGACGCGCGCGCCCGTCTGCTGCATCCGCATGCAGTCGCGTGAAGGGAAGACCAGAGGAGGAGTGCATCGCATCGTGACTGGCGCTCAAAGGCCACGCCGCGCGCCACGCCACGCTGCGAGACTATTTTAAGGGCGGAAGCCGGGCCGGTCTAGCCTATGCGCATGCGCGCGCGCGCGCTCCCGTTTGGCGGGCGATTTAAACTGCGCCGCGCGGTTAGCACAGGCGAGCCGCTCCCCGCACGCGCAGTTGGCTCTGCTAGTTCCGCGTTGCGTTCATGTGTGCGGCCAGTTTGTTTTTATCGCTCCTCTCTTGTCTCTCTCTCTCTTTCTCCTCTCTCCTTTTCGGAGGGCGATATGCGCGGTGGGAGAGTGAGAGAAAGAGCAAGAGAGGGGAGGGGGGGGGGTCAAGAGAAGGGAGTACACGGTAGAGTGCTTTAATCTCTCCACCTTAGTATCTCTGTCTCTCGCGTAATCCTCGTGGTGGTCTTGTTTTGACGCGTGTTTCGCGTCGCACCGCCGCGCATAGTGCGAGAGAGAGAGAGGGGGGGGGGAGAGATTCAAGGAGGTGTCTGCGTTTGTCAGCCTGCTTGAGTCATATGCCCCGCGCCGAGGAAGTGTCACACGGCAGGGAATTTAAATGATTCGGCCTTCCCTGACGCCTGCCTTTCCTCACTATCAGACAGTCTGCGCTTTAAAGATCCAAAGTCGCTCAAAATAGCGGTATGAATGCGAAATGGTACACACTAAATGGAAAGGGACAATTTTGTCCCAAGAAATGTTGCGTTTTTGTACACACCAATCCCTTTTGACAAATTTGTGTAATAATTTTGGACGATTTGTAATATTTCGGATGCAAAGTGTCTCAATTTTGTGGGACAATTTGTCTCAAGAAAATGATGTGTACAAAAACGCAACATTTTCCGGGACAAAATTGTCCTTTTTCATTTAGAGTGTAGGGCAGATTATCTGTCTTGTGTTTTGCGGCGAATGACGAGTGCGTGTTACGAAGTGGCCATGGATGAAATACTTTGTCAGGCGCCATCGCAGTACCCGCCTTCGTCTTGCGTTTCTTTTGGTTTTTGGTGTTAAAGCTTCAAGATGAAATTACGGACCAAACCAAAGGTGCTAGAGGTTTTAGTTGTAACCGTAAATGCAACCAGAAATTCTTGGTTCTGACAGCAAAATCGTAATCACAGAAATCACAGAAATTTGGTCTCGTCAATCGTCAAGCTTCTCTTTTATCCGGTGGGTGCTGCCATTGACTTACTGTTAATGTACTTTTTCGTACATATCATGTGAAACTAGATAAATTTGCAAATTTACTAACAAAATCGTTTTAATTTTACATAAATATGTTTATTTGCGTTTTTTCTGTCTATGTATTAATTTCGACTGATCTCACTGTTATTCGAATACTGTGACGTCACATTCTTTTTCATGTGAAAACTGTCACATTCCTTTTAATATTAATGTCACATTCTTTTGAATGTGACAATAAAATTTAGCCCGCATATTTTGGCCGATTCACATTGAAAAGAATGTGACACTGCATTTTAAACAATGTGACACTTTTCACATGAAAAAGAACGTGACGTCACAGGAATTGAATAACAGTGCTATGTGTAAGATTCTACTTAATTACTCACGGTTTTGTTCATAAATTTGCATTATTACCTGGTTACGAATGACATGTTCGAAAATATACATGTCCAGTTAGTGATTTCTTTCAATATTAATTTTCCCCTGCCCACCAACTAGTCCCTTCTAAACTTTAAAATGACGGTATGAGGGAGTGCCATCCTCGTGATGGCGTCCCGGCAGCCTCGCCTAGCCTAGACCAGCGGCCTAGCCTAGCCCGGCCGGGCCCGGAGGGATCTTCCGGTCTATCTGGTTGTTCCGAAACATTTCTGATGCGGCGGGACGGGACAGCCCGGCTCCAGGGCGAGGCGTTGCACAAGGCGCTGCAATATCTGCACCATAAGCCACGGCGCGAGGAAGTGGGTCGCGCGCGGCAAGTAGTAATATAATAGTAATAATAATGGGATAGTAATGGTAATGATAGGAGAAAAGGAATAGGGCGGGAAAGGTGTTGTACGTTGCGGAGGTGGAGGTGGAAGAAATGTAGTGCAGAAAAAAGAATTACCAACGCCAAGTGATTTTTCCTCCCTCGTGTTATCTCCGCGCTGCCAAGATTATATACCATCGCGATCGTCTGTGATTCATTTACCACCCGGCTGGTGCTGCTGGACTCGAGGAGGGAGTTGGGGGGGGGGGGGGGCAGCCAATCAGAAGGCGGGGATCAGAGCGCGCCTCGGCTCACTGCGCGCGAGGTAGAAAGCTTGAGGAGACTTCCGTAAGGACTCTGCGCGCGGAGCCCCCCTTCCGGAGAGAGAGAGAGAGAGAGAGAGAGAGAGAGAGAGAGAGAGAGAGAGAGAGAGAGAGAGAGAGAGAGAGAGAGGGGGGGGGGAATAGTGGGACATAGGGAGGGAGAGAGGTAGTGGGGGGGGGGGGTAGAGTTAAGCAAAGGCCATGCGCGGCGGATACTCCGCTGTGCCTTAAGATTGTCACTGACGGAAGGGCTGTGCATGCATCAAGTTTGGGCCCCCCGGAAACCCATTCACGAGCGTATTTTAGCTTTGGTTGTAACTCAGCAAGTATTCTATAGTTCACAATTTCCACCAATCTTATCGTTTCCCCCCTCACCAACAAGAGGAAAACAATTGTGCTTGAAGTTTTGGCCGCTTAAACGCGATCCCACGCATTTTAATTTTGGCAAAGTTTAAGTGTATCAGGTTTTCTGGGATGCAACCCCCTCAGTGTACTCGCTCCTCGTGTGTCCTCACCGAGGTTGCAGTTCCCCTGCACGTCATTGCACTTTAACTGTTTAATTCTTACCGAGGGGTCCCTCACTGCTCGGACGGGCGCACACTGATTGGAGGACTTTAACAAAGATTTAGGCAATAATTGAGCTAATTTTTTTTTTATTTTTTTTTTTATTTTTTTAAGGTACTGGCTTATAACATCTGTAGTATTTTTCATAGTATTTTTTATAGTATTTTTGAAAAATGATTGGAGCACAGGGTGTACACTGATTGGAGGAGGTGCGGTCAAGGGCTCCTTCACCATAAATTCAAGGGTACACTGATTTTTCTGATGTTTCGTGATTTTTTAAAGTTTCTACTGTTTTTTTTAATTTTTTTTTAAATTCTTTTTTATTTTCTTGATTTTTTTTTTTTCGATTTTTTTTTCTGATTTGTTAAGGGATATTTTAAGGGTCTACACATATTTTTTTATTATTTTGGAGTGAAGGACCCCTCGGGGTACTCCTCGAGCGGTGCTCGCGGTGCGGTGTACTCACCGAGGTTGCAGTTCTCCTGCGCCTCGTTGCACCTCCCCACCACCCTGATGATGGCCCTGCCCGCCATCATGACGGGCAGCTGCTGGGGCATGTTGGTGATGTCCACGCCGAAGCACGCTGGCGGCCTCATGGCTGAGCTGTGTGTCTGTCTCTCTCCTCCAGCAAACTCGAACCTCTAACCTCCCTCTCTCACTCTCACACACACACACTACTTATTCACTGTTGTTGATAATCCAAGAGCGCGTGGGTGCGTGATTTTTTCCCCTCTTAAAATTGTTTTGTTTTTAAGTTATATATTTTGAAACGTCACTGAGTTGATTGTAACTTTTTTTTTATTTCTGGTTGTTTCGGTGCCACTGTTGATGATGGACTACACCGATATATTCGGTCACAGTAACAACAACAACAACAACAACACAAACAAACGGAAGCGAGCGGACGACGCGGAGACGCGGCGGCGCCCAGCGGGTTCGGCTCTGGCGGACTGCGTTCTACTACTGGCGGCGCGCGCGAGGTGGCTTTGTTTATATCAGCTGTTGCGGACCGCGTGGTGGTGGGGGAGGGGGATGGAGGGGGGGGGAGGGCGTCGGTCGGGACGCCGCCGTCGAGTCAGTGCTCGCGAGACGACGACGACGACGCCGCGGCCGAGGACTCCCGAAGGAGCCCGCCGCCGCGGTGGGAGGAGAAATGGGTTGTGGGGGGGGGGGGGGGGCTACTGCGCAGAACTGCGCGCGGCAGCGGCGTATAGCGGGGAGATCTGCAAGTCCTGCTGCTTCTGCAGGATACAACAGACCAACAGCAGGCCCTTCCTGCAGGTGTTTTCCCTTTTCGCGTGCTGGCGCGCAGGAGGGCGTCTCTCTGTGTTGTGATCCGCGAGGACGCTCGCCAAAAAGTCAACGAATGTTTTTCCGCGGAGGAGAATGAAACACGCGATTATAAACCCCGCGAGAAAAGCGTTTTCATTGGAAAACAGCTGTTTTCTCCTGCGTCAAGTTTTCTATCGGATACAAATGTTCAGACGGTTTCAAATTGTGTGTGTGTGTGGGGGAGAATCAGTGCAGGCATACGAATTTGTAAGGGGTCTTGTTTGGCTTAATGAGTTAGATTTTTAGGGTTCTCAGAAGTTTTGAAAACCTGAAAAGTTCTGGAGGAAAAGGTATCATGAAAAGTCCTGAAAAGGCCTATGGAAATGTTACAAATTTGGTCTGGGAAGTCCTAGAAAAGGCATGTTCATGTTTGCAGCATGCACTCTACAATATCTACCGACATTGAGTTGTTTTCGTTGATGTCGAGACCCCCCTCCCCCCTTCATCTTTCTTATTTTCTGAGCAAACACTCCCTAAAATAAGAAATGCGGTGGGCCGAGTGTAGTTCCTTCTTGCTAATGAGGAATGGTATGAGCCAATAACTTGTGAAATAGAATGCCTTTATGGCCGGGCGCGGAGAGCTTCCTCGGGGAAGCACGTGCGTGCCAGAGAGAGAGAGAGAGAGAGAGAGAGAGAGAGAGAGAGAGAGAGAGAGAGAGAGAGAGAGAGAGAGAGAGAGAGAGAGAATCCTGCAGGCCGAACGGAGCATTGCTGCTTCCAAGGCATGCGTTCCGATCCGGGTCATACTTCCGGAAGCCCGGGCGTAATCCAAATATTGCACGCGCTCTGTTCACGCGGCGTGATCTAGCTTGTTGCCTCGTCAGGTCGTTCATTAACTGTAATACCTTTACACTGCGATATTGCCGCCTGCGCAATATCTCCCCTGTTTTATTGACTCGTCCTTGCAGAGGACGCTGGTCTGTCGCGTATAGTCGCAATGCACCCCGTAAGCCATCGATAAGATAATGACCGAGGCGAAAGACTTTGCAAGCCGAGGTGTGTGTGTGTGTGTGTGTGTGTGTGTGTGTGTGTGTGTGTGTGTGTGTGTGTGTGTGTGTGTGTGTGTGTGTGTGTGGTGTGTTTGTGTGTGACTCAGTGTGTCTTTTATTTTATCGATAGATGACCTGTTGGTCTGTTTTCGTTTTACCTACTTGGATGAAGTCATGATTTGGCAACTTCTATTTTTGATGACAAACGTCGTTATAAAGACACGCCTTTGAGGTTAATAAACATGGAAAATGTCCATCTTTGTTGTCAGGTCATGCGTTCGACACGCGAGATCAACAACCGCTCACCTCTGCCAGCCGAATAGAAAACCGCTCACCTCTTCCGACCGAATAGAAAACCGCTCACCTCTACCGAGCAGATAGAAAACCGCTTACCTCAAACGACCCGATAGAAAACCGCTTATCTCGTAAAACACGCAACGCCGGTATTCAGTGTTAAAGATTTCAGTGTGTCCCACAAATCACAGAGCTAGCATTTACCTCGGGTGTTATTTTTATGTGACACAGCAATGAATTAGGATCATGCCGGTGCCTTTGTATGCCGAATTTGTGCATCGAGAGACGAGTAATTAATATCTTAAATAAACATTGGGTATGTGGTCGAGGTGGAAACCAAGATTTTTCGAACTTCTTAATAGATTTCGAGCCCCGCATGTGTCGGTAAGTACTTTGGAAGTTAGATCTTTAGGATTCTGTCACTTAAACATAAGATGTAGGAATATAGTCTTGAAAAGTTGTTTTATTTTCTAAACTTATGACCCATAACCTCAAAATGCTGCTTGACTTTTCAGCTTAAATGATAAAATGTTTTTTTTGGGAGCTGTGTTGGCCGAGTGATAACGAAGCATATTTGAGCGTCTCCAAATTAATTTATTCAGCCGCCAACCACGACCCATTCCAGACAAGTCTGCTAAAACATTTTCGGTTTCTTTTTATTTTATTTTTATTTTTTTTATATAGATCAAATATCCTTTAAATTCCAATTGAGCACCTCCAACATTACCATAACATTATATCTTGATCATAATATTAAGTTTAGGGTACACCAACATTTCTGATATTTTGATATTAATCCAGAAAGTGTATTTCAGGAAGAAAATTAAACGCTCGAAGTACTCAGAGACTTTTGATGGAGTGGCCAAAACTCCTATGATGGCATCTGCCTTGACTGCTTACTGTCTCATCTTGTCTCCTTTAACTACCTAAACATTATTTTACTAAAAAAAAATTATTTCACCCCATTTTCAGAAAAAAAGCCATATTATTTCCCTTGAAAACTGAGAGTCAAGCTAAGCGGTTGTTGTTCTCAGCCGAGCGCTAGCTGAGCTGAGCGGTTGTTCCGCGTACAGTGTGACCAGGTTTGAGGTTATGGTCATTTTCCTTTGTCACTTTTAAGGTAGTTGTACTCAACATAAAAATATAATTTTGGTATCAGTAGAAAGAGCTCGTTTCAGAGATTCAAGTTCATGCAATATGTCCATACCCCCCAAAATGCGACTTAAGCGGTTTTCTATCGGGTTGTTTGAGGTAAGCGGTTCTCTATCGGCTCGGTAGAGGTGAGCGGTTTTCTATTCGGTCGGAAGAGGTGAGCGGTTTTCTATTCGGCCGGCAGAGGTGAGCGGTTGTTGATCTCGCGTGTCGCGTTGAGGACTTGTTGCTTTGTTTCCCGCGAAGACTAACCCTCCCCTATGGAATTCTTGTCCCTCCCTCCATCCTCTCTCTTTGCGCCCCCTCCCCCCCCCTCTCTCTCTCTCTCTCCCTCTCTCTCTCTCCCTCCCTCTCCCTCCCTCTCACTTCGTCCTTTCTGCTCGCGCGGTTCTATGGCCGGGGCGAACCGCATGGCACGCTCTAAACTCGTCGGGGAAAACCCGGTCTAAATGGGGCGCAAGCCAATACCCCGCGTCTCGCCGCACAACTTGGGGCGAAGGGGCGCGCTCTTGAGCGCCTTTCGGGCGAAGGGCACATTTATACCTAGGCAAAGTCACAGTCTATGCCACACTATCAAACGTTTTCATGCCCACAACTTCTCAGACGCGACTCCAATAGAAACCACCACGGATGGTTGATTTCCCGGTATCACGGCATTTACTTTTACTAGCAGTTTTTGATGACTTATTACTCGCGATGCCGCGCGTTTCCTCTCTTCGGACTCGCATAGAGAATCCTGGTGGTGAAAGAGTTGAGTGAACCGAGGACGGAAATTTTCCGCAGCCGCAGGTGTCTGCTTCACGCCTGCCTGCTGGTCTGTCCGTCTGCTGTTTGCCAAGACCACGCGGTTTGTGCCAAAGGCACAAGTCTGACGCAGATTTCCGCGAGCGCGAAACGAGCAGCATCCCCTGCTCCACTTGGCTGTCTCTCTTCGTCAGTGTCCGCCCCGACCCGCTCCGCCTCGCCCCGCCCCGCCCCGCCCCGCCCCGCCCCGCCCCACCCCACCCCGCCCCGCCCCGCCCCGGCACACCGCACGGGTTCAACGGGCGGCCAGGGCGTTGCGCCCCGCAGCGCATAGAGACATGTGTGCTGTTTTTAATTTGGCTGCTGCTGACGCTTTGTGGCACGATCTTTTCCTTGACGAACCAACTTTTTTTTCCTTCCTCCCCTCATTTTTTTTACTAATTAAAAAAGGCGAAAAAACTGTACTTTGGGTGAGATTAAATTTTCATACTGTCGTAAGTTGAAGTTTTTTGTATTTTCCTTTCTTCACTCTGACATTTCAAAATGAACCAGATTCAGATGAAATTTGAAATCTGCACTGTTCAAGTTCTGCGAAGCGTTTGCTTTGCAGGGCTACTAAGAATTTTCACTCTTCGTAAACTGCAAATCATTTGCTTCATAACTTACAAAGAAAACATACTTTTTGTAGGCTGCCAAAAATTTCTTTGCAGTCTGCGAAGCATGGGCTTTGTAGCCGACGAGGTATCCTTTTTTTCTTTGTAAGTTACGAAGCAAATACTTTGTAGTTTTCGAAGAGTGAGAATACTTTGCAGAACTTAAACAGTGTGGTAAAGTGATGATCTTCTGTGTCGCTTTCTTGCAATATGGGGTATGTAATATTTCTCCATGAGAAAAGTGTATTTTTAACCTCACACACACACACACACACACACACACACACACACACACACACACACACACACACACACACACACACACACACCTGTGAGACATAAGAGGTAGATCATTTTGGCGGAGGAGACTGCAAAAGTCGACTTGCAGCGCAGATGCTCCTGCCGTCTGATTCAGTTTCAGATTGATCTCCGTACCTCCGTCCTTGTCGCGCTCACAGCGTTGCCCTATGCTGGGGATGGCAGGACCCCTTGAGAGCGACAAGGACAGAGGCGAGAGTGCGGTGTTCGGAGTGAGACGGTTGGTGCCTGGTGGCGCGGGGCGGGCGCGCGGCATGCACTTGGCACGAGCGGCCTCCGAGGGGTTAGGGGTGAGGGGACGGGTCCCTGAACTCTGCGGCCCGGGTTCGAACACTCGCACTCTCTTGATCGTATTATTTTCACGCTCGACCGCCGTGTGCCCATGCAACGATACAGGGTACTGCGTTTGACTCAAAGACCAGAGGGAACATCGTATACTTGTCGCTAAGGCGAGAAATGTTTACGCAGGGGTTGCGGGAAACTTTTCCGTCAGGAATGTGGTTTAGTGTTTTTGTAAAAGTTCGGCATCATTGTGACCCTCGGGTATCAACTGGACATTCTGAAACTAGCGCAAATGGGCAATCGTGATGTTAAGAACTTCATCAGAAATCTACGTCTTCGGTTCTAAATTTCAAATGAAAAGACATGTTGTTTATGAACGTAAAATATATGTTTAGCGTCTGCAATCCTCAAAGAAAAAAGTACTCAATTATGTAAGTATAAAGAGCATGCAATGCAATTTATTCTCTACCCTACAAACCAATAACCACCTCCAATTTGCATCAGATGATCAAAAACTCATTCATTTCAAAATTGTGGACGTAGAGACTTTTTCTATCCACTGTGAAAAATATCTTTGTAGATTTACGGTATATTTTGTAAATGACAACTTACAAAAAATGTTGTGAATTTATTCTTGTTCGTAATTGAATCTCAAGTCGATACGAAGTGCTTGTAATTTTACGATTTGTAATCGTAATTTTAAGACTGCACTTTGTGGAAAACATTCCCGGAAACCGCGACGAATATTTTTCACAGTTTCGGTGAGTGTGTTACCGCGATATGACAGATGTCTCTTCCACTTACATCCTGACCAAATCCCTTTGTTCCTGGCGGCATGACGCACTTGGCGGCCGGACAACACACACACACACACACACACACACACACGTGCCGCGATCCGCCACGCGTATTGCGTTTGATGAAGGAGGAGCCCTCTACTCTCTCTCTCTCTCTCTCTCTCTCTCTCTCTCTCTCTCTCTCTCTCTCTCTCTCTCTCTCTCTCTCTCTCTCTCTCTCCCCACGTGCATACAAACGCACCCTTGGCGCGGGTCCGGGTCGCTGGTGTTTACACCGCTATTTTGACCAGGAAGATGAACCAAGGACGCTCAAATTTAGCCCCACGCGGGGCTTTAAACGCGTAGAGAGCATCGAGCAGCCACTGAAAGCGGAATGCAAGGAAAAACAAGCGGGCGGAATTATTTGCGACGCAGACTAAAGTGGTGTGTTGAAGTTGGTGACATTTATCTGCAGTCTGTGGCCAAATCACCTTCTTGATACGCATATTGATTTAAAAATGAATATATTTTTAAAAGAAATCTAGTGTTATTCCCAGTCCCTCTTTTAGAACGTAATTTTGACTGCTTTTGAAGATTCAACGCTCGTCAACTCTGTTAAGACAGAGGGTGACGTCTGCGACCCCAAAAGCTGGGTTAAAATAAAGTACTCGTTGTGGACTTGGCAGGTATTTTGGTGGTGTCTGGCCAGGAAGGGGGCCGCGCTCTCAGTGGGGTAGAAAGAGAGAGGAGAGGAGAATGACAAGATTTACGCGGCAGGAAAATCCCTTTAGCTTTCAGACTCAACCTTCGGTGCATTGATTGCCTTACATTATCGACCCTTTAATAAAAAGTACGGTGCCTAACATAAACAAAATGAACGCAGTTGTTGGCGAGCGCACCGCCACCGCCTAAGCTCTCAGATCGCCTGAGTCATAGGCAACCGGTGCACAGCCGTGTCCCCGTGTTGCCTACCTGCCAGGCGACCTGGCGCGGATAGTCTCCTGACTGGTAGGCGAGGGGTCGACCACTTGAAATTTTTGTGTACATGGACTATATTCCACTTGGAATATGTGGAATATTTTTTTTTTTGGAATATGTGGAATATTTTTTTGGAATATGTGGAATATTTTTTTGGAATATCTGGAATATTTTTGGGAATATCGCGAATATGTTGGAGTATTTGGAATATTTTTGGAAATATTTAATCGATTATTTCATTTTTCTGTGCAATGGAAAGGGTGGCGTGAAGACATGGAAAATTTTTGCGGCAGTAAACCTCCCGAAGGAGGTTGCGGTTCCCGCCAGGCACAGGGCTTTTACCCCCTGTGGCAGCCAACTGCTTCGGTGTTCCATGGGAACCGGCGCTTTGCTGACTGCGATCCTATCGCGCAATTCGACAGATTTGATCCCCGTACCACCATTGGCCTACCCCTAGAGGTACGAGCGGTGTCAAGGGCGTTAGACTTCCTGATCCCAGTTTCAGAGGCCTTACCTCAGAGGGGTACGCGGGATTCGAACCCACAACCCCGAGTGCCGACACATAGCCAGAACTGGAAGCGACCCAACGCCCAAAGCCACCGAGCCAACGGAGGTGGGACGTGTTTTATTTCTATTTGACCTGCCATCCAGCAGCGGCCAAAGGGAATATCAAGCGTGAAAAACACTTTTCCGAGTGGGAGTCGAACTTGCGACCACTCGGTCCGGTGTAGCGCGCTCTACCAAATAAGCCACGACGCCTTGATGACTCTACAGTACGACGGGTTCGAGTCGTATTTGCCCTGTCCTCCTGGCTGGAGGCTACAGGATGCGGCAAAATACGACTCGTACCGGTCGCGCAGTACAATCATCGAGGCGCCGTGGCTCAGTTGGTAGAGCGCGCTACACCCAACCGAGAGGTCGCAAGTTCGACTCCCACTCGGAAAAGTGTTTTTCACGCTTGACATTCCCTTTGGCCGCTGCTGGATGGCAGGTCAAATAGAAATAAAACACGTCTCACCTCCGTTGGCTCGGTGGCTTTGGGCGTTGGGTCGCTTCCAGTTCTGGCTATGTGTCGGCACTCGGGGTTGTGGGTTCGAATCCCGCGTACCCCTCTGAGGTAAGGCCTCTGAAACTGGGATCAGGAAGTCTAACGCCCTTGACACCGCTCGTACCTCTAGGGGTAGGCCAATGGTGGTACGGGGATCAAATCTGTCGAATTGCGCGATAGGATCGCAGTCAGCAAAGCGCCGGTTCCCATGGAACACCGAAGCAGTTGGCTGCCACAGGGGGTAAAAGCCCTGTGCCTGGCGGGAACCGCAACCTCCTTCGGGAGGTTTACTGCCGCAAAAATTTTCTATATTTTCACGCCACCTTCTCCATTGCACAGAAAAATGAAATAATCGATTAAATCTGTAAAGTATTGTTTGTGACCCTTTTTATTGCTGTAAGCTCATATTTTAACAGTTTGATCCTTGCAAGATAGCGCTCGTCATAACTAAGGTAAATTCGAGTTTTTGAGGGCCGCTTCTCCGGCTGCGGAGTTCGGAGACCAAAACTAATGGTATTCTCTGGCAGTGCCTCGACAGAAGATGCTTTTATAGAAAGATGCGTTCATGTCCATACGCATAGCGTAGGCCTTACCCGGGGGTCTCGGGGTACTCTGACTACTGCATCTATATGATGTAACCACCGTAGATTATGTTGGAATACCGGGAATAACTTACTGTTGGATTAAATAGAATCCGGAAAATCAGGAGTCTGTGGAGCAGGAATATGTGGAATATTACTAGAATAGGTCTGGAATATTCGGAATATTTGGAAAATTTGGAATATTTTTTGAATATTTGGAATATTTTAGAATATCTGGAATATGTTGGAATATCTGGAATATTTTTGGAATGTTTGGAATATTATTGGAATATTTTTTAATGTGTACATGGAATATCCAAATGGTCGACACCTCGCTGGTAGGCAGACGTTGCACAGCCGTGTCCCCGTGTTGCCTGCCTGCCGGGCGTTCTAGCGTGGCTAGTCTTCCCGCCGCCCCGCAGCTCGGGTGGGGACGGGTGGGTTGCCTGCCCTGCGGGCGGGGCCCGCGGTGAGTGCGATGGGTTGCCTATCGGGCACGGCGCTACCTGCCTGCCTGCCGTTGGCGCTGCGCCCGGTGCCGCGGCGCGCGAACACGATGGGTTGCCTACCGCACGCGGCGTTCTGTGCCTGGTGCCGGATGGGTTGCCTACCGTTCGCGGCGACCCCGGTCTCACCTCCCAGGTTGGCGTGTAAGTTGTTCTTCTATCTCCCTCCTGCTTTTTTCTCCTGTGTCTATTTCTTGACATTGAAACATAATCAAAAGATCGTTATGCATTGTTCCCATTACTACACCGGTCGCTAAATGCTTAAAGCGCACTGTTGAAACCTTAGTATTGATTCCATTGTAATCTACCATAAACCCTGCTGAATTGTAGCTTGCGGTGATTTTTTTCCGTCAACTGCCGCAAATGTCACTGTAAGCGTGCTGGCCTGCCACGCGGTGAGATACTAGTCGAAGGTGAGATACTACGTACAGTCGAACTAGATTTGTATTTCATTTTGTCAATGTTTTTTTTTATTATTTTTTTTAATGCACATTTAAGTGAATTAACTCGTACACTTTTATGCCAAATTGTGTTCAAAATAATAAAATTTCGCGCTCAATCTTGTGCAAAATGAAACGCAGATTTCACTATGCAGAAACGCTTGCACCAAAACGTGCGCATGCTGTTAGCGTGTACCGTCTGACACACGCACCGTTTAGCTTGCGTGGTCGTCCTCCGTGCCTTCCCTATGCCACACCAAAAACAGGGTTGCCACAACTCTAAAAAGCCTTGAAAACCTGGAAAACTCAGGGAATTTGAAAATGATCAAGGAAATCAGAGAAAACTCAGGGAAATAATTACAGATTTGACTTAACCAATCATTTTGCCCAATGTTAACAAAAATACTGCAATTTGCTTGACAAAAGTCATAAGTTTATCGAAAATAAGTCAGTTTTTCCTACCTTGTTTAAACGATTTCCGCTCGCTTCGTTCGCGTTTCATTGAATCGATCGAGATGCAATACTTTAAAATCATGGAAATTTCGTATAAAAGGGGTCTGGAAATCAGGGAAAACTCAGCGAAATTTGAAACTTAATATTTGTGGCAATCCTGAAAATAATGCGCGTTCGTACGAATCATGCGCAATTTACTTGGGTCGAATGCAAAGTACCTCATAATTTCAACAACAATATTGCGTTTCAATATTTCGTCATGATTCAGTCTCCATAATTTGTTCTCAACCTACCCACTCTGCCCGTTAGGTGTCTATAATTCTTCCGGGTAGGCAACCCCTACTGCCTGCACCTGCACGCTGTCTGAAATACCCGGTACACACTTACAGGTGCACGGTTCTGCTTGTCCAGCTTGTTCAACTTGTGCAATGTGTTCAACTCGTTCAGTTTCTTCAACTTGTGCAACTTTGATAAGTGCTTGTTCGAATGCTCGCAATACCCAATGGGTCCTTCACAAAAAAATCAGTGCACACCTTTAAAAAATCAGTAAAAAAAAAAAAAAAAAAAAAAAAAAAAAAATCGAAAAATTTAAGAAAACATCTGAGAAAAAAATCAGAAATGATCAAGGAAAATCACCGAAAAGCCACTAAAATAATCAAACTCTGTGCGCACGCTTGAATTTATAATGAAGGACCCCTCGGTTATACCCCGCGCCGCGCTGGGTTTCAGTTTCGCGAGTGCGCGCGCGGGCGCATCTTCCTGGAGCCCCAACGACGCTCTCCTGGAGAGTCACCCCTCCCCCCCCTCCCCCCTCCCCCCTGCTCTCCCACCACGAGCGAGCCCCGTATACTCATTAACGAGGCCGTAATGTGGAGTGACGTGGTGTTCGCACGGCGCCCACCGGAGTAACAGGCGCAGCAGGGCCAGCAGGGCCAGCAGGAGGGCCGGGCCGGGCCGGGCCCCCGTGCCCCATATTCTCAGCATTGTTGGTGGGCCCGCCCCACCCCGCCCCACCACGCCCCACCACGCCCCGCCACGCCCCGCCACGACCCTCCACGCAACGCCACGCCCCCGCCAACACACCCGTCGTCTGTACGACCGCATGGCATGGCGGCCGGCCTAGCAACACGCGTAATCTAACACTATCCGGCCTGGACTGGGGCGGGGCGGGGCGGGGCGGGGCGGGGCGCATGGCCCGGTGCTCAAGGGGAAGCTGAAAGGGACCCGCGCTCTGGCTGCGCGCTCGCGGACTGAACTGAATACGTGTGTAGGGTTGTCGGAGTGCGCACTGGCTTAAGTTTGTTATCCCTTATCCCTTTCTCTCTCTCTCTCTCTCTCTCTCTCTCTCTCTCTCTCTCTCTCTCTCTCTCTCTCTCTCTCTCTCATTCTCTCTCTCTCTCTCTCTCTCTCTCTCTCTCTCTCTCTCTCTCTCTCTCTCTCTCTCTCTCTCTCTCTCTCTCTCTCTCTCTCGGAAAGAAACAAAAACACAACAAACTATGTCACTATTGTAACTTTTACTATTTGTGCTTTTTACGACAAAGTTCGGTAAAAACGTGCTGTCTGCTCTATAGTGCTTAAGCTTGCATTCTAAAGCTCCAGCGAGTCACTGCTCATATAAAACCTGCACCCAACTTTGTTCTCTTAAAATATGTCAAGATGCAAATAAATTGGCTAATTTGATAATAGATAACGTGTTGCGTTACAAACCTTTTTCCTTGCACGACGACGGATAGTCTAAAAACTTAAAATAAATACATAAAAAACTCAAAAAGTAGATGCACGGATGTATTCGCCAGCCATTAAATATATTAGCAAATCCTCTTTTCCCCCTCAAAACTCGCGTCACTAATCGTATTCCCCCTGTTGCAAGTGTTTCGTCAATGGAGGCTGGCACATCCTTATGCAGCCAGCGCTCCACCGGGCCCGGCCCGGGGCCGCGCGCGGCGTGGGGACCGCTTGGGGAAAGGCGTAGAGAGAGAGGGAGGGAGGGGGGGGGGACTGGCAGAGAGAGGGAGAGGAGAGAGAAGGTGAAGGGAGAGGGGCTCGTGAGCGCGAAATGTTGCCGAGTGGCTGGAGGGAGAGAGAGAGAGAGAGAGAGAGGGAGGGGGGAGAGGGTAGCGGGGCGAGGCCGGTCGTGTGTTGAGCATGGGACACCGCGAGCCGGGCCGGGCCGGGCGGGCGGGCGCGGAGGGGTGTGGTGGGGGTGGGTGAGGGCCCGCGCCCGGTGGGGTGACGGAGGGGAGGGGGGAGGCGAGGGGCTCGAGGGTTCCGCGCGGCTCGCCGGCGCGCGGCCCCGCGCATTAGGACCAGAGACTCGCTCCGGTCCGGTCGAGTCAGACGGAGGAGGAGAGAGACACGGGCCCCGCACCGCCACCGACCGCCCCGGAGTCCGCCGAGCCGGACCCGGAAACCCCCTGCCGCGCGCGCGCGCGACCCCCGCGACCATGCCGAGCGCCCGCCGCCACCGCGACCTGTGACGACTGTGCAGTGCACCGCCCCGCTGGATTATTATCTGGATTATCAGTGTGACAAGACAACACGTGTGTAGCTGGAGTTCGATCGATCCTTTTTAGTTTTTTTTTATTTTTTTTTCATCTTAAAATTTTAAATATATTTTTTTTTTCATTATTTTAATTTCGCGAAGCTCCGCGACAACAGTGCAGTGTGTGCGTGTGTGTGTGTGAGAGGAGGGCGGGCCGCAGGATGGAGGGCCCAGCGCCCAGCAGGACCCGCTGCAGGAGCTGCAGGATGGCCGTGCCAGCAGTGCTCCTGCTGCTGCTCGGGACCAGCCTCGCGCTAACAGGTGAGGAGTGGAGACCCAAGTGTGTGAATGTGAAGCATTTGTGGGCGTGTGTAATTCTATTTTTACACTGATAAGAGCAAGTGCGTGCATCTGTTCAACACTTGTAAGTGTGCAACCGTTCAGCACTTGTGAGTGTGCAACTGTCCAACACTTGTTGTTGTGTAAATTGTTTAACACTTCTTGGTGTGCAACTGTTCCACACTTGTTGTTAGTGTGTAACTTTTCAACACTTGTAAGTGGGCAAATGTTCAACACTAGTAAGTGTGCAAGTGCTCGACACTTTTAAGTGGGCGACTGTTAAACACTTGTAAGTGTGCGATTCCATGTCTATATCACATGCAAATGTTCAACTCAACAGCTGTGCTCTCGCAACTGTTCAACTCACTAACTGTGCACTTGTAAGTGTTCAACACGATAGTTGTGCACTAAGAAGCACGACACTTACCTTGTTGAACACTTGAAAGTGCGTAACTGTCCAGTTAAGCTCTGGGAACGTGTAAAAAGTAGCTAGTTAGACACTTGCGATCGCTCAAATGCTGGGTTGAACCACTTACAGGCTTTATGCAGTAGCACACTTTGGTTTTACAGTGTACTCTTGAACAAGTAAAAGTGTGCGAACGGAAATTTCCTCTCTCAAAGCTGTGCAAGATTCCCTCACTTGCGGGTTTATTCGGCGATCGGTATGAAAGGCTCCGCGGACAGAGTCCAGCTGCAGCACTCAGCCGATGTCACCCGCGTCGCCGCCGCCTTGATCCCCGTTATCCTCCACCCGCGTGATTGCAATAATCCCGCGCCTCGCACAGTTAGGTCCTTTATTTCTGGAGGTTTTTTTTTTTTGACGCGCAGCTGCCCCTCCGCTCCAGATCCGCGGCAGCTGGCCGACAGCAGATGGCCGCAGCTGCGCTCATGGAAAATGACATGACGGCGGTAATGCAGTAACTGGATGGGGCGGGCGCGGCCGGTCCCGTAACTCATCTAACTTATCAACTAGAGTAGCCGCAAGGACTGTCATTTCCTTCTAGGCTGACTGATTTTCTATATCCAATCTCATCCCCCTCTCTCAGTTTTGAGACGCTGATGTTTTCCAACTTGTGGAGACCTCAACGCCAGAGAGGAGGCAGAGATCTGATCGGCTTTGGTCTTCCCCACCTTCCTCAGTCTCTCTCTGTTTTCTTTCTTTTTTCTCTCCAATGATTAAGAGCAGAAATGTTTTTTAGGAAGCGTAACAAAAGTACCGATTCTTTGAATTTTAATTCGAAAATTTTCCTACATCGTATCGAGCCATCGAGTCCCATGCACTGCCTCCCCCGCACCCTAGACATCTGCCGATGGACTCGCAGCAGTCTGCGTCCGGTTCGCGCGCGCCAGTGGGGGCGGGTGAGCCGAGGAGTCAAATAATTTCACGGCCCCAAAAAAATCATTTTAAAAAAAATTTAAAAAAATCAAGAGACAACCAAGAAAAAAGATTTTTTAAAAAAACAGAAAAATCGAGATTAAATGAACAGAATAGAGGAACAAAATCAGAAATATGTTGAAAATAACAAAATTTATCAAAAAGTGACAGAGACTTTTCTTGAAAAATCAACAGAAAAATCAAATGAAAAAAAAAATCAAAAGTTTAACAAAATAAATAAATTATTGTACCCATTTTGTCTGAGAGATTCCCCCCCCCCCCCCCTTCCGGTGAGGTGAGGCGGGAGGTTATTTTGTTCCGTGCAGACATCTCGCACCCCCATCTGCAGATGGGGAAGCCGCGCTGTCCCTCCACCGCCGCTGCTGCTGCAGATGACGGCTGCGATAATAAACGGCCTTCCTCATTGGCGGTCATAAACCTCACCCAATAAGTGCCACACACAATGGCGCGCAGAAAGCGACGAAAAAACAGGAGCGCGCGTGCAAGGTGAAGAGGGACAGCAGCGGCACATCTGGGGCGGACACTTCCGGGCGAAAAGGGGGTGGGGGTTACTTAACAAAATGTTCACAATGATTTTTTTAAAACTTTTGATTTTTAATTTATTTGTGTAAATTTTTGTTTTGATTACTTTTCAAGGAAGATATCTGTGACCTTTTGATAAATTTTGATCTTTAACCCAAATATTTAATTTTTTTTAAAAAGTTTACATCAGGTTCTTGTTCTTTTTTTCTCGATTTTTTTTGAATCATTCTTCTTCGTTTTAAATTTTGATTATTTTACTGGGGACAGTATAATGATTTTTCGAAGTGACTCCCCTCTCGCTGCCGGGAACCACCACCACCCAGATTTAATCGCATTGTTCAACGTACTTGTGGAAAAGAAATGATGAGAAAAATCGAACGAAATGATGTGAGTGTGAGCGAGATATTTTAACTCGGTCCGGTCCCGCGGGAGGAGAAAGAGAGAGAGAGAGAGGCGGTCACCTTTCCCTTTAACCTTCTCCCGGGCAGAGAGTGACGCACCGAGCTGGGGAGAGGTCCACCGGGGGCGGCGGGGGCGGGGGCAGCGGGGTACGGTCGCCAGTGGGGGCGGGCCGGCCCTGAGACGTCACCCCATCGCGTCAGGCGCGGTGTTTGGAAACGCCGGCCGCAGAAACACTCTGTTAGATCCGAGAATCAATCAGTGGAAGAAATAAAAATAAACATGGACCTTTGTGGCGTTTGAAAATGTTAAACTATGATGAGTCACATTGGAGTCTGTTATTCCGTCTCATTTGCCCCTTAAGCTCAAACAGTTGTCGCAAACTGTTCTGAAATTGTGAATTTTCCCTCTTAAATTTCTTTCTTCTTGCGTAAATTATCGGCAGACTCGTTTTTTCTTTAGTAACCATTTTCTACTTTTTGAATTTGTGCGAAGAAGAATTGCGATGGAATCAAAGCTGCTGCAGATTTCGCGGAGAGTCGGGCGCACACGTGCCCGCGAGGCGTTCCCGTGGCGGGGCGTGGCGGGGCGGGGCGGGGCGCCCGGGAAACCGAACTGGACCGAAGGGAAATAAACGAATAGAAGGGGAAAAGAAACGGCACACCGTTACCGTGGCAACAAACACACTGTGATCGGGCCGCGGGCCGCCGCGTGCTCACGGCCAGACTTTGGTACCCCGCCCCGCCCCGCCCCGCCCCAGTGCTCTGCGCCCCGCCCCGCCCCGCCCCAGTGCTCTGCGCCCCGCCCCGCCCCGCCCCGCCCCGCCCTGCTACACAGCTATCAGCTTATCGCTCATAGCACCTCCACGGTATACGCCCAGCGCACGCGCCCGACCGTGACCACAACAACATGCCTCGAGTTCTCATCTCACAAATTCTCGTTTGCTATTTTTTTTTAAATTTTATTTTTTAATTTCTTTTAGGTGTTGCGTGTTTATTCTAGCCGAAAATGTTTTCCCCCCAAATTTACGCACCTAGAGCTTCAGTATGTACCTATCGTAAGAAATCTCGTCTTTTTTGAAAATTAATTAATTAATTAATTAATTTTTTAAATCTTCCTGCTGGTGAATTTGTTGGTGTTGAGATGTGATTAGACCATCACCCGGGCAAGGATATACACTGGGAAAACTAAAGTGACATGCGTCACACAAGCAAGTGTATGACGCTCGGAGAGGTGTCACGTGAAATGTGACCGTAGTTTTGGTCACGTTTGTGATGCGACCCTTATGTATAGCGTCTCATTTCATGGTGTGACGTAAGTTTAGATCGCATTACAAAATGTGAGACCAAAACTGGTCCCACCAATTACTGACGTGACACACGTCACATGAGTTTTTCCAGTGAAGTAGGGAGTGTAGCAAAACCAATCAAGTGTGTTACTGCTGCACATTTGAAGGTGTGTGAGTTTTCATTCGTACACTCGTGCCTTATTCAAATGTGTCAACTCTGTCGGAAACTTGAGGCTTATCATCACCCCTTCCCTGTTCAAGTGTATGGATTGAGACGCACACACACGCCCAATAAGTGTGCGATGACATTGACTACCACATTTGCATACTTGGGTCGGCCGATGCGTGCGCTTTCCCCATATTCGCGATATTCGATAAAAGATTTTGTGTGGCGTGGACTGCCATTTTACTTTCTATCTCACTCAACAAAGAGTAGAGACACACAGTACAGGCACACAGACAGACAGATAGACAGACAGACGGGCACACAGACAGATTGAATGAGAGACAGAGAGAGAGAGAGAGAGAGAGAGAGACTGAGGGAGAGAGAGGGAGGGAGACACACACACACACTCCTCAGGGACTCTGAGCAGCCTGTTTCGATTCTCATTGTCATGCTCGTAGATGGCAGGCGCGCTCTCGCCGCTGCCGGACTATACCGGCGTCCTCCACCTGCAACGGACTATTGTAGGTCCTGCTGATCTGCAGCCCTGGACCAGGCCAGCGCCGGACCCGGCCCGGCCGTGAGTGGACGACAATCGCTCCCCTCCCCCTTACCCCCCCCCCCCCCCCACCACCTCCTCTTCTGTGCGCAGACAGACACACAGACAGTCAGGAGGTCCCAAGTTTACGCCTTGAGCCGTAAAATGCTCAAACTGCCTTTTCCTCTCTCCTTGCGTTCCGCCCCCACCGTTTTCGTGGCTCCGGTTCTTGTTGTGGAGTGTAATGGTCTGCTTCGCGCGCATCCTTTTTCAAGGCGCGCGGGAATAAAAAAATAAAAAAAAGGAGTGGAATCAGCCTTTCCGCGCGGCGCTCCGTGAGGAGAAAGAAGTCTGTGCTGCTGAAGTTTGATGATGGAAGCGGCCGTGAAAAGTTCGCTGCGTGCGGACGGACAAAGTCAGAATAACGTTCAGTTGTTATTTGCCGGATAAGTGAGCAATCAAACTTTCTTCGTACGAATGCACCGGTTTGAAGCAGACGGGTGTCTCCGCCAGGCAGAGGATATTGTCTCATGTGCACGAAAAAAGGGGGAAAAAAAGGATTAGCTAGAAGAGCTAATATATTAGCTTATATGGCACCAGCTTAAAATATTACCACTCTCAGCTAAATTTTGCCTAATAAAGCTACTAGCGTTTGCTATACCAGGTCAGGCGTTTTCCAGTATTGCAAAAAAAAGTTAAAAATATAGCTAAGGCAACTAATATTTCTTCACCTAGTGCCTATCTAGCCAATACACGGTTTTCTTCCCGTGAGTGTGGATAGTTTGCCTGATAAGGTGGCAGGAGAAACCACCTGTCTGTTTCGCACCGGTGTATTCTCGGGAGGTTTTGCCTACTCACCTGGCCACACCGAAGGGTGCGCCCAGAACGGCGGGAGTCATGTTCTCGTGGAGAGCGCTCATCCGTCTATGCCAACACGGTGTCGAACCTGTCGCGGTCGCCATGCTCAGTGGGTCTACCACCACTACTACTACTACTAGGTTTCAATATATATTTTTTTTTCTTCTCTGCCTGATTTCCTTCTCTTGAATTTCCTCGCGGCCTTTCTTCTTTCTTTCTTTCCCTGTCGTTCTGTCGTTCTCTGCTCAGAAGAGAACCAGCCCGAACAGGTTGAGCTGGCCGCCCTCCCCGCCCCACCCCGCCCCACCCCGCCCCACCCCGCCCCACCCCGCCCCGCCCCACCACACCGGAAGCCCGCAGTCCGGACGGGCTTGCCTTAGGCTCGTCGGGACCCCGCTACGCCCCGCCCCGCCCCGCCCCGCCCCGCCCCGCCCCACCCCGCCCCGCCCCGCCCCACCCCGCCCCGCCCCGCCGCGCCTCCAGACCGCGCCGCACCCCGCCATGCCAAATAAATATCATAAAGAAATGCGGCACCCGGGCCGAGCCGGCGGGCCCGCTGGAAATATAGGCCACTGTGTGAGAGAAGCAAAGCGATTGGGAAGTGAAAGGAGACACGTGGACCAGGATGCTGGCACCATTACCATTTTAATATTGTTACCGCTATTGTTTTTACGATTATTATTATTATTATTATTATTATTATTATTATTATTATTATTATTATTATTATTATTATTACTTTGTTGTTGTTGTTGTTGTTGTTGTTGTTGTTGTTGTTGTTGTTGTTGTTGTTTTACTAGTGCTATGAGAAAACGACAAAAAGACTAGGCTCTCTCAGACGAAACGGTCTTCGATATACTGTAGCAATCGGCGACGCGCAGACCGAGATAGGAAGCAGCCGAAAATCAAACCCTTTTTGACCAGCAGCAAAGCAAGGAATCGTTTCTTCCTTTTTTTTTCCCTCGTGCGCCGTTTGACGCGGGCATGTGCTGTTGAGGTATGGACGCATGCTACTACTACCACACTCCTCGCTCTCTCGCCTAACCGTGCGGGTAAACATCGCCACTTATTAAAACGAGGTAACTCCTCCCGCTCCCCTCCCTCCTCTCAGGTTTCGTTCCGCCACGTTACGTTGGCGTTAATGCCCGCCGCAGACGGCGCGCCGGCCGCCGCAGCCGCGACTTGATATCCCTAGCCTCTTACTCCATTTCAATTTTTTTTTTTTTCGAAAAATTCATTGTCAACTTTTACGTGCACCAAAGACTTCTTGAGTGGGCTGTCGTAATTTTCAGGATGTTATTAGTCCGATTCTTCTCTCTGGTGCAGGTTCTTCGCACTCTCTCCATTCGCGTCCCTCCCCCTCTCACCCACCCTCTCTTTCCTGCTCGCACATTAGATTACCGCGCGCGCACCGCGCGTCGTTCGAAAGTTTGAACAATTTTTCAGCTGTCCGGCTGGACCATTTTCTTATTCCGTCGGCGCTCGCGCGCGGCTCCTGGAGCAGGGCTGCTGCTCGGGTGTTTGGGGAAAGTTACTTCTTGGCGCCGGTGTTCAGGGACCTGTTGCAGGCGTGGTCCTAGTATCACTATATGTGAGGCTGAGTGTGTGGGAGAGCGGGGGAGAGACAGAGTGACGGAGAGAGGGAGAGGGAGAGAGCGGGAGGGAGAAGGAGAGTGGGGCTTAGGCACAGTGCGTGAGCAGAATTCTGAGCTCAGCAAATCTATTTATGATGGGGTGAGTGCTGCGGCGGATGACTGATGGAAGGGGTGTGCTGCTGGAGTGGCTGCTGGAGTGGCCGCTGGAGTGGTCCAGGAGGGAGATCCGTGAATGAATACGGCTGCTGGAGAAGTTGGTTCAAGGGGAAGTCTGCTGGACAAGTGTGTTGGATAAGTCTGCTGCACTAGTCTACTGGAGAATCCTGCGGTGAAATTAATGTCTGCTGCACAAGTCTGTTGGACAAGTGTGCTGGAGAAGTCTGCTACACAAGCCTGCTGGACAAGTCTGCTGCCCAAGTCTGCTGGACAAGTGTGCGAGTGAAGCCTGCGTTGAAAAAGTCTGTTGGAAAAGTCTGAAGAAGTTTGCTGGACAAGAGTCTGCTGAGGGGGAGATGTCTGTCAGAGGAAGTCTGCTGGGGAATGCTGCTCGCTGGAGAACTTCGCTGGAAGTCGAAGTCGGCTAGGTCGGGTAGGGGGTCAGTTTGTCTGCCGTGAGTCTGGTCTAGTGGGAGGGCGGCGGCGGCGGCGGCTGCGGCGGCCCAGGCAGGAAGAACATATAACGCAGGACTTCTGGAATGGAAACCGGCTCCCCGCCATGCCTAGTGTGTGAGAAAGAGAGAAGGAATGGTCGGGGGAGGGCACTCTGTGTGCGCTTGTGCCGTTGTAAGACTGCACGGTGCCTTACTTTTTACCGGAGGTGTCACGATGCGCTATACTCCAAGGCTCGCTCTCTCTGTCTCTCTCTCTCTCTCTCTCTCTCTCTCTCTCTCTCTCTCTCTCTCTCTTTCTCTCTCTCTTTCTCTTCTCTCTCTCTCTCTCTCTCTCTCTCTCTCTCTCTCTCTCTCTCTCTCTCTCTCTCTCTCTCTCTCTCTCGCCGCGCGCCGTTTACAAGTGCAGCGTGCGTGTGCATCACAGAGTGATGTAAGTTGGCCGTGCGGGCCGCCTGCCCGGGTCCTGTTCAGGGCTGGTCGTTCATTGGGCGGGGCCGGGGCCGAGGCGGGGTGGGGCCGGGCGGGGCGGGGTGGGGTGGGGCGGGGTGCGGTGGCGACGGCCAGAAGTCCTCTCAGAGAGGCATGTGCGGCTGGCGCGAGTCCGCAGCCCAACGGTATCTCCTGCGATCAACTGTTCCTGCCGTAATGCAAGGTGCAAGCGGCAGTGAAACTCACGCCCATGACCAAAGTAAACTTTTCTCAGATAAAGTTTTAAGATTTGTACAAAATTTGATTTGAAATGCAACAGCGTTTTTCTTGCACGAGTGACGGTAGGCAGGAGTGTGTGGGTGTTATTTTGCGAATGCACCGACGTTGAGAAAAAGTCAGGTGACCCCGCACCACTGCGACTACGAGAGAGACAGAGAAAGATGGAGACGGAGAGGGAGGGAAAAAAATGAAATAGACGTATTCCCGTTACTACCAGCCGCGCGAAAGAGAGGGAGGGGAGGGGAGGGGAGAGGGGCGGTGGGAGGTTGTTCTTCATGGAGCCGTGTACGCATCCAGCCAGTGGGTCAGTGAGTCTGAGCCTTATGACCACTGGCTGCCGCAGTAGCCGGCAGCACCGTCATGAGCACGTCATTGGCAAGAGCCGGCCCGGAGACACTGCAAACAACCTGCACTTTTGAATCAATTTTGGTGTTCACATTTTGTGAATTTTCATGAATATTTGTACATTTTATGTGAATTTTTACTTGAATTTTACCGAACATTTCTGTAAATTTTCCTGATTTCCCCGATTTTTTCTGAATTTTCACAGAATTTTCCGAAATTTATGTAAATTTTTCTGACTTTTGAATTTTTCTGAATTTTCCTGAATTACGAGTTGCACAAAAATTTCAGATTTGTTTCCCTCCGGAATGGTTTTTTGTGGCAGCAACACTAAAACATACCTTCAATAATAACCCAAAACAGGTTGTTGTACTTAAAAATAACATCAAAACAATGTACTCTATACTCGTACCCCTACAGCAGTTTTCTATTCTGTCTAGAAATAACAGTTCCACGCTGTTAACTCGTGGTATTTTATGAGAGTGAAGGGATTTTTCTGCCTGCATGTGACTGCCTTAAAATGAGCATGCGGTCAGGAATAAAACCTAAATGGAAATGCTGTTGAGGCATGGTTGACTTGTTAAAAAAAGTAAACTCTGGAAATTAAAAATGTTCAACATAGAAGTTCAAACAGTTACTGTTGGCGTCTAGACTCTTGGCACAATTGACGTTTATTAGGTGGTAGAGAACCAACCTCAATTTCAAGAATGAATGAATGGATGAATGGCTTGCGATAGCCAGCTGCTGCTGTGACTTGCGTAGCGACCCTACCCTCATTTTTTTTTCTTGCGTTTCCCACCAGCTTATTGCTGTAGCTGGACGCTGCGGCGCGCGTTCGCTGACTTCATCTCACGCCACATTTTCGAAAACGAAATGACATTTTACGCTCTTGCTGCAATATTTTTCTTCGCCTGTCAAATTGGCACACAAGGCTTCTGCGTTCCTTCCACGATTGCTATCCAATATTTGTGCAACACAAACAGCAGGACAGTTGTAGTGTCCCCAGCCAATAACTTAGTGATTGAAAATTGTACTTGTTCCAAGACAATTTTGTTTCCTTCAATCCCAGGCCTGGATGTAACCATGATTCATTGTCCTGTGACTTCGTCAACCTCAAGAACATTTTCCTTGGTCCAACAGTAAGTGATTGTTGTAGGTGCTTGGGCAGTAGCAGATCACTCCCTCCCACCATTGTGCCTTACCCTGACCTCAACCTCTGCAGTCTGATATCGTACCTGGTGGGCCTCTGTGTGTGTTTGTGAGTGTGCGTGCGTGTGTGTGTGTATGTGTGTGAGAGAGAGAGAGAGACTCCCGTGCGACAATAATGAGCCTCTCTACTTCAATCTAACAATGAGCCAGGTACTTCGACGGCACGCCGTTTGGTCTCGCCAAGGCGACCAAAGAGCCATGCCCTTCTCATTTCTCTCTCTCTCTCTCTCTCTCTCTCTCTCTCTCTCTCTCTCTCTCTTTCTCTCTCCCCCTCCCCCCTCTCTATCTCAGTTATTGACTCATTAACCCTCCATTTCCATCGGTCAGAGACGCCCCATAACCCTTACTCGCTTCGCCCTTCACTGACCTGTAATGCTCACTCATCAAGTCTGCTGCCACATATCAATTGGTCACACGCTGGCATTACGTCTGAATGCCCTACAGCTGGCCAGATTTCAGTAAAACGTGGTATCTTGATTTACAAAGTTTTCGCCTCAGGATAATGTGCGCCAAGGAAATTGAGTAAGGGTAATTTGCATATGGTGAAGTTGCTTTTATAAAATTGTATCCGTTTTATGCGAGTTTCACAATGTTCTCTCGATGAGAACGAGCAACGGAATGTTGTCGCAAGGAAAGAAGGCAGAGGCAGGGGAAGGGTAGCTACAAGCGCTGCAGTGCAGAGATGCAAGATTCGTAGGAAATGTGGCAGTTCCTTTATAATCCCAAGACGTATGGCCGGGGGCGGGGCGGGGCGGGGCAAGGAGCCCGCCGCCGCCGCTGGGAGGACCCGCGAGAGGTAACGGGCCCCGCGAAGAGGTCAGTAACAGATTGAAAGAGCCGCAGTCTGACCGCAGCGTGGCGTGGCGCGGCGTGGCGTGGCGTGGCGTGGCGTGGCGTGGCGTGGCGTGGCGTGGCGTGGCGCAGGCCCTGCTGCCTTGCAGGTATTGACCGCGCGGGTATTGTGACGAGCTGCGGGGAGAGAAATGCTTGGTGATTGGACACAGTTTGCGTTCGAAAAACGCGGGCAGATCACGTGGCGCCGCGGCGGCGGACGTTTTATTTCGCTATATTTGATATATTCGTAACTATATTCAATTTCATATCGCAGCAGCTATATTTATTTCGGATATGTGACGCAGTTTTTCACTGTGAGAAAAAAATATATATTCGTAGATTGGCGACTTTTTTCGTAATTTGTGATTATGACACAGAGTTCTAAATTTACGAGTTCAGTTGTAAATTTACGACGGCACATTCTTATACGTCAGAGGAAACTAAGCCGACACATGATGTAAGAGATTTATCGTAACAATACAACTGGAAGTTGTAACTTTACGACATTTATCACAGAAAATTTCTCCTTAAAACTTGCTAATATTTTTCACAGTGTTTATAATTTTTTAATAATAATTAACCTAACGCGAGGTGCTGCTCTTTACTGAGCGGATTGGATACAAATGTTGAGAAAAAGTTGTTGGTTTTTTTTTTTTTTTTTTTTTTTTTTTTTTTTTTTTGGCAGGGTAGGGCAAAAGTATTTGTTGGCTCTGGAGCCGACCGCAACGTGCGAGAGGGGCTCGGCTCACAGCGGAACAGGACGGGGCGGGCCGGCTGATGACAACCACAGCAACTATTTAGTGCGCGGCTGACACACTCTTCAAAGAAGAGAGAGACAGACGAATAGAGAGACACATAGAGAGAAAGAGCGATATGATCTGGGATGTTTCTGGGTAGTTTTCTGACACCGTGACGATCCCCATAGCTACAAGCGAGAGGGTCGGTGATGTGGATCGAACGCTATAGTGTTTGTAATCAGGGCACGAGATGAGATGCCAGTGATTTCAGTTCTGGCCTGATACTGAAATTGTGACTGGAATGCTTGAAACTACTGACCATAAAAAAAATAAGAAAGCTGAAGTTTTTATCGCGCGCTATGTTTAAAAAGAAAGAGTCTCAAAATGTCAGAGAAGTTCTAGGCAATTTAGGAACATAAGACTTAAAAGAAAAATTAGACCTAAAAGAAAAATTGAAAACATGTTGTATAAAAAGTCTTCACAAATTTACAATATTTTTCGTAATTTATTATTTACAAATGATGTGTCGATCTTGTTCGAGAATTTACGAAAGCCGATATTGGTTTTCGTCATAGAACGACGAGTCAATAGCTAGTGCTATTACAATTTATAACATCGTAGCCTGACGACATTTCTCATGGAAAATGTTCGTAACCGTACCAACATTTCTCTCTCACCGTGAAAATTAAGAAAAAGTGTTACGTCAGCTGTACTGCACGCTGCTGTAGACACTTGAGACGCTGCACTCGGGTCGCCGAGGAGGGCTTTGCTTCTGCAATACCCGCCTGCAGAGGACGACGTAGGATGACGGTCCCTCTTTCTTCAGCGGCGACGCGCGTGCGTTTTACGGGAGCGATTCTTTTGAAGACGCGCTGCTGCGCTCTGCCGTTCGCATGACGGCAGGCTGCCGTTTGGAGTGTAAGAAAATGAGACTAAAATGAGACTAGGAAATGGTGTTCCCTCCGGGCCGGCCCTCTTGCTGCTGGTTCCGGTTCATACCATCATCCTTATCCTCTTCATCATTGTTTCGGCCCTCTTTGCTTTTGTGACGTCACCTCCGGACTCGAAACGTTATTACGGCTTCGATTGGCGGTGGCGGGCGAAGAGCGCTGCATAGACCCGCGGGCGCACTCCGGCTGTACACAGTTTCTGGAGAAAAAAAATTATTTATGTCATTTCCTCCGCGTGCACTCTCTTTCTTGACGAGGTTTGGTGATGATGAGCACATTCCTCCGCAGCAGCAGCCGCTCCACCAGACCAGCAGCTCGCTTCCCTCGCGATTTAGTTTTCGGCCTTTCACTGCAACATTTTCTCATAACCCGTTTCTCCCATCTTTCTCCACACCGGCTGAGCTGACGACGACCCTCTCTTATTTGCCTGTTGCAGGTGGGTGCCCCGCGCAGTTTGGGAAACTGTACAGTCCGGTAACGACAGCGCGGTCAGCTGTGTAACTGGATCCGTTCGGCGTCTGTAAAAAACATGTAAGCTGCCATCACTATGTTAAGCTAAGCCCTATGCTTGCATGTCAATGAATTTTGCTCGCACGGGCATAAAATTCATTTTTCGCATTGTAGATCGTATGAATGCGGTGAAACAGGCGGCGGTGAACTCTACGTCGAGGCGTGTGAACATGTTTGTGTGGGCAGTGTGTGTGTGTGCGTGAGCGCGCGCAAGCAAGTCCCTTGCGTAAGGTCCACTGACTGGTTTGGAGTCTGCCAAGAGGCAGAGAAGGACCTGTGTCGTTCAGGAAGTGAATGTGAGTGTGAGTGTGTGTGTGTGTGTGTGTGTGCGGGCGCGCAGGCCTGCGTTCAGTAGATGCAACCGACGAGAGGTCCGCCTCGTTCGTAATTTCTTTTTTATGTGGCTGCCTGTTGTTTCCCTCCCCTGCGCTGTCAATCCCAGCGCATAACCTGATGTATTATTACTTGCGTCCTCCTCAGTTTGCGCGCGACAATCTATTATTAGCAGTGTACTCACGTCGCTAAACCTTTTGGAAAGTGTTTTTTTCTTCTTCCTCTCCCCTACGACTCCCAGCATGCACCTGTTGTCGAGGCGCGGCCCGCGCGCGTCTGGACCAGGAGGCTGGTGAAAGTGGCAGCCGTCTATCGGCAGCCAAAGCGATCCAACACAATTCGATAAATTGATCGATCAGACGCGATATCGAGTTACGTCCCACGACGACGACATGCGGAGGAGGCGCGACAAAAATGAACCGCGCGCGGGAAATCGGCTAAATCGCGGCCGGAAGAGGAAAACAGAAAAGAAGAAAAAAAGATGGGTTGTTTCGATACTGGGACCGAAGGCGATCCTTTGCGCCTCCTCGGCATGTGGCCCGGGCGGGCGGACGTTTAGTTTAGCAATGTTAATTGCGGTTAAGTCGAGACGGCGAAAGTGACGGGGAATGCGTCAGGGGTAAGGTGCGAGAGGCGGTGAGCGGAGGCTGGGTGGGAGGGAAGGAGAGAGATGGAGAGAGGGAGGGAGGGAGGGAGGGAGGGAGAGGAGAGGAGAGGAGAGGAGGACAGGTTGTTATCTTCATTCGAGGAGAAAACAGCTCGGATTTTTTACGGTTTAAATAAAATTTATTTCTACATGTAATTTTTGTTATTGCCCATCCCAAGCCTATCCCTCCTTTTTTCAAGTTTTAAATCTTTCTTAGAATTTAGGGGATTTTTTAAAAGTTTTAGGTGTCCAATAATTTTAGGGCTGTTTACCTGCTGTCGCCTTTTCATTGGAGGGGATTGTAGAATATTCTACAGCTCAAACGAAAAAAAAAGAAAGAAAAAGACGCGTATATGCAATTTTTATTATAATTTTTTCATGCTATTCGCCTTTTTCTTTCAAGTTTCCGCCTTTTCATTTTACGCGCTGGGTCGGTGCACCCACGGCATGCGAGCCAAATAGGGATAAAGAGCCTCATTGGCGGTCGGCGGCCGGCCGGCCCACGGCTGAGCGCCCAGCAGCGCCCAGCCCGGCGCCTAGCCCGCTCCGCTCCGCTCCGAGCCGAGCCGCACTTTCGCTGTCAGGACGATATGGCAGGAAATGGCAGATTTTCCAGCGCTTGGAGCTCTGACACAAGCAGTAGCAGTGTGTGCGGCTATCAGATGGCTGCGCGCCGCCGCCCGTGAAGGACGCCCAGCGTCGCGACGCCTCCAGGCGCCTCCAGGCGCCGCTGCCGGCCGCTCTGGACCAGACCGGAGGACAAGCCGGCTGCTTGCTTGAGGCGCCGCCGCGCCGGGCAGGGCAGCGCGGCTTTTTTAAAACTTCGCGCGTGGGCTTAACACTGGTGAAACAAATGTGCAAGGATTGCACACGTACGTGTTTCATCAGTGAATTTTCACATGTTGCATGGTGTCGAGACGAGGGGGAAATAACCTCGGACTTTGGTGCACACCACTAATTCAACAAATTCAGTCCAATATTCAAACAAATTCAAGCCAATTCAACCTAATTCAAATCTAATTTCAATTCAATTCAAGCCAATTCAAGCCAATCCAAACCCAATTCAAGCCAATTCATACTCAATTCAAGGCAATTCACACACTAATTCAGTCCAATTCATAGGCAATTCAAGCCAATTCACAGCCAATTCAAGGCAATTCCCAGCCGCAATTTACAAAATTTGTACACCAAATTCATATTTTATTTCCCCCTCGTGTCGAGTTCAAGTAGACATTACCTCAATGTTTAGTAAATAGACACTTGACAAGTATTGTATTTTGCACTCATGGACACACGCACGCAGCCCCTTGGAATCAATGGATCGCTTCCAGTAACTGCTCACCAAGTGATGTGCAGAGTGCAGAAACTTCGCACATTAAATGATGTTTAGTTCGCAGTTCGACACCACGAAGTGTTCATTGTTTTCCCATGTGGAACTAAACACCGATTGGTGTAAAACTTTCTACATTTGTTTTACCAGTGCTCTGAATCCCAGAGATACACTGATAAACGAAGTGTTCAACACTTAAAAGTATGTTCAAATGCCATGTAAACACTTAAAAGTGTTCAGCACATAGTTGTTGTGCACTTAAGTGCTCAACTCGATATTTGTGCACTTAAAAGTGTTCACCTCGATATTTGTGCACTTAAAAGTGTCCAACTCCTCGGCAGTTGGTCACTTCCCCGGCCGGTACAGTGCGCCCAAGCTAAGAAAGTGTGCAACTGCGGAGTAGAACACTTTTAAGTGCACAACAACTCTGTTGAACACTTTTAAGTGTTCAAATGGTATTTAAACACTTTAAAGTGATGAAGGGTTGGACACTTTGTTTAACAGTGTAATCTTGTTTAAGCTGCATTAAAAGTGAAGTAGACACACACGAAAAAAAAAAAAAAGAGGCTGACAGCATACTATGTGAGTCTTGGGAAGTTTTTTTCCGGAATATAGCCTCGCTTCTTCTCGTTCGCTATATCGGCCTCGCGTTACTACGGGCGTCTCTGCATATCCACCACGCAACAACCAACGACCACTCACTCCGCGTGCGCGCGGGCCCGCCTGTCGCCGGGGTGTGACGGGGCGGGGCGGGGCGGGGCGGGGTGGGGTGGGGCGAGGTGGGGTGGGGCGGGGCGAGGTGGGGTGGGGCCCGGTCGGTAGGGAATGCAGATGACTTTCATTGCCCGGAGCATTTTGCACTAATCGCTGCGAGGTAGCCGCGAGCCCCGTCGTGGAGGCTTGCGAGGGCTCCGGGCGCTCGACTCCGGGCTCCGGGAGAGCCTCCAGCAGCCCCGCGGGCTCCTCCGCGTGGAGGCTGCTGCGCGGTGATGTCTGTCGGCCACCACGCCGCGCCGCCCGAAGACTCTGTATGGGAGAGCGAAGCGGACAGGTAAAATGGCGCCTGTTTTCGAAATAATACTATATGATGCGGACATGCGGAAAAAGCGGCGTGGTTGTGGCGCCTCTAGTAGAGCAGCCAGCAGCCTCAGAAACAGGGAGCATTTTAGCTCGGCATGTTCTTATGGTCGAAGCATTTCTTTTGATTTGAAAACACATTAGCTGCGTACAACTTTCAAGCATACACTCTTAAACGTCTTTGGACTTTTTTTGTGGATCGATTCGTCCACAGTTTCGGTCGGTTTCGGTCCATTTTGACCTATGATATCGTCTGCAATTTTGTGGACAGGCTTTCAATTATTTTGTATGTTATTAAACCTATGGACAAATTTTATTTGTGTTCAACCGTACACAAACTGTGCAAAATTATGGACAAGTTAGCGATAGTAGTCGACAATTTTGTCACCAGCCTGGAAACGCTCAGTTATATTTTTCTAATTCGTCTTCAAAAATGTCCATAGCCATTGCGTGTATAGTCAACTGAGTCCACTTATCTTGCTCAAAATGACAGGTTTGTAAAAACACCATGCAAGTTCAAGTAGAAGCTCGCGGCGTTCTTCTGCGGCTGCATGTGTGTGTACAGAGTACTTCTAGGGAAGACCCATAACACACCTGGTTTCAAACGGCCCGCCCGGCTGCCCGCCCGGCCTGCCGCGCCCAAACGAGCGCGCCGCGCTGTGCGTTTGGTTCATTGGTCCTTTTCCTCCCGTGTGTACCGCCGCCACACCCCACAACCACCTGCTGCTGTGATGTTGTGCGGCGGAATCCAACTGGCACAGTGTGTGTGTGTGTGTGTGTGTGTGGCATCCAGCCGCCTCCGTCCTAGCTCTTGTGTGTGTGTGTGTGTGTGTGTGTGTGTATGTATGGGGAAAGTTGCTGTGTGTGTGTGTGTGTGTGTGTGAGCGCCAAGTGGTGCCGAACAGCAACCATTAAATGCGTTACAGTGACAGGTGCATGCTAATTGACTATCCCTCCTCCCCCTCTTCGTGCGCGACACTCCCTGCCCCACCCCCCCCCCACCCCGCCGGACGCGACGCCCTTGCCTGCCTGCCTGCCTGCCTGCCTGCCTGCCTGTCCCATACATTCTCGTCTTAAGGAAATGACATATTCACGCGGCCCGCAGCGCTCCGGGCACGTCAGCGACTCGGCGCGGCGCCGCCAGTCAATCTGCAACTCGCCGCCGCGGTGACGCTTTTTGCCCCGCTCTCTCTCTCTCTCTCTCTCTCTCTCTCTCTCTCTCTCTCTCTCTCTCTCTCTCTCTCTCTCTCTCTCTCTCTCTCTCTCTCTCTCTGTCTCTGTCTCTGTCTCTCTCTCTCTCTCTCTCTCTCTCTCTCTCTCTCTCTCTCTCTCTCTCTCTCTCTCTCTCTCTCTCTCTCTCTCTCTCTCTCTCTCTGCATACCTCCCCATACCTCCGTCTCATCTCGTTTTACGAGGACTATTCACTATGAAAAACAAAATTATTTAAGATTTACAGGATTTTGTTGTTGTAAAATTACAGTTAAGGTTGTCAGATCACAAGAGCTAAAAACCGGCCTTTATTTATTTCGATCAGGAGTGGGATGTCGTAAATTAACATCACAAATTGTAAATGCGGTAAACCATTAATAAATTATTAAAGTACGAAGATTATAATTACCATCGTAGCATGGTTTCATAACTTTCCTAATGTTCATATATAAAACAAAAAGAAAGAAATCACGTTCAAATGTAGTATATTCGTATATAGTTCACTTGATAGACTGTTGTTTTTTATGTTTTTACCAATGAACATATTTAGCTTACACTCGCGTCCTTTGCGAAACTGCCCAACTACTTATTAATCCACCACTCCTCTCCGCAACGCGGTCTCTTCCCACTCTCGCCATCTCTGTCATCTGCTGTTCGTCCGTTACCTCTCGCTCCCCCCCCCCTCCTCCGCCCGACTCAACGGCTTCACCTCCGCTTTCGTGCGATTAAAATCAGTCACATTCATACGTTCGTACTGTATATTGCGTTTAGTATGGACAGTCGCGCGCGCGTCCTCGAACTGCGAACAGTTAGGATCTTGCCGATTCCCCCTACCCCCCCCCCCCCACCCTTCCTCTTTTTCTTGACGGTGCCCCCCCCCCTCCTCCCCCCCCCTCCCCCCCTCCCTCCACCCGCTCAGACTTCCTGTCGCGGCGAGCGGTTGATTCATCACGTGACATCCTTGGAAACGATTATTATTACTATTATTCGCGCCAATAACGCTATCGACATATTCGATGGAATCGACGGGTCGTCAGTCCTGCCTGTCACGGGGCTCGTCCTCGTTTCTAGCCGTCCGCCCGCCTGTCTGTCTGTCTATCTGTCTGTCTGTCTGTCTGTCTGTCTGTCTGTCTGTCTGTCTGTCTGTCTGTCCATCCGTCTGTTCGCCGACCTTTGACTCGCCGCAGCTTGCAGGCGCGCCGAGTTCACGCCTCCTCTCTGTGTTGCGTGGGGAAGAGGGTTCTGGTTGTGGCGATGCACCCACGCACCGAGCGCGTCCTACACGCTCAAAAAAATTCTCGACGGCATCGAATGCAAACGCACGCAAAAACGCAGCTGTGAAATTAGATGTGAAAAATTATCACTATACGTCTAAACACTTAAAACAGCGGAAAGACAAATAGCAGGATAGCTAGAAGAAAAAAAAAAAGCACCGTAGCTTAAAAATTAGCTGCGCCTAGGCAGCTAAAAAGTAGTAGTACACCTAATTTTTATTTGGCTCGTACACGAATAATTCTTTTGGCGTGCGGTTTTGCGTTATGCTGCATTTTTTTTTGGGGCAGCAGCAAACAGTTTGATTTTAGATTGAAAAACAGAGGTGACGCTATTTGAAATATATACAGAAAAGAGGTAAATGGTCTGGTTTTATTTTGATCCACTTCTTCAGAGGTAATTACGGTCGCATGAATAATTTATCCCGGGGCTGCTGCTGAACGCTTCGCGATATGGCACAGCAGAGTCTTGCAGCGGGGACGTGTAACGCATGGGATGGATGATGCTGCGTGGATGGATGAAAACTGTAAAAAAAATGTTGCTCGCGCGGAGAGGAGAGGGAAGGCTTGGCAGAGATTTAATCTGCGTACGGTTGGCAACATCTGTCTGTCTGCACGCTGCAGCAGCATCGCGCATGCGCACCAAGGCCGGCGGGCCGGCTGCTCTGGTATGCGCACTCTGATCTGCGCACGTGCTGCTCACTCACACACTCAGACATTTTCTCTCTCTCACTCACACGTGAAGCCGTTCGATACGCTCGTTTCGTGCGTTTCGAGCACGTCGCACGCGGTTTTTACATGGCGCGTTAAAAGCGCGGTGTGCCGTGCTGCCAACCGTACAGTAAAAAAAATCGCCATAAAAAATGTTATTGGATTGGATCAGTAGACGGCTACTACATTTTTTAATTGAGTTAAATTTTCAGGGTTGCTACAACTCTGAAAAACCTTGTAGATCTGACCTGGGAAAGTCAGGGACTTCGAAAACTATCAGCAAAATCGGGAAAAGCTCACGGAAAATTAGAAAAAAATTCACAGATTTGACTAAGCCTGCGATATTGCCTTATCCTGACAAAAACCACTGCAATTGGGGTGACAAAGGTCAGAAGTTTACGGAAAATTAGCAAGGTATTGCTACTTCGTTGAAAAAAATATCGCTTCATTGAGCTCATCAAGATGCGATACTTAAAAGTCACGGTAATCTGAAAGAAAAAGGAGCTTGTAAATCAGGAAAAACTCAGAGCAAATTAAAAGTCAAAATTTGTGGCAACCCTGATTTTGTTGTGTCTTTGTTTTTTTTTATATATTACTTGTACAGTGAAGGTAATAGAATTTTTCCGCGCCCATAGCTTAGCGCAGCTCTCGCTCTTGAACGCGCGGTCTCGCAGGCGCTGGAACCTGAAACACGTCTTAATATGTGTCTCGCTCAGGTAGGCAGGCTGTCCCACCCCGCCATAGAGGCCCCGCCAGGCCCGGCGCTCTGTAATGTTTCCGCAGTAACTTCCGGCCGGCCGAGCGGGGTCGTAACTTCTTGCGGCCATCGCCGTCCGGCGTCGGCCTGGTCACGGGGGTCGCGCGGCGCGGCACGGCTAACGGCTTATGTCCACGACAATTAAGACTTGTATCCCCGCCAGCAACAAAAGTCTCTTAAAGACGTCAATAAAGCTTATGGTCCGAGCGCGCGCGGGCCTAAGGAGCTTTGGTGTCTTTAAAGTCTTCATGCAGAGCGCTGCTTATTGCGCCGGGCGGCGCGCGCCTAGGGAGGCCTGGCCTAAACGTAACGCTCACCTCAAGCTCTCTATTACACTGAGATCAAAAGTGTGCAACCGGCACACACTTTCACTGTAAAACCGTGCGCCGCAGCCCCTTCTGAACAGCTGAAAAATCAAGTGCGCAGTGAACATTTTCAGTTTAAGGGGCGTCATTTGGATGCATTTAGACTTAAAACAAATTTTATAACAGCCCAAATCCCATAAAGAGAGACGTTTGAAAATTGCCTTTGAACAAATCCGAACTTTCGACTTTCGTTTTTACAGTGTTCATGTGTTCAACACAGTGTTGGCCACTTTTATATGTTTAGCTAAAAAGTCTGCATGTATTTCATTGGGGACAAAAGTGTTCAACACTTAATTTGGACAGATTCTGCTCAACATATAAGTCTCACTTATTTTATCTGAAAGTGTTCAACGACAGCGTTCAACACTTTTAAGTGTGTGTCAGTAACGCTTTGGATTCCAGTGCAATGTGTAATGCGCGAGTTATCTACCAGAAGAATAGGTGCAGAAAAGGGAGAAAAAAGGAATATCTAGAGTACTAAAACGTAAGAGCGATAGAAGCACTGCACTAGCATGGCGTGCACGGCACGCTGCCACTTTACACTCCTGAAAGACTTTCGGTTTCATACAGATGCGCATATGGTGGAGTCATGCAAGGGCGGAGGTACTTGCGCTCCCTCGCGCTGCCTTGGCCTTGGAGAAGACGGTCGCTTGTTGTCCTTTTTTGCCTCTGAGCATTAAAATAAATGTGCAGAAAGACAAATCCTCTCTGCTTTTCTTTCACTGAAAAAAAAAGCAGTCCGTAAATTGAAAGAAAATGTTCTTTGTGTTTGTTAAACGATATGACTGTGAATTCACTTTTCATTCGTGTTCACTTTCAAAAAAATTCTGTAACTTTACGAAAAAATTTCCGTAACTTTTCAAACTTTATCTGTTGTTTCGCGATTTTTCTCGTTTCTCGTTTCATCAAACTACAGCAAATATCTGTTTACCGATTCAACAAGAAACCTCTAATTTTTTTTCTTTTACAACAAATTTCTTTACCTCAATTATTTCTTTTTTTGTGTGTGTCTTCTCTCTCAAATATCGCGTGTATTATTTTAATTGATTTTTTTAAAAAAAGTTTTTTTTTTCTAGTCTTTCCCCCCCAGTTGGAGCAGGTCGGTCTGAGCGCATGCGCAGAAGAGCCCTCCTCCCCGCCTAGACTCTTGTCTCGCGCGGGCCGTCCACAATGTGAACCGAACCGGGTGGGGCTGGGCTGGGGCCGCAGCAGCCGCCGGCGCGGCCGCCTGCAGACCCGGCTCGGCTCGGCTCGGCTCGGCTCGGCTCGGCTCGGCTCGGCAGCCCTGCCTGGCCATTTTAACGGTGCGACCCACAGACTCCGGAAACGGCCGCGTCGCTGTGCGGCTAGCGGAGAGGGAGTAAGAGGTGGGGAGCCTGCTCTCTAACCTACTGACTCAGAGAGGCGGCGCGCGGCGGGTCGGTGGCAAGAGAGAGAGAGAGAGAGAGAGAGAGAGAGGAGGAGGGCAGTAGCGAAGGGCTTGCTTGCAGCTCGCTGTCCTCTCGCGCGGTGACACTGCATTCGGCGCCCCGCCACGCCCCACCCCGCCCCGCCCCACCCCACCCCGCCACGCCCCACCCCGCCCCACCCCACCCCACCCCGCTACACCCCGCCACGTCCGGGCGGCCTTGACACCGCGTCAGCCGCCGGTCCGGCCGTGGGGTGCGGGGTGAGACGTCCCCGTACTGGACGGCCCGGCGGGGAGAACGAGGGAGAAATGGAACCACAAAAAAGATTTTTGAGGGTTTGAATTTTTTTTGAAAGACGTTGACGTCGAAAAAGTAATGTACAACCGACTCGGTTTCGCAGTTCAGAGTAAAAATCGAGGGGTACCTCACCTTATTCTCTAATCAGTGTACGCCCTGAGTTCCACTCATTTTCCAATCACGATTCAGTCACATAATTTTTCGAAAAAAATCGGTTTTAAGCATCTTAAAATTGCAAAATATCGAATTGGTGCCAGAAAATTATGTTTTTCTTTCAAGTTAGGCCATTTTTTTTTCTAATTACAATACAACCCTTTAATCAGTTTGCCGGGTGCTTCTTTGAATACGTAACAGTGTTGCGGGTTTGCCCGGTACTTTTTGATGAGAATACTCTTCGTCGTGGATTCAAGGTTTGGGAGACTCTGTTATGTTCGCCGCCGCCCCCTCCCCCTCCCCTCCACCCTGAGCAGGAGTCCTTCACTCAAAAAAATCAGTGTGCACCGTAAAACAAAATCAGTTTTAAAAAAATCAGACAAAATCAGAAAAAGTCAAGGTAAAACCAGCAAAGAATTAGTAAAATTCAAGGAAAATTACGAACAAATAGAAAAATCAGAAAAGTCGGTGTACGCTTGAATGGATGGTGAAAGACCCCTTGCGGTTGCGATGGTATACTCGTGTCCGTACTCAATGGAGCTCCTCTCCTCGTGAGGACGCCCGGGCGCGCGTAGCTGCGGAGCTTCGCGTAGCTCAGTATTTTTCAATCGGTTGGCGGCGGCCTGTTAGTCCGTTAGGTTGGCGGCGCTGCCGCGCGCGGCCCGGGCCGGCCGCAGCAGGCTGGCCAACCGTCGTCGTCGTGTTATGAGCTGCGCAGACCACAACCACGGCAGCCGGCGAGGCCGTGGTTCCCGCCCGGCCAAAACTACTCCCGAAAAGAAGCATTAAGAGTTAGGCTGATTTTTCAAAAAATATACTGGTAATACTCAAGGCGCCGGTAAGTTGCTAACTTTAGTAAGTACTCTGCTCACTTCGAATATTGATTGATCCCATCCATTGTCGACAGTAAGATTAGTCATCTCTTATTGCTTAAGTGAAGAAAAAAATAATCACTTTTTGCATGTGTAACATGGAATGAAAATGTTGGCATCCACGAAAGCAATAGCCAATATAGCCCGCGAATAAGCCTTGCAGTGTACAACGAGGGATCTTTCACAATAAATTCAAGCGTACACCAATTTTTGTTTTTTGGTGATTTTTCTTGATTTGTACTGCTTTTTCATGATTTTTCCTTTACGTTTTTCTGTTTGTTTTTTTAAATATTTTTTTATTTATTTTATTTTAGGATGTATTCACTGATTTTTTTTTGGTGAAGGACCCCTAGGTGTACACCTCACGCACTAGCAATCAGCGTCACCGTGAAATTTCCGCGATGACTCCTTGATATGGGCAGTGCGTTTGCCATCGCTATAGCTATATACAAATTGTGTGTGTGTGTGCGTGTGTGCGTGTGTGTGTGTGGCACAGTTACATAAGTTACCGGATGGCTCGTGCGGGTTGATCCCCCTGCTGCCCCGTCGTCGTGCTATCCCCACGCGCCTCTACCCCCTAGTTCTTGTTACGTCACCGCGTATGGACTGCCGATAAGAAGAGGGGTCGCCTATTCACAGATTTGTATCGCACTATTCTCACACACTGCTCAGCAGGGCCCTAGGCGAACGACCACATAAATTGTCTTCTTCAACTTCATCTTCGGTTGTAGCATATACATATAAAAAAAAAAATGACTCGTTTTAGTACTCATACCTCTAGAAAATACAAGAGGGGGATGGGTCAAAGAAACCTTGTTTAACTTTTTTTTTTTACATATTTTTTTTTTTTTAGGAGGATAATGAAAATACATGCCACTTTTTGAAGAATTCCGTTTTTTCCTCTCATTATTTCTGATGCTTTGAACTCTTTTTTAACAGTCTTTTGTTTATTTCTTCTCGGTTTTTCGGATTTCCTGTTATTTTTTTCTTGATTTTGTTTTGATTTTTCATTATTTTTAATTTTTAATTGTGTTTGGTCAATAATATTATTATGTTTTTGGGTTTGTGTGTGTTAAGGGTGGGAGGGGGCAATTATTTTTCAAAGTGATATGGCCCTCCTCAAAACGAAAAAAATCCACCTCCGATATTTTTGAAAGTGTTTTCCTTGTCCGTCTCACACCCTAGGCGGTCCCCCAGCCAGCTAATAATCCACTGACCCAGTCGCGTCCCTCGGGGGAAAGGGGGGGGGGGGGGGGATCCCTCGCGACGCGACGCTAGTCACCAGCCGCCGCCGTCATTATATATATATATCTTACACGGTGACCGCCAAAAAGTCCCGTTCCCACCACGCCAGGACCACACACACACTCAAACACACTCCCTACGTGTTGCCTTATTAGCCCGGCTAGAAGTGAGGTCGCGAGCTATATTTCGCACATATTGTCAGAGTGGGCGCGCCAAACTACAAGTGGGTGACCCGTTTTCACTCTCTTCTCCTCATTACATCTCTTCTCCCCTTTTTTCTTTCTTTTTTTTTTTCATTTTCTCTTGACGTGTTTCTAATAATTGTGGCCTGCACTGACTCCACTGTCATCTACACTGCAAAACAATTACTCTGACATCACATCTTTATAATGTGAAAAATGTCACATTGGCCATTGGCCAGAATGTGATGTCACATTCGTTTTAGAGTGAAGCGGCCGGACCTTGCGGGCTGAGTTTTATAGTAAAATTCAAAATAATGTGACAATAACAACCAGAAGAGTGACAGTAATTGATTTACAGTGTTGAATGCGAGTGAGATGTACTATTTGAGGAGACACCGCGGTGACCACGTCCTCTGCTTCGCGATAGGAGGAGACGAGAAATCATGCAAAGTATCCAAATGCTGAGGTGGCTGTGTTCGGCCGCCGGGCCCAACGCGCCGTTTGAATAAATCTCGCCGCTTATCGAGAGAACGTCGCGTTTACCAGGTTTTGCTTCTTTTTTCCCCTACTTTTTTATACTTCTGATACGCGTCGTGGACGTGGCTCGGCCCACAGATCTGCGGGTGAGCCATGGGCAGCGAGCGTTTCTGCACAACTGAGGCTTATTTATAATTCGACCCTCTTTTTATACAAGTTTCACCTTTCACCTGTTTTCCCCTCAATGTAATGTTGGACGAATTTCGCTTTTTTTAAAAACTTCTTTCGTTAAAAGAAAAAAAAACTGTTTAAAAAACCAATAATGCTCTGGAAAATCAAGTGTGCAGTGTACGTAGGCATGTACACACTTTTTAAGGCATGCTAGGTACATATGCACGTATACACGGGCATTTAACATTATTTGTTGAATACTTCGAAGTTTGCTGCAAATAATAAATACTTGTACATACTTGGTTTTTCAAAGTGCCTTTTTTTTAAAAATTTCACTGAAAAATATCTCTGTAGATTTACAATCTACTGTATTTTACAAATACTTTACTAAAATTATTGTAAATTAATGACAACCCTTTCTTGCTCGTATTTGAATTTCAAGTTGATACGTGGTGCTTTTTTAATGTTCACGACTGTCAATCGTAATTTTACAACCTGCTTACTTCGTGGAAAACTATCCCGTAAACCTGTGAGTATTTTGTACAGTGTTCCCCTGCTGTTTATTTCTCGTTTCATTTTAAATGTGTTTCTTCCTGCGGCCGTGCGCGTCTCGTATTTCTAATGTACCGAACGGATCAAACTGTTTGCTAACGGTTGATTGGAATGTGTACGAGGCTGACGGATAAGTAAGCTGGAGTATAATTGGGGGACTCGTCTCCCGGGTTCTCACGCAACAGCGAGGCGCGACGCCCCGGCCAAGGGGAAGGAGGGGGGGAGGGGGGGCCGCACTGGGGCAGTTATCGTGGGGAGAATCATAACTAGGTCAGACGATAGGGAAATGAGATGTTTGCAAATACAGCAGGAACTCTGCGAAGACGGGCGTTTCCCAAAATCGTCTGACTCATTTACAGTATGGAACAAGTCAACACGCAATTGTATAGGCAAAGTTCCCTTCCTCATAGAAGCTTGCCACAGCAATGTATAAATAATTCGCGACCAAATGAGCATCAGACGAAAATCGTGTGTTGTGTGTTTCACGAAACCCAGAATAAAGACGCAGCAGTTTACCTTAAGATGAATTTTCACAGGGATAAGCTGCGTTGAAAACCTCTGTAAACTGCGGCGAATGAGAGTGAATCGCCGCGTACGTAAACGGTGACATTTACTGTAGAGCACGGTGAAAAATCATCGCGCGTAAGTGCTGATGGAGTTTCCTTCAGTGGAGCTTACAACTGAGGGAATTTGAAAACTATCAGGGAAAACTCAAGGAAAATGCGAAAAAAAAATAGAGAAAAAAATACTGATTTTACTTAGCCTATGATTTTTCTTAATGCTAACAAAAGTTCTTTAATTTGGATGACAAAAGTCATAGAAGGTTTTCGAAAATAAGTTTGTTTTTACTACCATGCTGAAAAGATTTCCACTCGCTTCGCTCGCGTTCCATCGAAGCGATCGTGATGCAACACTTTAAAGTCACTGAAATTTCATTAAAAATAAAGTGTGTGTGTGTGTGGGGGGGGGGGGGGGGTTGGTGCTGGAAATCACGGAAAACTCAGGGAAAATTAAAATTTAAAATTTGTTGCAACCCTGTCGGTGCGGGCTCATGTGTCGCCTGCTCGCGGTGCCTCAGTCGCTACGCGGTAACGGAGAGGTAATGATTGTATTATCATAACAGTCGGCCCCAACGCCTCCCTGCGCCCCGCCCAGGGCCCAGGTCTGGCTGCCGACCTGCCGACTCCCAGCAGAGCAGTCCCGCGCCCGGGTATTGTTTCTGCCCACCCGCGGGACCTGACTCCGTTAAGCGGGCGCGCGCGGGAGTGGAGTATTATTACAGTACGTACAAGACTCACCCCGCCCCGCCTTGCCCCGCCCGCCTCCCCTACCCCGCCTTACCCCGCCCTACCCCAGCCCACCTTACCCCGCAGCCGCGCACCCGCACGGCCAACATTGTTCCTATCCCTCAATAACACACGTGGCTTGGGCGCGGGCAGGGCGGTCTCTGAGACGCCTGTTCCCCTCCTGCAGAACTACAAGTAGTACACGGTCGCGCCCCGCAGACCCACACTCTGCAAACTGGTTGGCGTTCTTCTTCTCGATAACACCGAATATTGGCATCTTTGGACGCCAAATATTGGCGTGATGGGTACCTCACTCTTTAAATGGGTGTACACTGATTGGATGGTTGTATTGTGATTGGAAGAAAAATTTGACCTAACTTCAAAGAAAGCCATTAATTTTTGGCATCAACTCGATATTCTGCAATTTGAAGATGCTTAAAACAGATTTTTGTCGAAAAAATTGTGGGACTGAATAGTGATTGGAAAAAAAGTGGAACTCATGGCGTACACTGATTGGAGAACGTGAGGTACCCCTCGGGCGTTATTCTCCTCAGAACGCCACACATACTGGCGTCTATAAAGGCCAAGATGCGGCGTTCTGCAGAGGACGCCCATACATTTTGGCGCCGCAAGACACCTACCAGTTTACAGTGCTGCAGGAGTAGGGAAAACAAAAGTATGAAAAATCTACAAGGCCCGCAGCAAGAGATGTAATAATAATAATAATAATAATAATAATAATAATAATAATAATAATAATAATAATAATAATAATAATAACAACAACAACAACAACAACAGGAAGAAATTGGTCTTCTCAAGTAAATTGGGCGTCTTTAAAAACTGAGCGTCGGCAGCTGCAGGCCAATTTTCGTGGGGGACACGCCGCCACGCCCCGCGGCCGGCCCCACCCCACCCCGCCCCACCCCGCCCCACCCCGCCCCACCCCGCCCCACCCCGCCCCACCCCGCGGGCGTGGCGGTGGGTGTGGGCCGTAGAGGCGGGGTGCTCCCGGTCGTGACCGGGCTAAACCCTTTTTTGGGCGGCGAGTGAAAGTAACAGCAGCCCGCGGTTTAAACAATAAGCGCAGTGATCAGCGGACGAGACGTGTGGCGCCCACCGGGGACCTCCTAGCGGCGGCCCTATAAACGAGAGAGAGAGAGAGAGAGAGAGAGAGAGAGAGAGAGAGAGATGAGAGAGAGCGGGGGGGAGGAGAGAGAGAGAATGGGGGCGCGCCGTGGGGTTGGGTCCCAAGATCATGACTTCCGTGACGCGTAGCGTAGGCAGATCATGTCGGCTGGGACCAGACCAGCAGATCGCTGGACCGCAGCCTCCCGCCCCGCCCCGCCCCGCCCCGCCTCGCCCCGCTGTCACAAGCTCTCTCACGACTCTGCTCAGGCTGGGACTCAGGGGAGACCAACAACTCCCCGTCGCGACGGCTACACCGTGCACGAGCCTCCTCTTCCTCCCCCTCCTCCTCCTACTCCTCCTCCTCCTCCCTCTCCCCCCCCCCTCCCCCGCCCCCTCCCTCCTTTTATTTTTCGTCCCCTCTTGCTCTAATCCTGTGCTGGATTTTCCTATTTTGCCCGTAAGGCGTGTTATCGTGGTAGTCTTTAAGCCGGGGGAGCCGGTACCGCGAGCCTGACCAGGACCAGGAAGACGTCGCTATTCCCCCTCTCTTCCCGCCGCCGACGGTGCCGATAGGAGATAAGCCACCGCCAGACGGGTGTGCTGCTGAAATAACTGCCTGTGCTTAGCCAGCCTAAAAAAGGCCGCACCCGGTCGGTAGGCAACCGAGTCACACGTGCGGCGGGCGGTACTGCCTACACTGCAGGCGGGCGGTGCAGCCTGGTGGGTAGGCAACCGAGTCACACGCGTGGTGTGCGGCACTGCCTACACTGCAGGCGGGTGGTGCAGCCCGGCGGGTAGGCAACCACTCTACAGGCGAGCCGGGCGGGTCTGGCTAGCTCGCAGGCGCTCTGCTCGCCTTCACGATAAGTAGGCTGAGGCAAAAGCCGCCTTCTTCCTCAGCTATTGCCCATCAGTGTATAGAGAGTGAGAGAGAGAGAGAGAGAGAGAGAGAGAGAAGGCGCCTCACTCGACCCCTCAATGACCCGCCGCAGTGCGCTGAATATCTATCGGGCTTTGCGGCCCAGACAATCGGTCGTTGAAGCGGGGTAATGTTCATGAGGGGCACGCGAGATGTAGGAGAGAGAGAGAGAGAGAGAGATTGTGCTCCGGCGTTCGCTAAAAAGCCATGGGTGGGCTAAGTGCAAGCGGGTTCTTGTTTTACCCAAACGTTATAAAATGCATTACGTCATACATCAAAATCCCGTACATGAGGATGAAATCGCGAATTTCATCTGTAGACTTCCGATCTCATGGTATTACATCTTATCTTTCATGTTTCATCTTAACTTTCAGTGAGAAATTATTACTGAAAGCACGTGGGTGCAGATCATAGATCATCATCTTCATAAAGTTTTTGTCCTTGCGGGCCTGGAAAGAAATTGATTTTCTTTACGTCGAGCGCAAGGAGACGTATCGCGAAGCGCTCGTCTCGATGTCGAAGAGGAGCGGCGTGAAATTACTCTCTCTCTCTCTCTCTCTCTCTCTCTCTCTCTCTCTCTCTCTCTCTCTCTCTCTCTCTCTCTCTCTCTCACGTGCTTCTCCTCGCCCGCAGTGTCGCGCGCCCCAGTGAAAGCACGCCTGGACGGTCTCGCCTTTCATGAGGAGGTTGGACACGGAATTTGTCCAAGGACCCCGAGGCGCTGGGTTGACGGTTGACGCCCGCCGGCTGGGACGGGCCCGGCCCGGCCTGCCGTCTGATGCCGAAGATCAGTCTCGTATACATCCGTCCTTGTTGCACCCATGGCGGTCCCCTGTGCTGGGAGTGGCTCGGCCCCATAAGTGCGACAAGGAGGGAGGCGCGAGAGCGATCTTCTGAATCAGCCGACTCGGCCGAGACGGGAGGTGTCGGATGCGATTCGGGTGACGAGTCATGCCCCGGGGCGCTGTGATGTGTTGAACGAGTGACTCGCATCACCGTCACCCGCGTCACCTCTCTCTTTCTCTCTCGTGTCCGCCCGCAGGCGGGAGCTCAGAGAGGACACTGTGAAAAATAGGTGTAGTATGTAAGGTTCACGGGAAAATAAAAATCAGACAATTTTTTATTTTTCACCGGGGAGGAAAAAAATCTTGATTTTTGGACTGTTGTTGATGTTTGGTCGTGCACGCTACCGGCCACTTGGAGGGTGTGCTTGCGTCGTCTGGGTGCGCTCGGGAAACCCAAGAGTGGAAATGTATCACTTCTTTTTGGAGTTTTTTTTTTTTCGCATGAACAAGGAAAGATGCGAATTACTCAAGAAAATGTTATGCACTTGAGGATTATTCGAAAGATCACGAATGGAAAATCTATGCCTATACGGGTGTTTTTCGAGGGTTTTCTGCTAGCCGATGAAATAATCGAGTTTTTCTTTTAATCGACGCATGTCTAAGCGGAGAGTTGTTGTACACGGAGCGTGACTGCCATCTTCCGGCAGTCGCGGGGCGTGAGGCTAGCTAGAAAGTGTCTGTCTCTCTCTTTCTCTCTCTCCTCTCTCTGTGCGTGTGCGTGCGCCCAGAGCACGCGGCTCGCGCGTCATGTTAAACGCTTCGTCTAATTACGCTCGTTTGTGTTTTTGTCGACAGGTAAATACGTAACGCAGGAACAAGAAGGCGGTGCCCTCTTGTTGATACGGCGCATGCGCAGGCGGTGCGGCATTGTCAGAGGGCGGTGAGTGAGCTAGGGCTGGCCTGGCCGTGACGATGACGAGCAGGACGTAATACACTGTCGCAAAAAAAAAAAACTAGCTTTATTTGTATTTTTTACATGTTCAAAGTTAAATGCTATCAATTCGTCAGCACATGTTTGTGGGCGTTCATTCGTACACTTTGGTTCATATAATTATGTACAACAGCATGAAATTTTGCGCAGAAATTTGTGCGAAACGAAACGCGCATGTTGAACTCTTCTTTCTTTTTTTCGTCTGTGCGACGAATAGAAAATAAGATTGGTTTAATTTCTTTTGTTTTCATTTTTAAAGATGATTTTAATTAGAATTGAAGAGCGAACACCCTCGACTTCTGCGCTCTGCATCCAAATACATGAATGTCGCACAAATTTTGGGGGGTGTTTTATAATTATCTATTCGGATTCGGACACTTGGACAAGAACAGGTGTAGCGCGGGCGTAAAAATGGACCCGCGCTTATCTTCAAGTGTGCGAGATTCACACACCTAAAAGTGTATGACATTTACACACTGACGATTGTGCGGCATACACACACTTGCAATTGTGTGACATTCACACACCTGCATGTGTGCGACATTCAAACACTTGCAAGTGTGCGGCGACGTTCACACACCTGCCTGTTTGTGACATTCAAACACCTGCAAGTGGGTAGCGACGTTCACACACCTACAAGTGTGCGACATTCCCACACACTTGGGACGGGTCGGTCCGCCGTGCGTGGTCAGGACGACGGTGTGTGTATATGTGTGTGTGTGTCCCGCAGCGCTGCGGGCCGGAGCGTCTGGTTGACCCACATCGAGATTCTCCTGCCCCCCCCCTCCCCCCCCCACTCCCCCTGCCCCCCGCCGGCCGGCACGGGTTTGGCGGCGCGGCAGCAGCGGCCGGCGGCGGCAGAGAGAATAGAGGCGGGGCCCGTGAACAAGGTGCCCCCCGGTGTCCCCCTCACCCCACGCCCCCCACAGGGACGCGCGTGTTCCTTGTTCCCCCCTGCCCCCGACCTTACCCCTTTCGCTCCGCCATTTTTTGATTGATGACCACATCCCGAAGTTTTCTTGACGTGGCGCGCACGCCTCTGCATCCTCTCGTGCGGTACAGAGAGAGAGAGAGAGAGAGAGAGAGAGAGAGAGAGAGATTGAATATCATCTCAGGTGCTCGAGAGTGTTCTCCTCTTCTGCACCATAGCAGCATCACACTCGGGCACCTCCAGCGTTTAGGTCTCTCTTAAAAATATTATTTTCTTATTAATTTAGTATAATTCTTATTTTTCCGCTTTGCAAATACCTTTTTCTTGCCCCTTTTGGTTTCTCTCTCTTTTGTATTTCTATGCTGGAGGATGATGTAAGGTCGAAAATTCGATGCCTTGGTAGACCATCTAGGAGCGGTTACGTGGAAGAGTGATTTGGCGCCGTTCCGCGCGCGCATGAAGTCTTTCGGCACCTGTTGGCTGATTCCGCACATTGAGGAGGTAGACGCGTCCTCTTCCTCTCCCACCCAATGGCAGTGCCTCATGAGTGCGACAAGGATGGAGGTACGAAATTCCCATGCGGAATACCTCCTCGGTGGCGGTCTTCTCCTCCTGCGGCGCGGCCAGCCTCCCGCAGACCTGCAGACTGCAGGGTGTGGCTGGCAGGACCGCGCGGACATTATATCGGAGGAACCAGTTTGAATCACATGATCGACTGAAAGTAGGCCTGCCTCGGGGCGTTACCTGCCGCGGCGGGGTGGGGCGGGGTGGTCCAGGCTGGAAATACGAACAGCACACATCGTGCGGTCACGTATGTTTAAAAGTGTGTAACACACGCCGACGCACTACCGACAGCCATTTCCGGCTCGTGTGTTTTCTCTAGAAACTTTACACTCGGAAATATATATAGATATACTTATTTATATAGGGAACGTGTGACAGTGACAACTTAATGGAAGCCACATTAGCTTATACGTCCCGGTCGATATCGTGACAAGCAACTTTTGAAGCGAGTGTTGCGAAAATTAAGCCATTGTTGTTGAAGTGGCACAGTAGCTTTTAGGAGGATCTACTTTGATGTAGACAAGCCCAACGAAGCCATTGGCACATCGACTTGGGCAATAGTTATAGCTTATGTTCGACTATACTAAAACTTTTGTTTTGCGTATGGTATAGCTTATGAGCTGCTTGTCATGGGATGAGTCTATATTTCAGCTATGGTAATATGGATATATTTTTCTGCAAGTGTGTATGAATACTTCAAACTTCCAGTTGTGTGAATATTCATGCGCATACTTCAACGCGTAAATATGTCAATTTTACTACAATTTTCTCACACTTTTTCGGGCTAAGTGTTTGAAAGAAAATTAGAACACCCACAACAAGTGTGCGACATTGACGCGCACTCGGGTTTCCGCGGTGTAACAGCCTGTTTAATTTTTCCCAGGGTGATATCACGTCTTTTTAACATCTCCCCGTGGGGTCCTTCACAACAAAACCAGTGTTGACACTTAAAAAATAACGGAAAAAAACAACAGAAAAAAATCCACCAAAAAGCAAGAAAAAATAAGAAAAACACAGGAAAAAAATTGCTAAAAAAAACGAGAAAAATCCGAAAAATCGGTGTACAGTAAGCGTGAATTTCTAGTGAAGGACCCCTCGCATCTCGTCTCCCCGCCCGTTTCACTTGTTGCTTTCTGCAAACCCACTATTGTCCACCGCCTGTACCCCATACGGTCCTATATCCCCATAGCCTCACAGTGGCTATCGGGACCAGCCCATCGGCCCCGGCGCCCTCCCATGGGGCTCTCCCGGCCCCGGCCCAGTGGCCCCCCTGCAGTTCCTCTCTCTCTCGCTCTTATGGGCTTCGCCGTACAGGTGCGAGAGAGACAGAGCGCTCTTCGGAACAAGTTGGCAAGGCGAAAGTCTTGGGACCCTATGCTGCTCCTCCCGCACCGCCGGCCCGCGGCCCCATGGGACGGCCGTAGGCCAGAGATTTATCTCTGTGACAACGTTGCAGCCGCAAAGACAGAGACGTATAAGGGCTAGAGAGGGCCGAGGGGGTAAAGGGAAGGACACTGGAAGAAAAAAAGGCAACGGGGAACTACTGTACTGTATACGTATTTTGCACACAGAATGACTCGTCGTGGAACTCTAGTTTTGCTTTCATGTCTTTGCTGTGGCATGTCCCTTTTTGACTTTTAGTCACAATATTTTTTTAAAAAAAAATATCATGTTTTTGTTGTTGCAATTTTGCCCACTTAAAGTACTTCTTTTTGACAAAAGAAGGATATTCATGTTGATGGTGTAGGATTGCATTGCTTTGTCATGAATCCGATGAATCAGTAGGCGTTTGTAGCAGCTCCAGTAACATTTTCGACCATAGATACTCTGGAGGGTGTTGGCTACAGCGAAGCTTATAACGGCCAGCTGACTGTCTGACTGACTGTCTGACTGACTGGCTCGCTGACCGCAGCTGTCCCATTAGTGCTGGTCCATTCTCCTCATTGGTGACGTGTCAGACCGGCAGAGGGCGCCTGCAGAGCTCAGCGCTGCGGTCCTGCCCGGACTAGGTCATGTGGGAGGACACGCCCAGAGTACCAGTTCGCTGATACGACCAAATCGGAGTCGTGGTAGGAAACAAAAGTTGGTTCATGTAACCGGCAAATTTTTGACCACCCTCGTCTTTCACTAAATATTGTTGAGCCCATGACATTTTTTGTCATTTGATCAAATCAGTTCAAATTTGGCTCCTAAAGCTCAAATTTGGCTGAATTTGAATATCCCGTGAACGAAGTGGCTCTCTGGGTGCAGCGCCAAGAACACACCAACTGGCATTTGTGCTCAGATCGTTATTTTTTAAATTTTGTCTAGAAAAGTATTACCTTGCGTGTGCTTAATTCGAACGGATTTGTATATTCACATATTTATAATTGTATGCACAATGCAGAACCTTTCACACAATCTTTTTAAAGAAATTGATCATGAAGCAAAATCTGCAAACGTATGCAGGAAAAAAAAAAACGGTCTGTTCTCTGGTACATACGAAACAGCTTGTAGCCGAAAGTGTCCATATCGACTGACCCACTGTCTGAGAGTGTGCGCTGAAATGGCCCATTGATGCCTTGTCGTTTGCCCGTGCCCAAACTCTGCCCTGCCCTTTCCCTCTGGCCTGGAGGTCCACTGACCCGCAGAGGGAGACCTGTCAGAGGTGCGCCGAGCGGGTAAACAATCCGATCTCCTCCGTTAGGCAAACATTTTCACAGTAAGGGGGCCGCCGGGCCGGGGCCTTCTGGGGCCGCGTGCCCGGACAAAATATGGGGAGGAGCGAGGGGCGGTGCGAGGACGGCTATGATCCCAGGCAGAAACCATCCTGCACCCAGAGAACCATATAGTTAGTTTATGCGCCGAAATCGGAGAAGTAGGAAACTAAATCTAGTTTCTGAAACGGAATAACTTTTACTACCCTCGTTTTCAACTAAATATTGTTGTACGAATAATAAAAAAGAATGTCAACTCTATCAAATAATTTGATTAAATCAGTTCCAATTTTGTTCATAATGCTAAAATTTGACTGGTTTTGAGTTTGATCGCCGAAAATGAAATGACATTCTGGGTGCGCAACGACAGATCCAACATGACAATTTTTAATTCAAGACATAAAACTACTGAAACCTGGACAAAAACTCTTTAAAAAATTCGAAAACGCATCTCTGTGGGGCATTCGCGGGTATTTCCGCCTGCTTACTTGGCAAAGTTTCCCACTCACAGTGTTTAAGTTCTGCTAAGTATTACTTCGCAAGGCTACAAAGAATTCTCACTCTTCGTAAACTGCAAAGCATTTGCCGAGGGGTCATTAACTTTGAGATTTCGTGTACACCGAATACTTGAATATGGTTGAATATTGATGAATATCGGTGATATGTTCATAAATTCGAGTTAAGTTTGGCTAATTCTGGGTGAAATATTAGTAAGTGAGGCTAAAGTATTGTTAGATTTGTGTGAAACACTGCTGAAAATGGGTGAACATGGTTGAATATTGAACTGATTACCGCAAGCCTGTACACTGAATATGCCAAGTTGTTGACTCGTCGGCATTTGCTTCGTAAATTACAAAGAAAACAGACAGTTTGTAGGCTGCAAAGAATTTCTTTGCTGTCTGCGAAGCACGAGCTTTTTAGCCTACGAAGTATTCTTTTGTAATAAGTTACAAAGCTAATGCTTTGCAGTTCACGAAGGGTGAGAATACTTCGCAGAACTTTAAGTGTGCATGAGACTTTCTGCCTCGTAGGCAGGCGGAGACACCGGTTTTCGTCAGACAGGTGTTATCGTAACAATTTTCGGCCACCTTCGTCGCCATTCTGTTTAAGCTTTCCAAGCAGGCCTGTAAGGTGTGGATGTCCATAACTTTTTTGTTTTTCCTTGATTCATTATACCAGACCTATAGCCGCGCTGCAGCGCGTGTTTGTTTAGGTCCGTTCCGTTCGCCGGAGCTGGCCGCGAAGGTAAACTTATTTTCTATGTCAGTGGGGAGATAGGCCCCAGCGCGGCTGTGGCAGCAGTGGGGCCTAACCCAATCGGCGGACGCATTAAGGGCCCGGGAGGTAGACAGCATAGCCTGCCGCTGATCGTCATAAAATTCCGCTCCCTTTTTCTTCTCGTCCGCTCAGCGGCGCCGAGGCCTCTGCTGGGCCACCCCGCCCTACCCCGCCCCGCCCCACCCCACCCCGCCTCACTCACACTAAGTGGAGGGAACGACCTAGAAAAGCTAAACCCTTCCTCCTAGCCCTCCTAGTTCCTTTCGGTTCGCATTATTCTTCAGCCAATTTTCTCACTGGAAAAACAAAGGTAGGAAGAGAAGGGTTTTAAGGCCTTTACCAAGGCATTAAAAATTAGCACCCCTGCAAAGGCATTACAACTGCCCAAAGGTGTTAAATTTTAATGCCTTTGGACAATTGCGTGCCTTTGCAAAGGCATTAAAATTTCACACCCCTAGAAATAAGGCATTAAGTCCTACCTCTGTTTTTCCAGTGCTTTTGTGCAGAAGCAAGGTGAAACAGGGATACGAATGAAAATAGTGTTGATGAAGACGTGCGCATATGACGAACGCGATGTCGGCCTGCATGCTCACACATGCGTACTTTTTTGTACGACATCCTGACTAATACTTTTTTTTTCGTCCTCCCCGCTTTAACGGTTCGGTATGTCCTTTCAGGCTAGAAATTAAAATGTCGTCTCTCTCTCTCTTTTTCTTAGCTCTTCCCCTCCGGCTGTAGCTGTGCATGCGTGTGGCTCACGCCGATAAGCAACATTTTTTTTTTTTGCGCCTCCCCCCTCCCTTCCTCCCTCTATTAATGACCCTGCAGGGTGGAGGCGGTGCGGGCCGCAACCACCCTGCGACACGGAAAATCTCCAGCCTAATCAATAAATACAAAAGCAGGTCGATGATTGTTGTTGTTATATAAACGTTTATTGATTGAGTCTCGCGCTATCGCCAAGCCAATTATGCCGAACAAAGCCTCCGTCGCGGTAAGCGTTACGGAATATCCGTGTGAACAATCAGCGTGACAGTCGACAGCCGAAGTTACGTGACGTTTCAGTCTAACGCTGATAAACATCCAAGTGTGTCAATGTCACGTACTTGTTGCTGTTTGTGTGTGTGCGTGTATTTTTCAAGAGCGTCTTTGTCCCGTCAATAAGTTTTTGAAATTCCTTGGAAAATTTACACTTTTACTAGTTGTAGAGTATATACGAATGAAAGCACTCTTGGGCTTCCAGTGCATTTCGAACTTTTGAGTATAATTTTTAAAAAATGATATACCAAGAATAGCACGGCTTTGGTCGCGTAGTTAATTGACGCCTCGTGAATTTTCTCGAGGTGCATGATTATGCGTGAACTGTAGGGGTTCTACTCACCCACAGATGTCGTGGTTTCCTCTCGCCTACGCGTGCGAGGTGACCGCGGGCTTTAGCGTTTCCTCTGTTGAGTGGAAGGGGAGGAGGGGACCTTGACCGTCACAGTAGCCCGCACTCCCCACTCCCCCCTGCGACAGGTGCGCACGCTCCACCGTCCCGTTACCCCCCCCCCCCCCCCTCTCGTGCAGTTTGCACTTCTCATATAAAGGCTTGTGTGTCGCTTTGGCCGCAAATATGGCTTGTTTCCTGCCGCCGCCGAGCAAGCAGTGCCAAGCCTGGGGGCCCCGCCCGCCCCGCCCCAGACTGGCTCGCAGGGAAACTGCTTTAATAATGCAATTATTTTCGTTTAACACTTCACTACAAAAAAGAAAGAAAGAAAATGTGAAGTGGAGCCTACATGTTGGAAAACATTAATGGTAGTTTGAAAGGAATTTCCGTCTTAAAAAAAAAATAATAGATCTGACGGAAAATTCTTTTAACATTCGGATATTTTGTTTTCCAAAAATAAAGAGACGGCGCTACTTTATCTTAACTCGATTGGAAAACCTGTTTTGAATCGGTGAAGATCTCCTCCAAATAATGAAGGACGTAGTTCCTCGTGCGGCTAAACCCCGCGAAACTCTTATCTGCGAGTGCCAGTATGGTAGAATATCGTGCCGTCGTCCGTATTTTCTTGGTGTGATAGTGTGTTTGAGCCGTGATGGACGGGGCGCGGTGCAGAAACGAGTCCGACGCTGCATCGCTTACGTGTCATCCACTTGTAGCGGTCAGGCACGCTGCACCAGCCTCGCCGTCACCGCCAAGGACGCGCAGAGGTGTATGCTCGCCTTTCCCCGCATCTCTCTCTCTCTCTCTCTCTCTCTCTCTCTCTCTCTCTCTCTCCCTTTCTCTCTCTCTCTCTCTCTCTCTCCCCCCCCCCTCTCTCTCGCTCTCGCTCTCTCTCTCTCTCTCTCTCTCTCTCTCTCTCTCTCTCTCTCTCTCTCTCTCTCTCTCTCTCTCTCTCTCTTTCTCACTCACGTTTTAGTTCACCAGGTGTCGATTTCGCAACAATTGCGGTTGAATTGCAATCCGTAAAAATAAAATAAAAAGTATCTCATAGGACTACCGCGCACACGCCGCCGAAACGAGCTTTCTCCACCCATAACACTCGAGAGAACACCTGCCACTATATACGACCGCCAGAAAATAATGGAATTCCGGGATACTCCAGCTGTTGAGTGGAGGCAGGAGCGCTGGTATATATCTCTCTCTCATACCACGCGGTTCATATTGAAGTTGCTGAAGCAGGAGGACCTCACCACATATTTACCTTCACTCCGTTTTCACTTCAGTATAGATTTGTCACATGTCAATATTTCTGGAAAAAGGGGGGACCGTTGTAACGGCCTGACCCGGTGGCCCCGACCAGATATGTGTGTCGTGTGTGTGTTGTGTGTGTGTGTGTTGCGCGTGTGTGTTGCGCGTGTGTGTGCGTGTGTGTGTGTCTGGCCGTGCAGGGGTTAAGGTTGGGCTGGGATGGGACGTGTCTTGGCTCGCGGGGGTCTCAAGCTTTGGCAAACAGAGCGCGCGCGCATACACACACACACACACACACACACACATACTAGACCAGACCGAGCTGGATTGGGAGGACGAGGACCATTGATTGCTAGCATCCGAAGCGCCTGTCACTCAGAGGATAGGCAGCCCCGCCGGACACTGGCGTCCATGCTGGTTGCCCACCCAACAGGCTGTCGTATGGAATCATGGAGAGACGCTCTCTCTCTCTCTCTCTCTCTCTCTCTCTCTCTCTCTCTCTCTCTCTCTCTCTCTCTCTCTCTCTCTCTCTCTCTCTCTGTCTCTCTCTCTCTCCCTCCTTTAGATTGCCCCTGCCTGATTCTAAAGATCGCTCTCGCGCCTCGCTGTCCGTGTGAAGGAAAAGCAACCCTGAGTTATGGTGTACAAATTTTGTGATTTTTTTTCTGAATTTTGGTAGTGTTTTAATGATTTATTTTCAAGTTTTGGTTTAATTTTTCACATTTTTATCTCTGAATTTTTCTCAATGTTCCCCATTTTTTCTTATCTTCCCCCCGATTTTTCTCTATTTTCCTGATGTTGTCTAAGGCTAGTGGTGTATACACAAATTTTAGAGTCGTGTCCCTCTCTCGGGTCCTTAGGTCGTCGCACTCACTCATGGCATGGGACCCTATGCCATCCCCGCAACATTAGTGTGCGACAAGGACGGAGGTACGAGAGGTACGATCTCGTGAATCAGTCGACGGCGGCATAGGAGCCAGTCAGTCAGCCCCAATGACATGGAGAGCTGAACGCGCGGTCGAGCAAGAGATCGCTCGGCGGGACGACCCTCGTGCGGCGCGGTGCGGTGGGTCCCTGCAGAGCGCGCTCTCCTCGCTCTGTCTCTCTCGCACCCTCGGGGCACGGTCCTTTTGGTGCGAGAGAGACAGAGCGAGGATCAGTCTACTGTTAACCATCCTCGCTCGGTGGGTACCGAGCAGCCTGCGGTGTGCCAGAGGGTAATCAAACAGCTGCGCCAAGGACTTTGCATGATCTGCCGCAGCGCCCGCGGTCGCAAAATCAACGACGGATTTATTTGCAGAGCCGCATCCTCACTAATTCAAGCATAATTTGATGAATTTCACTGTAATTTAGCGACAGTAAAAGCCGTAGCTTACAGCAAACTTTTAAGAAGCTTCGGTAAATGTCTTTTGGGGCTTTTGGGGTGCTGAACGACGAATATTTTGTTCTGTGGGTTTTTCAGCAGCTGTGTCAGCGCAGCTCTAGCTCGGACATTGCATAACCCGCCGCGCATGTCTTACATTAAAGTTAGTTACAACAAAGCTCAGGTCTGCTTGCGCTGTGAACTAACCACGTGGTAAGAAGAAGAAGAATTGTCATTTTTCTGGGCTCGCGGGCTGCTGGTACCAACTCTCTCACACATCTCGTTTCCTGTGTTTTATTTTGTTTCTTTAATCATAATTTTTTTCTTTTATAACTTCACCCGGCAGACGGCGCTCGCGGGCCGCCTCGCCGATGCAGCTCGTTGCGAAGGTGGCCGCCAGGCTTGCTCGGCCCGGCCGGCTCGCCCAGTCAAAAACAAGTCTGGTTTATATCCGGGGGCAGCCCCTGCCCTGCGCGCGTTGACGAAACGCAAAGTTGTCGTACTCTGCGGGAAAGAATGCGCACGTGCTGCTTCAACAAAATCAAATATTAAAGAAAGAACCCAAAGTAAGACTAAATTGATCTCGAAATCAGCCGTTATTTAATGGAAAAACACTGGTCTGAAACTCTCGAAAACTGGACAAAGTATTCGTCGTTAAAACAGTTTCCAGAACCCTTCGTGATTTTTTTTTTTCGGGAAATCGTAACTCTTCTTTGGGAAATCACAACTACTTTTCGTTATCAAAAATTGACCGGCCTGTAACTATAACAAATTACGAGGTTGAAATTCCTGATTTCAAACAACCGAAAAGTGTTGGGATTTCACAATTGCCTCGCATCAAGCTAGCGCTGGAAAATAGCAAAGAAATGTATAACAGTGAACACGACATCTTTTAAAAACCGGATACGCGAATTTCTTTATGAGTTGATAGTAATTAAATACAATTTATCTGTATGTTTCCAGAAAGATACCGCTTGACTTCTGTCTTGCAATTTGACATTTTGACACGTCGGCCGGGCCGGGTGTGACCGGGTGCGGGTCAGCGATTTGTCTCTCGCTATGCTGTCACCTCTCTCTCTCCCCCCTCCTCCTCTCCCCCTCTCTCTCTCCTGGGGTCACGGGGCTGACCTGGCAGCTGCGTGGGGCGTGTGAGTTACAGCGGGCGTAAAGGTTGCGCAAGTCTGTTTGATTGATCGTCGATTCGTACAAGCTTTGTAATGTGTCAATATACTCTCGTGATATTAATTGTGGTATGAAAATAATACGTGTAGCCTACTCTGGAATCGGAAACCCCTGGAGGGTGTGCAAGTATCGCGTACTTGTATAGGTGTGTAATTTTTTTTTGGTCTCACACTTTGCTCCCAAACAGCAGGTGGAATTTCTAAAAGAGAAAAAAAAAATCTGTGCATTTCTTTGTCAAAGTGTTCAAAAGAAAAGTCCAAAACCTGTGAATGCGCGAAATTCACACACTCAAAACTCCCAGTATGAAAAGTCATCTGGAGCAATTCAGAGTAAGCCTGCCGCGCAATAACCCACTTCAGTATTTTTTTGTCACTTTGGCCTATGTTTCTGAAATAAATAAAAGGTTGCGGAACAATAGGCTGGTCAGGCAGCTGCCTCTGCCGGCCCACAGACCTGGCAGGCAGGTGTCGTGGCCGGGGGAAGGGGGGGGGGGGGTCGCATTGTTCATCGAAAGTGATTTGCCCCCAGAATCGAGTTCACGCCTCTAACTTTGACCGCTACAAGGACAGCGTGGCAGCACGTCCAGACTGACGAAAAGAAACATGTACAACCGATTTAGTTTTTTTTTTCCTTTGCTCCCCCCCCCTTTTTTTTTCGTCCAAGTGTACACGTGGGCTTACCACGCTCGCTTGCGTGTGTGACGCCCTGGTCATAGAGGGTGCGAGCGAGTCTATTGAATCGGAATTGATTTGCAACGCAGTGCTGCCTGCCTCTGTGCTGTGAAGCGAAAAGAAAAAAGTTTCACAACGAGCAAGCTCACCGGGTCGCCGGCAAACACACTGAAATCTACAGTGTTCAACTGAAAAACGCACGAAAATGTTGAACGCAACTTTGAACACTTGTAGATGCTTTGTTCAAAAGACCGTGTAGTTTACTTGAGGCATAGCAAGTGTGTGACCGATATGGCCAGCAGAATCTTCCTAACGAAAGTGCCGAACACTTTTGCTCCCAATAAAATACATGGGTCTTCTATAACTATGCAAATAAAAAAGCGTTCAACATTATGTTCAGCTCATGAAAGTATGTGTCAGTTCAATACTTTTTGTGTGAATGCAAATTCTTATTATTATTATTATTATTATTATTATTATTATTATTATTATTATTATTATTATTATTATTATTATTATTATTTCTTCATAAGCAGTAGCCCACGCAAACAAACTGCACACTCCTCGTCGGTGCGGCTTCAGCAGTTCATATCGAGAAAACGGATCGATTCCGCGAGTCTTCTGCCTGCCTGCCCGCCGCGGTATCGAACGGTACGGCGCCGCCACGCGAGTCTCGTGACCGGCCAGGCGTGCGCGGCAAATTCAAATCGATAAGGTTGGACGTCACGACGAGGTGGCGGTGGGGTCAGGCCTGAGCGCGGCCGGCCCCGAGATGACTCAGCCTCATCGGATAATGACAGCAGTAGTTATAACTTAAAGACATTCCAGTTATGATCCGCGGGAACGGCTGCGGCTGCTGCTGCTGGTCAGGTGGGCGCTGTTGCCAGAGAGGAGGCAGCGAGAGGCCCGTGCACAGTACAGTCTGGATGCACCTGTGCCTGCCTGCTGCCTACTCTGAGAAAAAAATGTTTGGTTGCTGCGACCCGTCGAAGTAGTCATATAGGCATCGAACTTTTAGTTCTGGGTATATAGCTTTTTCGCGTAGAGCGGCTAAAGTTTTCACTGCCCGGCGTAACTACTCTGACGGATCGAACAACAGTTTGATGTAGGACTTGAAAGATTTGATGACCTGCAGTCAATAGTTTTTCTCAGTGTACACTATGAGACCAAGTGCGACCAAGTGTGCAACTGTTCAACACTTGCAAGTGTGCAACTTTTCCTGTTTTCCATACGTGCGAGCGCGTTCAACTCAGCAGCAGTACGATTGATTCAACTCACTCGCCCTTGCAAGTGTTCCACTCGCTATTGTTGTGCACACTAGCAAGTATTCTACGGCGTCACTCAACGCTCGCGTTTTTGACGTCTTGCAAGTGTGTATAACTGTCGATTTTGAACACTTGGAAGTGTAAAACATATGCGAGTTGAGCACTTTAAATTGCACACAACTGTCAGGTCAAACTCGTGTGTGTGTGAGTGTGTGTGTCAAACTTCGAGTTGCACACTTACATATGTTTAGCAGTTGCCCACTTGGTTTTTCAAGTGCGACTTTTGCACAGGTGCCCTAGGCATTTTTGCCTAGTGGTCGAGGCAGGCGTTTCATTCAGCCCCAGTCTCCGCAGTATGCTGTTGAGGCTCCTTATTGCGTACTTATTGCCTACTTTTCTGGCCACACTGGTCAGGTGAGAATGGCGCTCCGTGTGCAGGCAGCAGACGTGCAGCAGGGTGCAAGCAGTGCTGTGGGGGGCTTTACGACCGGCGGCTATACGGCTTTTAATTATGCGCGCAGAGTGGTTGTTTCATGTGCGGGGTGAGGCGGGGCGGGGCGGGGCGGGACGTGGCGGAGTGCAGCTGGGGTAAGCAGGCCACGTGCTCTTTGAAATGAAGCTGCGCGCTTTGCCTCGTTTGTAACTCGTATGCATTCTCATCATATAACACCTTGGTACTTTAGAAGAAAACTGCGGAAAAGGTCTTTATATCGACAACCTGGTTGAGATAAAACGTGGAACAACTGTTTCAAAGTGTTGGTTTGTTTTCCCTACTGACTTCACTGGTCACCCAAGTGTGAGAATGTCACATACACTTCTAGGTGTGCGAATGTCCATCCGTGCACCTGGAGGCCAAAGTGTGTGAATTTCTAAGGAAAATTTACACCTCAAGTGTACGAATGGGCATTCGTACATATCCAAGTGTATGACATTCGCACACTTGTTTTTCCAGTTTAGCGTTTTAAAAATCTGCGTTCAAGTTTATTATTTTTAAAATTAAAAATAATAATAGGGAGAGAATGAAGGGCGAAACGTTCACATCATTTCCATGTCTCGTTGTGAGTGTGTATGTGTGTGTGTCGTCTGATGGAGGTGAGTTGGGGTCTTGTACCGCAGCATACTCGCAGAGTTATGACGGTTTTACTCATCTCAAGTCGGCAAATAGGGCGTTCGTGTCATGCCACGTCTTTTGTCTGAAAGGTATATCTGGGAGGTGAAGGGGAGAGAGGGGGTTAGGAAGCTGAAGAGGAATAGCAAAAGGAACGCTACCGGCGCTCGAAGGAGAGAGAGATCGAGAGGCAGAGAGAGAGAGAGAGAGGAAACGGTAAGGAGGACACAGGTGACACGGACTTCTACAAACACTTTACGTCGTTCAAGCCCCCGTCTCTCTCTCTCTCTCTCTCTCTCTCTCTCTCTCTCTCTCTCTCTCTCTCTCTCTCTCTCTCTCTCTCTCTCTCTCTCTCTCTCTTCTCATTCACTGCTCGCTTGGGAACAAGCCCCAAAGAGAAGCGTGGACGTGGATTCAACGTGGATTCCACGTGGATGCGTTGATCTATCGTGGACGTGGATGAATCCACCAAAATTCAACTACTATCCCTTTTACAAAATATCATCATAAATTTATGTTTGCAAGAAACTGGGGTGCTTAAACATTGTAAGTAGTGAAAAAAACTGCTTGGCAACTGAATTTGCGACATCCCGTTGAAAAAACGTGGAATGGACGTTATTTTGTCCACCGTGGACTGATCCACCATATTTCAACTATTTCACCTGGTTTTCAGGTGTTGTCGACTGTTCTCCATACGTTTCCATGATTCATGAGATAAAAGACGCTCTATGATTTCTTTATCATGTTAATGAGGATACGTTGAAATAACGTGGAATCAACGTGTTTTCCTCCACCGTGGATGTGGATAGATCCACCATATTTCAACTACTTACTAATCCCCCCGTTGTTTCTGTGTTAGCGACTTTCCTGTTCCTGATTCATGGAAGGAAGGGCGATTTATGAATTTTTTCCATGTTGAATGGGACTTTGTGGAAATAACGTAGAATCCACGTGAAATCCACGTGGAATCCACGGTACAAAGTTCATAGTTCAACATTCAGAATTCAGTCACATCTTTATTTTTTAAAGATGCCTGAAAACTGTCTTGTCCTTATAAAATATTATTTACAATTTGTCGCAAACAAAAGGAATCGAATTTCGACGTATTTAACGCACAAATCGCTAAGGTCAAGCAAAGGAGCTGTGTGGGTTGACCCTTACAATGGGATCGGTTGCTGACGCTCCTTCCTCATCAGTAGCGCCGTAGGCTAACGGATATGGTCCGAGACTTCCAACTCCAAGATCCCGGGTTCAACTCCAAGTAAGGTAAATAACTTAAATGAGTAAGATTGTAATTAAGAAAAAGCTTGTCACACAAGGAAAAGTAATATCAGTCAAAGAATGTTTTTATGATTTCTGACAACAATGCCCAAAAGAAAGTGAAATTTGAGCATAGGCAAACACGTTGATTCCACGTTACATCAACGTTGAAAAGTGGTGGAACGAAGTGTCAAATTAACGTCGCTTCCACGTGGATCATCCACGTGGATTCCACGTGACAGTTCAACGTTGAATCAACGTTACGTCCACCAAAATTTCTCTTTGGGAGCCCTCAAATTCCCGCGTCCTTCTTCTCTGGGTCACAACGCTCTCCTGCTTGGGGGAAACAACAACACTAATAATAACACTAATAGCAACGGCCAACACCTGACAGGGAGAGCTGTGAAACATGTGCTGCGCGGACCATGAGCACGATTGCTATTTTTAACATTTAGTACATTATTTGTCTTTTGCCTTTTATGTCAAATCGAATGTCTTTTCTTTCACCATTTTGCATTGTGTGATTCTTAATAACGGCCAACGCTTTTTTTCTCGAACTGCTGACGGGTCGAAAAAGTGCCCATTTACCCCTTTCTACAACTCTTCCAGAGCAGAGGACCTCGAGAACGCGATATCGTGAAACGAATTATTCGCGACCCTTACACTTTTAGTCGCGTTGTCATGCCCGGGACATGTTTCGTTCGGCACGCCGCCGCCGGCCTCCTGACCATTTACCCCACTAATTTGTGGGTACATCCGAGAGGTGTGGGGCCCAAAAGTAATGTCTCTGTCAGCCGCAAAAACCCCCGCCCGGCCCAGCCCCACCGCGCCCCACATTCTGCCGCCACGCCCCGCCACGCCACGCCTCGCCCCGCCATGGCTCACCAAGCCTCTGTCGCGCCACCATGCTGTGTGTCGTATTCTCTAGTTTATTGTCGGCTGTGGTGTTACCAATGTCCAGCGAGCAGTTTAGTTGCGTCGCGTCGTTGGCATCACTGCTCCGCCTGGTTTTGGTTGCAACCAGCAGTGTATCGCGCACCGCTGACACCATATCGCGACAAACGATGTTTCAATGGCACCGCCAAGAGAAGTATATAAAAAAAGGCTTTGAAGCGCTCCTGATCCTGATTGAAATCATTTTATGGCACTTAGAATCGAGGAATATCGGGGAAATTTTGTTCTGGGAAACTTTCAAAAAGGAGGGCTGAGTCTTGTGTTTTCTGGGTGACAGAAAGCGTCTAAAGTTGAAAACAGAGTGTCCCGCACAAACTCATACAACATCATGCAGCTCGGGTATAGCTTCACAGTGATCAATTGCATTCGTCTTGTAATTTGTAACGAACTAATGTCATGTGTTTGTTTTTTTCTTTTTGCCCCCAATAATTTAACAGAAACCAATTTTTCGTGTAGTTTGTGATTTTTTTTTCGCATCGTGACTTGATGGGGCGTTACACGGGCTGGCCTCAGTGTAACGCTGTTGCTCGGTATTCCTGAAATGCTGTCGGTATTGTCCGTCGGCGCCGTGAGCTCCGATCATCTTTGGTCCACGGCAGCCGGCTATGGGCCGTGGAAGTTTCGACAGCGCCTCCTGCGCGGGCTCCTGCCCACACTGTGATTTTTTTTTAATATTTATTTTTTTACCAATTGCGAAATATTTTTTTAATGTAGTATTTCCGAAATATGCTGCACATCTACGGCCACTCGTTGTCTCTCCAAGTAAAATTTCATGCGGATGGATACACTGGAAAAACAAAGGTAGGACTAAGGTGTTTAATGCCTTTACAAAGGCATTAAAAATTAGCACCCCTGCAAAGGCACTAAAACTGCCCCAAAAGTGTAAAATTTTAATGCCTTTGGACAATTTTGTGCCTTTGCAAAGGCATTAAAATTCCATGCCCCTAGAAAGGCATTAAGTTCTACCTTTGTTTTTCCAGTGTAGCGGTCGTAGTTTCTAACGATTTGTGATTGTAATCTCACAACTCCCACTCCGTGGAAAATTTCCCCGTTCAGCTACAACTTTTTTTTTCCCGAGTACAGGCTCCTGCCCTACTAGCCGCTCGTGACTGTAGGGGACAGGTTCCATTCAGCGTGTAATGAACATGATGATGTTTGGCGTCCTGTTAGGGGCGGGAAGATGGGTTCGTACCACTCAATCGAAAATATCAAAAAGAAAAGAAAAACTCTATTATAGACCCTAAACCCGACAGCGTTGGTAATGCTTAGACCTCGTATACCGAATTCTGGTAATGTCGTCGATCAAGTTCTAAACGCTATATATTCAAAACTGCAATCTGCATCCCAAATTGGCCGAAATATTTTGTCGGTCGATTGTCTCCGTCAGATTTGTGTCACGCCTAGTTCAAATTGGGTTAATTTTAATTGCTCCATTTATTTTTGTGAGTCAAAGGTTTTGCCTCATATTTGTGATCACCATCGTTGCCGAATTCCCTCGACTAACACGTCTCTTTTTCTGTTGCAGGTGGGTTTTTGCGATGGTGTACGACGGACGCGTAAGTTGAGATCGCTGGAGAAAGGCCGTACAGGTAATGAAAAACAGCTGTATCGTAATTTAATTCATAAAGTGAAACCAATAAGAACTTTTCAATTCAACAATCAGATAAATTTCTTGACAGCTTTTTTTTTCTTTTAAATTGTGTACGTGCAACCAGAATCACACGACGCTACGTGTGCGTCGTGCAGACACACGACAAGCACAGCAACACACACACACACGCACACACACGCGCGCGCGCGCGCTCGCACGACGCTCGCATAGACCAGCGCGTCCTGTCCAACCTACATTTAGTGAGTGCGTGTTGTAGTTTGTTGTGTTCTAAACTTGTGCTGCTCCCTGACAAAGCACTGTAAAGTGCAGATAGTGGTTTTGGACTTTGCTGATGCGAATCTCCAGCTTAACTAAAGTACCACTGTTTAGAAAAATAAAATAAAACCATTGTTCTGAATAAGGTAATTAGTTAGTACGTGACCATAATTTTTAGTATAGATGCGGCACCACTCTGCGTTTTTGACTTTTAGTTCATAGTTTGCGTTCAGCTTCACGGCTGTAATTTATATATCTAATTGTTATTTTCACCAACTTTTTCTTGCGCTATGGACCACTTTTTTTTTTCTTTTCCGTCGGTATGCGCACACCCTCTTCGATTTTTCCGGGAATTCATTATTTCCTTTCTGTCTCGCGGTGCGGTACGGCGCCGCCGGTGTCGTGCCCCTAGCCCATCAGGCTGCAACACGACCGCCTCTCTCTCTCTCTCTCTCTCTCTCTCTCTCTCTCTCTCTCTCTCTCTCTCTCTCTCTCTCTCTCTCTCTCTCTCTCTCTCTCTCCTCTCCTCTCCTCTCCTCTCTCTCCTCTCTCTCCCGCTCAGCCACCACGATCGCTTGTGAAAAAAGTAAGAGTTTGCTGAGCGCCCTCCCTCCCTCGTAGAGCGGCATCCAGCTCGGTGACAAAAAGGAAAGTCCCGGATCCGGGCCGACGATCGAATCCAGCGCCTGATCACTGAGCACTCGCATATTTCAATCTGAATATTAATTTAACTTTAAAAAAAATTTATTTGTTTTGATAAATTTCTAATACCTGCGTGGAAGGAGCAGCTTTGGGTTGTAAGCGTCGCGGCGTACTCTGCTGTTCATGGGATGTTGACGATGTTCCGGTCTAGTAATTACCAATGCTACCGCCTGGGAGACAGTAGTTTTCTCTTGCCGTCTGACGTTGACGTTGGCTAGAAGAGTTGAGGGAGGGAGAAAGAGTTAGAGAGAGAGAGAGAAATGGCGGGGGGGGGGGGGATGGGGAGAGAGAGAGGGAGATAGAGAGAGAGAGAGAGAGAGAGAGAGAGAGAGAGAGAGAGAGAGAGAGAGCTCGTGCGACGACACCGTGTCCGGGATGAGAGGGGTGGCAGCGCGTATGCAGGCGCGGGTTAGGTAACACGCGCTGCGCGGAGATGAACTCGGGGAATCCGGAACACCCCACCCCGCCCCGCCCCACCTCGTCCCGCCCCGCCCGCCCCGCACCGCCTCGCCACACGCACCACTCTACACGAGGTGACTGCCTGGTGGAGGAGGGAAGGAAAAGGAACTTTGTCGCATCGTAAATGTCAGCGGCGCTCGGCGGGTCAGTGACGGGGACCTGACCGGCCGGGCCAGACGAGCAGGTTGTGCAGGATAAGTCTGGCGGAGGGAGCGCGCGGCGCGCGGCTCGCCTCGAAACCCCTAATGTGTGAATGTCGCGCACGTGCAGCTGTCCGTGTCGTAGTGTCCATTTTTACAGACTTGACCTAACAAATTTTACGATTTTGTTTTTAAAGGAAGAATATTTTGGGTTCCCACCCACAAGTCTTGAAAACCTGGCAATTCGTGAGAAGTCATGGAAAAAAAAAGTTGTCAGGGAAAGTCATGGAAATTGCAGGGACTGTCATGGAAAAATAATTCGGGTGACGGGGACTATTTGAAGGAGATATTTCAGGCGCTTTGTCCAGAATTTTGAAATGTAAATTAGTCGATTATTTTTTAAAATTGCCTACGATAATGTCATGAAAACTTCAAAAATTTGGTCTGGGATGTCATGGAAAAGGCATGGAAAATCCCAGGAGCCAAAATGTGAGACCACTGAATAATAAATTTGTTTTTTCCTCCTTTTCTTTCTTCTTTTTTTCTCTCTCTTTTCTTTTCTTTTCTTTTCTTTTCTTTTCTTTTCTTTTCTTTTCTTTTCTTTTCTTTTCTTTTCTTCTTGAAAATCTGTATGAGCAGAGATTCACACCCCAGGATTTTCGGTGCAGCACATCAGATTTGTGGAATTCGCGACACTATGAAAGTGAAATCAAAACGATGCCTCTCCACATATGGGTCCTACATGTCCGCCGCCGATATCCTGTTCGACAAAAAAACGAGAGAGAGAGAGAGCGAGAGAGAGAGAGAGAGAGAGAGAGAGAGAGAGAGAGAGAGAGAGAGAGAGAGAGAGAGAGAGAGAGAGAGAGAGAGAGAGAGAATGGTTGTCCGTTGTTTTATCACTTTGGCGGTGGGTCTGGTCCGCGCGTTCCGTTTTCGCCGCGCCAAGTTCGTGGCCTTAACCTTTAGGGTGCGGTTGCCTGTCGCTTCGCTTTTGGTCCGATCACGGGCTGTCGCGGTGTGCCGGCTCCCGCTGTGGTGAAAACACTGCGGTGCCGGGGCGGGGCGGGGCAAGGCGGGGCGGGGCGGGGCGGGGCGGGGGAAGGACCAGGCACGCCGGTGCGGCGGGCCCAGGACACCACCGGGGCAGAACGCCTCCATCCTGCCGCAGAGTCGTGAGGGTTTGGTCGTCTCTAATCAACTATATCTTATATAGAATACCATTTTTCTTCAGACACTGAGAAAAATATCCTCGTATATTTACGAATTATTTTTGTACAATACTACGAACGAAGAGTTTTGTGAATTTACGACAGCCCATTTCTGCTCGTCATTGAATTTCAAATCGATAGGGACTGCTTGTAATTTTAAGACATGTGATTGCAATTTTACAACTGCGCTTCGTTGAAAATTTTCCCGTAAACCTATGACAATTGCAATCGCAAATCGTTAAAATACAAGCACTATCAATCGGCATGAAATTCAACTTGGTGCAAAAATGGATGTTCGTAAGTTCACAACTTATTTCGGAAATAGTATATTACAAAGTAAATATCGCTTTGGCTCTTCTAATCCCTTCCCCTCGTATCTGACGTTGGCGGACGCACCCCTCCTGCAGCGCGGCCATCTTCAGGTGCGGCAGCTGCCGCAGCTGGCGTCGTGTTCTGCTCAGATGGAGCGCCCCTCTGCTCACAGCTGTGCGGAGCGGACCGCGCCAGCTGCGGAGTCCGGACCAGACGAGACGGGACGGTGATTGCATGTGAACCCGCAACGCTAACGGGGCCTCGTCTCAGTTCATTGATGGAAAATCACTATTTTTCCTGATGCCTTCTCCCCGAGCCTCTCTCTGCTCTCGTATTCGTTTCAAAACTTAGTCTTTTCTCACAGCGCGTTTTTTCTTTAAATTTCCTACTGAAAAAAATGATCTTTAGAATAAAGAACTACGCTCTCTTCCTCTCGCGATTTTTACGTTATTGGTAAGCTTTGGGCGTATATGTGCAAAGATAAAGATATTCAGTTTTGAGCTACAAACATGTTTTTTGTATTCCTTATTAATAAGTTTTGTCGAAAAGAAATGTTCATAACTACTGCTGTTAAAGTTGTGGATACCCCTACATAATAATGTGGTTACGTATCCATGCACAAAATTGTGAATGGCTACAAATGAAAACATTTTTAAGGAGTCTGATAGTTTATGCAATATAAATCAGTTGACAGCGTCTTGTAATTTTTCCGTACCTTTTAACGCGAAATTTGTTCTTTCTCTCTCGTCTTATGCGTCCCTCTCCAAAGGAAAAAATAAAATAAAATAGGTGGCTGGTCTGCCGCTAGGCGTCCGCGCGCTCACACGTGTGTCGAACGGGGCGATTATTGTCGTCATTACGTTGCGTGTGGGCCCGGCTGTTAGGTAACGCCCGCACTTAGGCCCCCCTAGGGGAGGGTGACGGTCCAGGGCTCATCTCCACGCGTGTGATTATTGGGGCGTTATGTGATCGGGGCGGGGTGAGGCGGGGCGGGGCGGGGCGGGGCGATGGGGCGTGGCTGATGATAGCTTTTCATGGGGACCACCTATGCCGGCACGCCCGGTGCGGTGCGGTGCTTCCCTCCGACACGGTGCGGCGGCGGAGGCGGTTGGAACAATATAAAACCCCAGAATTGATTGAATTACCCGCGCGCTCCTTGTGTTCGGCCGGCCGCTACCCGGTGGGCTTGGCACCTCGCCCGCCCGGACCCGGGAGATGGCCAGCGAGGCCTCGGCGCTGCGTCGCGGAAGGAGGAAAGCCTCTGTGGTCTGATTTTATTTATTTATTATTCTTTTTTTTCTTTCTTTTTTTTCCCTTTTGCGGCAAAGAGTAGAACTTTGAGAATCCCTCTGGTTTTGAGGGAAGCTCCTCTGATTTTAGGAAGTTCCCTTCGAAAAAGGACGGAACTTCCCTCCCAGTTTAAAAACAAAAACATCCTCAAGACTGGGGTTTGGGTTTTCCTCAAAATCAGGGAATTCCTCAAAGTTTTCAGAATTTTGGTGTACATGGAATATCTGGAATATTTGAAGGATTTCTGGAATATTTTGGGAATATCTGGAGTATGTTGGTAATATCTGGAATATTTTTGGATTACCTCTGGAATATTTTTGGAATGTCTGGAATATTTTGGGAATATCTGGAATATTTGTGGAATATTTGGCTAATTTTTTGTGGACTATCTGGAATATTTCTGAATATCTGGAATATTTTGGAATATTTTTCAGTGTGTACTTGGAACATCTAAGTGGTCGACCCCTCGGGATATGGCGACCATAAAGCCTGCAGGTATGTAGGCTTCCTTTAATGAAGCCAAGGCTGTTGGGTGATCCAGAGTTGCGCGAATGACTGTCGGTTTTCCTGATCATCACGTCCGTTCCGTTTCTCCCGCACCGCGCGTGCTGAGGCTGAGCTCCAGGCCCGCGATGCAATTTCCAAAAGCGCGCCGCCGCCGCGTCCGGCGGAATTATTCGGTGGCGCCGGCGTCTCGGCCGTCTGCACACGACGCGGTGGGCGGTGGGCTCTAGTCTGCGGGCCCCAGGGTCTGCCGTGGGCCTGTGGGCCTGCCCAGCCACCCGCGTCGTATCGCACCGTAGCGCGTATAGTAGTAGTGGTGTGCCCGCGGGTCTCCGACCTCCAGCGCCCCGCCCCGCCCCGCCCCTGCCCCCGCCCCCGCCACGCCATACAGTGCGCGCGTGCGGTTTGAATCACACTCGCGCCTAGCTGCGAAATGCGATCTGACCAGATATGGAGGGCGTCGGGTGACGCTGCATGGCTACCCTCTCGCCGCCCTCTGTCTCTCTCATAGATGGTCTCTCTCGTCTCTGTCTCTCTTGTCTGTCTGTCTGTCTCTCTATCTCCACGGAAAAAAAAGAAATTTGTTGATATAGCCTTAACAATTTTTTTTTTGTTTCAGCAACTAAAAATCTGTCTGCAGAGCAAAGAATATTTTACTGCAATAGAACTTTTATGGGGGTATTGTTGTCGTAACAGATTTTTTTGTTGCTGGAACGAAAAACATATTGTTAAGGCCATATTAACATTTTTTTTTTGTTGTGAGAACTAAATCCTTTTCTCCGTGTCTTTCTCTCTCCGGCACACTCGTACGGTCCCTTCTCCTCGTTGCACTCACTTGGCCTCGGTCTTCGCCTCACAGTGAAAAATTGTCGTAGGTTTACGGGAAAATTTTCTACGAAGTGGAGTTGTAAAATTACGATTACTTATCGTAAAATTACAAGCAGTACCTATCGACTTGAAATTCAATTACAAGCAAGAATGGGCTGTCGTAAATTTACAACATTTTTCGTAAGGCGTAATTTACATAATAAATCGTAAATCTGCGAACATATTTTTTCACAGTGGTTCCCCGCGAAACCTTTTCGAACCTCAGTGTTGCGGCAGAAAGTCAAGGCGAGGATTCCCCCTCGCACTTTCGCATGGTAAAAACGGTGTCCAAGGACAATCGGACCGATTCAAGGACGGAGGAAGATTTCGTTCATCCGCACTGTGAAAAATTGTCGTAGGTTTACGGGAAAATTTTCCACGAAGTGCAGTTGTAAAACTACGATTACTTATCGTTAAATTACAAGCAGTACCTATCGACTTGAGATTCAATTTTAAGCAAGAATGGGCTGTCGTAAATTTACAACTTTTTTCGTAAATTGTAATTTACAAAATAAATCGTACATCGACGAACATATTTTTCACAGTGCGGTCGTCTCTGAATTGGTCCAATCGTTCTTCGACACCAAGAAACAGTATTTCCCGAGAGAGTGGGTGGGTATTGTTCAGCGAGTATCTACGAGTATCGCGAGTTCCAGCGAGTGCTATTTGTTGACTTAGTTTGCAAGTTGTCCTGAGCGTTTCGTGTTAGCTATCGCGCGAGCATTTTGCAAGTATGTCACGCGTGTCTTACCTCGTGTCCATTTAGTATACACGTGTGTGTGTAGAGTGGGTGGGAGGGAGGGGAGGGACTCGGCAGAAGTGCCTTCTCATACTCGTTCATGTCTGACTAATCAGCACTGTAATGGAGAAAGGAGGAGTAAAAGAGGTTAAAGGCAAATCATTTTAAATTGCGTGGATTTTTCTGCAGAGCTGATGAATCACATCGAGTCTGACTCGCTCCCAATCATTGCCGACGACACGCAGCACGGGAGGGCGTGTTGGTTTTCCCCTCGGAGCTGCAGCTCGCCACGTCATTATAAAAAATTCAAGTGTGTGAATGACACACACACCACGCGCGTATGTATAGGTTTGTAAATTTTCATTCGAACACGCACTGTCAAATTCCTACAAAGAAATGCTTATTTGCACACAAAGAAATGCTTATTTGCAAACGCTTCGCAAATTGCAAAGTATTTTGAAGCTTTGCAACTTGCTAAGCATTTTTTTGTCATTGCGAAGCAATGCTTTGCAATTGCGAAGTGATGCTTTGTAATTGCGAAGCAATGCTTTGCGATCGCGAAGTGATGCTTTGTAATTGCAAAGCAAATGCTATGCAAACTGCCAAGCTTTAAAATTCTTTTTAGAAATTCAAGGATCTACCACTTCCATAACCCTCTACACCCCTCTAGATGATTATTGATAATCACATAATCATAATCATGTAAAATTTCCAAATATTGACAAATTTTGGCAAGTAGGGAAAAATATTATTAAATTTTACCAAAAGTTGCGAGATTACTGGCCAATAACCAGTAAATATGTTAAAGATACACTCAAATAATCATTGATAATCACCATAATCGTGACTGATTATAATCCTCGTACGCAAATCTTCAAAGTGGTAGACTCTTGTAGAAATTTAACAGTGCGTATCCTGGCCTGGCATCCCTGCTGACATCTCAAAAATAAAATTAAATAAAAATCGTTAATTTTACTCTTGTTCAAGTTTACAATCGGAATCTCACTCATCTGCGAGTGTGCGCGACATTGTCACTCACTGTCGTGTGCAGCAGCAGTGGCCGCAGCGCGTTGCACTCGGCATGTGGGAGGCGGGGCGAGGCGGGGCGGGGCGGGGCGGGGCGGGGCGGGGACCCCGCGGCATATGGCTCGACACAAGGTGTTCACTTTCACCGTTTGGTCCGTCCACGCCGCCCCCGCCCCGCCCCGCCCCGCCACGACGCCGGCCAGCTCCTCTCCCGGGCGAGGCCACCTTGTCGTCGGCTAAGCCCCGCTGCGCCCGACACCTGCCGGCAGAGCATGCCTCCCGCGTCCACGCCCTCGCACTCTCTCTCTCTCTCTCCCTCTCTCTCTCTCTCTCTCTCTCTCTCTCTCTCTCTCTCTCTCTCTCTCTCTCTCTCTCTCCCCCCCCCTCCCTCCCTCCCTCTCTCCCTCCCTCCCTCCCTCCCTCCCTCCCTCCCCCTCCTCCTCCCCCGCCCGCGCTCGTTCGCGAGACGGAACTATCGACATTCCTCCTCCTCCAGCAGCAGCAGCAGCAGGTGGTACTTAAACCTGCAGGAGGCCCAGGAGGGCATAAGAAAACACTCACTACTTATTGTCAGTCGAAGGGGCTAAGCGGGGGCGTATCTTCATTGATGCAGCGTTGAAAGGAAAATGTTTAGCACTCCAAGAGAGTTTTCACATGATTTAAACTGAAACAATTTCAGCTGGACCATATGCAGAGCGACCGCGTTTAATACAATGTTAAATAAAGTGTTTAAACCTTTCACACTTAAAAGTGTGGCATTGTCGTTTAAACACTTGCAAGTGTGCAACTCATCTTTGTGCACTTGCAAGTGTTTAAATCGATAGTTGTGCACTTGTCAGTGTTTACATTCTCATTTGCACACTTTCTTGGCCTAAAGGTGAACAAGGCTGCGGAAGTGTGCAATTGAGGATTTAAACACTGACAATTGCACAACTATCGATTTGCACACTTGCAAGTTCACCAAAGTCAGTTGCAAACTTAAAAGTGTTTAAATGACAATTCCACACTTTTAAGTATGAACGGTCTAAACACTTAATTTAACAGTGTTATGCTCTTCTTCGTGGAAAATTCCTGCTGATTCTCCTGTCCACTTAAGAGAGTCATAGGACATTCAGGGGGGGGAGAGAGAGAGAGAGAGAGAGAGAGAGAGAGAGAGAGAGAGAGAGAGAGAGAGAGAGAGAGAGAGAGAGAGAGAGAAAGGGGGGGAGGGGGAGAAAGAGAGAGAGAGAAAGAGGTATCCGGACGCCGATAGGAGCAGGGGGCCCTTACTTTTATTGTATTACTAGTTGTTGTTATAGACGCTTGTACACTGCAGTGAAAGCGATGCGTTGACATTTATATCTCCTGGGGCAGCGCAGCCATAAGGATGGGTGGGAGAGGATGTTTGGGCCAACAGAGAGAGAGAGAGAGAGAGAGAGAGAGAGAGAGAGAGAGAGAGAGAGAGAGAGAGAGAGAGAGAGAAGTATTTGGTGTGTGAGAGAGGGAGAGAAGGAGAGAAGTAGTGAAAGGAATAAGAGAAAGAGGCGAAAAGTGTATGAAAAACGTATCGTCGAGCGAGCTCTGGGCTGGGGGCTCCGGGGGGCTTGGCCTGTCGTGACGGAGGCGTGTCTCCTCTCTTGCTAACTACACGGACCAGGGCGTACCCGGAGCCGCCCGGAGCCGCCGGAGCCTCGTGGCTCAGGTGTCACTCTGGGCAGCACACGGTCGCTCGCTCTCGTCCTTGTGAATGTGCGTGTGTGTCACAAATCCCTTATTATAATTTTTTAAAAATATCTTTTTTTTTGTATTTCTGTATAGCAAAGTTTTTTGTACTTCTCAAAATTTAAAAATTATACTTAGGAAAATGCTACTGGCAACTTCAGATTTATTTTTAAAACAGTGTCATGAAGATAAAATCTCGGACAGATTTCAAAAAAATAAAACAAAAAAAATCTGGCAAGCCTTCTAAATGAGTTGTTTGCCCGATGGAAAGAGAAGAAATTGAGGTAAATAATTGTAAATGGCTGCATCAATAATGCATCCGCAATAGAATTAAGTTCATGTACTTCAATGCCAATTTAGTTTTCGATAGAATGGTATCATGGTCTGCGATGAACTTCAATATTTATCTCGACTTGTTAACCGCAAGAAACATTCTTTTTCCCTGTTCCGACAACTGGTATGGCTCTTATTCGGATGCGGCGGGGCAAAAGGCGACAGATGCCCTGCGCTGTGCTCCGTGGGCGACAGGCGAGGACCAGTTGCTTTCCTCAGAGGTCCAGATCCAATTTCTAGAGAGGGGCGATGGAGTGGACTTGCGGCCAGATCTGGATTCGGGTGGTGGGCCCCCCTCGGAGCGAAAGGAGAGGAGTGAGACGGGTCCATTCATGGTGATTCGGGAGAGATCGAGAGAAAGAAAGAGAGAGAGACAGATAGAGGGAGAGGGAGGGAAGGGAGAGAGAGAGAAGGAGATGGCTCTCGCCCGCGGGGTGAGACGTGAGCGGGAGATGTGTGTGTATGGGCCCCACTGGCCCCACATGCGGGCGCCGGGGGCACGCCGTCTGGACTCCAGGCCGCCCTGGAGGAGCTGGAGAGGTCCTGGACTCAATTAAAAAGCCTGGAGCGAGCGGCTAGAGAGTTGGAGTCGAGTCTGGACGACACACACACACACTGCTGTACCGTAAAAATATAAATTTCATTTTGTTATTATTTTTTTTCTAGGGAAAAGGGAAAACTTTGATAAACGCTCGTTTTCCGAGGAAAACTTCTGAAATTTTGAGGATGTTTCTTCAAAAAAAAATAAAAAAAAAATAACAATAAGGAAGGGTCCTTTTATTTCTGAGGGGATCTTAGGAATTTTCCTCAAAATAAACGAGAGCAAGGCGCAGACGCCAGGCCCTATATTCTCAGGGTACTTGGAAACCAGGATATGCTCTTTATACTAGGGTGTGTTAAACTTTAATTACTTTTATTTTTATATTTAATTATGTTTTTTTTTTTTAATTGTTCGGGGGGCGGGGGAGTCACTTGTTTCTAAACGCACGTACGGAAGTTCACTCACCACCAAGTGTGCACCATTGACACACTCAAGTAGCAGCGTAGCGCGCACCTGTCGTCGCCGGCGGGCTGGTCTGGTATAGTGCGGTGTGCTTCTGGTTCGACGGTCAAGGGCGTATTCCACCGTACGGGTAACGCCCCCGCACCCTCATCAGCCCGCCGAGCACTTTCTACTCCAGCTGACGGCGCCCCGCTCTGCCCCGCCCCGCCCCGGCGTGCCCTGCGGGCTGCAACAGCAGCAGTAGCAGACCGCATGCAGTAAGACACCCCCAAGGTCATCGGGCGCAAGTGCTCCCCGCGTCGTGTATGTATGCACCCGCCGCCTTGGAGGCGGACAACTGTGCGCCTCTCTCTCTCTCTCTCCTCTCTCTCTCTCTCTCTCTCTCTCTCTCTCTCCCTCCTCTCTCCCTCCTCTCTCTCTCTCTCTCTCTCCTCTCTCTCTCTCTCTCTCTCTCTCTCTCTCTCTCTCTCTCTCTCTCCTCTCTCTCTCCCTCTCCCTCCCTGAGTGAGTGTATGCGTGCGTCTATGATGGGAACATATCCCTGCCATCCTCGCTCTGACCGTCAGCGCGTCGTCGTCCTCGTCTCTCAGAGGCATCCCACCGGCCTTGCTTATCCCGTGGGAGAAATCCTCTTTAAAGTAAGGAACACCTTCTGAGGGAGGGAGGGAGGGAGAGAGAGAGAGAGAGAGAGAGAGAGAGAGAGAGAGAGAGGCGCGAGAAAACGCAACGACATCGCGCCCGTCATCGCGCTAACAATTTTCGCTTATCGGCCGCGCGTCGCGTCGCCCGGGAGGGGCGAGGGGGTATGGCGGAGCGGCTCGCACCCAACCAGTCATTCGACGCGATACCTGCCATCAGCGCGGCACGAGTCCGTCTCTCTCTCTCTCGCTCTCTCTCTCTCTCTCTCTCTCTCTCTCTCGCTCTCTCTCTCTCTCTCTCTCTCTCTCTCTCTCTCTCTCTCTCCTCTTTCTTTCTCCACCTCTCTCTCGCTGCAGCTCGGGTGGTGCTCCGCACCGATCAGCCCTGCTGCCACCGCACTGCTGCCTACCGAAAGCGAAAGTGCGTGAGTCCAGGGCGGGGCGAGGCGGGGCGGGGCGAGGCGGGGCGGGACGGGGCGGGGTGGGGTGGGGTGAGGTGAGGTGGGGTGGGTCGGAGCAGCAGGAGGCTGTGGTTTCCTAAACCGCACACCTCTCCGGTGGGGCCGCCGGGCCGGGTGCGTTCGGTCGGATATGCAGCAGACAGAGAGCGCGGGTGCGGCGGGGCGGGGCGGGGCGGGGCGGGGCGGGGCGGGGCGGGGCGGGGCGGGGCGGGGCGGGGCGGGGCGGGGCGGGGTGGGGTGGGGCGAGGAGGCGCCCGGCCCCCGCGCGCCCGCCGCGCGCCCCGCGGAGCAGCAGTGTGTAGTCCAAGAGCAGCGCAGGTAGGCGGGCGGGCTCACGCATTCCAGCGACCACCTGCAGCTGGAGCAGGAAAGGGAAGAGGGAAAGGTCTTCTGGCCGGCCCTGGACCCGCGCTCCTGGAACTGGGCGGCCTGGACTCCAGCGGCGGCCACTCGCCTGCATGGAGAAACGGAGCTTACTCCTCAAAATTTTTATTTTGCCTCACCGTGAAAAATATTGTTGTAAAATGAAATTTCGTTTTTTTTTCTTTTAAAATTACGATTAACGAAATATCTTGTTGATGTACGACAACCCCTTCTTCCTCGTAATTGAATTTCAAGTCGATATGTAGCTTGTAATTTAACGATTTGTACTTGTATTTTTACAACTCCGTTTCGTGGAAAATTTTCTCGTAAACATTAAACTGTTATTTACAGCAGTGCTCCTGCTGCTGATCACGAAGTCAAGTAAATCCCTGCGGGAGGAAGAGTCTTTTTTGAAACTGACTTAAACCACTTTTCGAAATAATGAAGAGTGTTTTTCATTCCCCGTAAACAAACCAATAATTATTTTTCACTGTGAAAAATAGTCGTAGGTTTACGAGAAAATTTTCCATGGTTTGAGTCGTAAAATTAAAATCTTGAATAGTAATTTTACATACACTTCCCATTCGACCTGGAATTGATCGACGACGAGCAAGACTGGGCAGTCGTAGATTTTTTAACACTTTTCGTACATCAAATTTCAACAAATGTTGTAAATTTGTGGAGATATTTTTCACAGTGTTCACTTAGCAATTTTTTTCTTTCTGTTTTTTTTTCTCTTTTTTTTTTTTACCTCCGTGCCCGCCCGTACCGTCTTGTCTCAGCTCGCGGGCGGACTGTTTCCACCACCACCTCCCCCGCGACTATTTCGCGCGGGTCAGGGCAACACCGCGGGCGACCTTTTACGTGTTGCCTCGTTGGCCAACTCTGCAGCACAGTCCTCCCCCGCCCCGCCCCGCCCCGCCTCGCCCCGCCCCGCCTCGCCCCGCCCCGCCCCGCCCCGGGGCCAGCAGCCGGCGGCCGCGCGGGTCGCACTAGCATGCGCAGGCTCTCACAGTCTTTGGGCGCGCATCGCTGTAAAAGTCGCGAGTCGGAGTTGCACTGGAAACACAAACGAGTGAATGTCGCTCACTGTTGTAGTAGTGTGACTTTCTCGTGGTTAATTTGTACTTGAGCTAATGAAACTTCACACACTTACAAGTGTGCTATAACATGCGGTGCAATGTTATTAAAGAATACTTTCACGAACCCTGCAGATTCTTTTTCATCGTAAGATAAGTATTTTAAAACGACGCAATATTTCGTTATAACTGTACTTATAGAAACGTTTCCCGTGAATCCGCTGTTGATTTTCAAAGTAGTTCTTCTTTTCCATTATGAAACTGCACCCTCTCATACCTACAACTCAGGTCCCATAAGGTCGCCTGCGTTGCGTACAGCGATTGATAGCGGGAGAGAGAGGAGGCTGAGAGAGAGAGAGAGAGAGAGAGAGAGAGAGAGAGAGAGAGAGAGAGAGAGAGAGAGAGAGAGAGAGAGAGGTGCCCTTCAGAGAGCAGTAGTTGTGCTCTGCTGATCCAATGACATTTCGCCCTGTCCAGTGCGATTACGGCTGTACGCTGCTTATGCATATGCGTAACATCAAGCGAAAGAGAGAGAGAGAGAGAGTGAGCGCGTGCAAGAAAGAAAGAGAACCTTCATAGTTAAGTAATATTCAGTTAAAAGAACTGCGTCTACTACTTAGGTCTATTTCTTCGTTTCCCGATAAGAGAGCCGCTACTTTACTTGGATTGGTTATATTAGGAAAGAGCCATAGCGACAAGTTTTGGGACAACCGGCTTGCCCTGCTCCCTGCTCCGCCCTGCACTTGCCTTATCTAGAGCCAGTTCTCTCCCTCCTCCACTACCTCTCTGTCTCTCTCCCTCCCCCCCCCCTCTCTCTCTCTCTCTCTCTCTCTCTCTCTCTCTCTCTCTCTCTCTCTCTCTCTCTCTCTGTCCCTCTCTCGCTCCCTGACCCTTCCTGCTTCCGCTGAGAGCGTGTGGGACGAATAGGGCCAGCAGGGCCTTGTCTTTGCGGCCGTCTGTCTGTCTGTCTGTCTGTCTGTCTGTCTGTCTGTCTGTCTGTCTGTCTGTCTGTCTGCCCGTCAGTCCGCCCGTCTGACCCGCAGCTTCTGGTGTGTCTGGGAACCTTAATGAATGGGGGTGTAACGGGTCTCGGCTCGCGGCCCGGCCAGCAGAGGCGCCGCTCCGAGGCGTCGTAGGTGCGCCCCGCCCCACCCCGCCCCACCCCACCCCGCCCCACCCCGCCCCGCCTTACCCCGCCTCACCCCGCCCCGCCTTGCCGGGGTCCCTTTAGGGGACAATGATGTGAACCTGTTTAATGAGGGCTAAGCACACGCCGCGCCGGCTGCTGCGGCCCGGGCCTAGCGTACACCACCGCACTTTGTGTGTGTGTGTGTGTGTGAGAGAGAGAGAGAGAGAGAGAGAGAGAGAGAGAGAGAGAGAGAGAGAGAGAGAGAGAGAGAGAGAGAGAGAGAGAGATAGAGAGAGAGAGAGAGTTTGCGTGCGTGCGTGGCCGTCGGGCGTCATCTCCGCGCAGCCTCCTGATATGCAAATCTGCAGAGGCCCTTCCGGCTATACCGCCGCTGGCCGAAACTGATGTTTTACTTTTGGGGGGGCGGTGCTTATTGTCGGGGGGGCGGGGGGGGGCGGTATGCATGTAGTTAACTGTCAGCCTACTCGTGTAGTGCTTTTTTTCCCCCTCCCTTTTTCGCGTGTGAATAAGTAGTAGTGTGTAGTACAGAGCTGGGCCGCGGGGGTACCGCGCCCGGCCGTGCCCCGCCCCACCCCGCCCCGCCCCGCCCCGCCCCGCCCCGCCCCGCCCCGCCCCGCCCCGCCCCACCCCGCCCCGCCCCACCCCGCCTGCAGCCCGCTGGAAATTGGAGCAGCCCGCTGCGGTGGCTGCGAGGCCTTAGGGTCCGCGCTGTGTGCCGCCGCACAGAGAGACACGGTGTTATATGGGGCTATTTTTTTTTAATTTTTTTTTTTTTTTGGCGTGTTGCTTAGGTGTCACGTGTCTGGTGTCTGTGTATAAAACAAAGAAGGGTCATCGCTGGTGTTCCAATGTGTGCGTGCGTGTGTGTTTTGTGTAAAGCGATACTTTTCTACCGGAAAAGAGGTTGAGGTGTGAGGCATGCAGTTTCATTTTTATTTATTTTTTTAGCTGGGTGTTTTGGTGACAGTTAACTGGTGAATATTTTCAAGAATTTTATAAAACGGTGAGGAGCACGCTCATTTGAATGCGTGATGTGTCTCAGTTTCAATTTTAATTTTGCCCTCACCTGATTTTGTGAACAGGTTTACTCCCATTGGCTGACTTGACTTTTACATATTTTTTGTTTTGGACCTTTGTTTAGGGCAGTGTACCACGGCGCACGCGGTGAGCACTGTTATAAATAGTCTCGCGTTTCCTAGTAATTTAGTAAATTGAGACGGGAAATCAAAGCGGTGGTCTCACGGTGCGCGCTTCACCCGTGCTGTGAGGCAGCTGGAGTGGGGTAGGGCGGGGCGAGGTGGGGCGGGGTGGGGTGGGGTGGGCCGGTACGGTACCGTGTACCCTGCACTCACGGGCAGAGCACCTCGATGACTCGCACTCTAAATTAAGACTATGAATGAAAATGTTCCTAACCTGCTTGCCTCGCAGCCGGTGCTGCTACCCTGTTAAACGAAGAGTGCAATGCAACTGTGTAACATTTGTAACAAGCGTGCAGCTCCCGGTTTACAACGTGCATGTGTTCAAATCAACAGGTGTCACAATTGCTACTGTTGAACTCTACGGCTGTTCACTTACACGCGTTCAACACGGTAGTTGGGTTCTTGCAAGTATTCAACTACGCCTCACAATGGTGAAAAACTTTAAGAGAGGATAACTGTCAATTTAATCACGTACAAGGGTAAAAGTAGCGAGTTGAACGCTTGCTTTTGCACAACTTTTGGGTTGAATAACACTTCACTGTAAATCAGTTACTGCGACTTCACATTCTTTATAATGTGAAAACTGTCGCATTGGCCAGAATGTGATGTCACATTTGTTTTAACGTGAACCGACCGTGCTTTTGCGGGCCGAATTTCACAGTCACATATATTCTGGGCCGAATTTCACAGTCACATTCAAAAGAATGCGACGATAATAACCAAACGGAATTTTACAATGGCAATTTTACATGAAATTGAATGTGTCGTGACAGTAATTGAACGACAGTGTTGTGCGTATGGAACTGGGAGTTACACACTTACAGGTGTTTGGCAGTTGCACACTTGGTTTTACTGTGTAGAGTTCCCCTGCAGTGTAGCCGGGGGACGGATCGCCCCGGGCGGTGACGGTCACCGCGGACAAACGGACTGATGGCAGACGGGCTTTTTATTTTTCACTTCATGGAAAAGCGGGAACGGACGAAACGCTCTGGTGCAGCGGCCGCCTCTTCTTAGATTTTTTTTTTTTTTTTTTTTTTTTTTAGGTGCTGCGGGTGGTCTTAGGAGACGATGGTTCAGATCTTGGGCTGGCTTAAAGGTGCAGAATACCACCCAGAGAAGTATAATTCAGGCAAACATTACAGGATTACAAAAGTTGATCGAACCTCGTGTTGTTATGGGTATCTGCAAGGACGAGGCGGCTAACTCGGCTCTGACGCCCTTCTGTCGGCCGCACTGAGTGCGTCCGAGGGGCGATTCCGAATCGCGTTTAGTAGTGTCATCTCTCTTGCTCCCGTTGGCCGAGAACCACGAGTGCGACAAGGATAGAGAGACGAAACCTCTGTGCGGAAGCACCCCACAGCGCCGCGTCCCAGGCGTCCAGCGCGGGGCCCATCAGCATATCAGCAGGCACTTGTGACACTGTGTCTGTGCGGGGCGGGGCGGGGCGGGGTGGGGCGGGGTGGGGCGAGGTGGGGTGGGGCGGGGCGGGGCGGCACCCATAGCCAGCCTGGAACACTCTCTCCTCCAGCACAACGCACCGTCGACTCTAAATGTCAGGCGCCGAGTGCGCACCCCGCCCCACCCCACCCCACCCCACCCCACCCCACCCCACCCAACCCCACCCCACCCCACCTCCCAGAACAGTGGACGCGAACATCTGCATCGGCTGCAGCCGCGCGCCGCCCCGCGCGCCACCCTGCCAGAGGATTTCGTAATAATAATAATAATTCCTCACGAAAATGTCCTCATGCATAAGTTTTGACGTTTGTGTTGGGCTGTTTCCCTGTATTTTGGCCCGTGCCCAAGCGCGGCTGTAGAAGTGCGGGCACTGCACCGTGTAGCCCAACTCGGGGATGCTGCTTTTATTGTATTGGTCCTCTCCAAGCCGAGGGCGTGCCCCTGCGGTAAGTCCCCCTAAATAACACTATACAGAAACACCCCCCCCCCCTCTCCCGGTTCCCCCAACCCGCCTCGCCCCGCACGACTTGAGGTAGTAGCGGAGGAAAAGATGATAATAATTTGATAAACGGTCTGTGGCGGTGTTTCCATCGCGTCTGTTAGTATCCTTTCCTATCTCATCTCCTTCTGAATGGAATCGTTCCCACATCCTTTTTTTTGGGGAATATGATGACTTTATTTTCGGCGTCCGTTTGTTCTCGAGCGTGGCCCCCGCTGGACCCACCACTTCCCTGGACCGAACGAATCCACTTTCTCATCAAATATTATTGAGTAAAATCAATCAATTTCTCAGAAGTCACCTTCACCAAGGAACATGGCATGCACTAGCAGCCATTGTGTGGTAGACGAGAGACAATCATGAAGGAAGGTTGTGTTATCTCTCGCAGAGTCGTGCCAATCACGGAAAATGCAAGCGCGACGCTGGTAATGGCTGAGCTTGCATTTTCAACGATTGGCACCACTAGAGGCGAGTGTTACCGTTATGACCATAAGGGTCTACCACTTCCATAACCCTCGCGTACACCCCTTTCGATGATTATTGATAATCACATAATCAAGTAAAATTTCAAAATATTGACAAATTTTGACAAATATATGGAGAAATATTATCAAATTTGACCAAAAGTTGCGTGATTACTGGCCAATAATAATCAGTAAATATGTTAAAGATAAACTCAAATAATCATTGATAATCACCATAGTCGTGACTGATTAGAATCCTCGTATGCGATTTTTCAAAGTGGACGACCCTTGTTTATAACCACTATAGTTGTCCCATCGTCCTATATCACACACTCCATTTCGGCTATGATAATGGCTCAGCAGCCGTCCGAAACTGGAGTTGACACGTCCTTGGCCAGCAGTTGAGCACCGCGCGCACGTAAAAAAAAACAAATTTAAAAAAAAAATGTGGGGTATCTGCCTTGCATCACAGGGAACGGAACGCATCCAGACTCGTGACTGGCGCGGGACGAGGCGGATAGCCGCTCACCCACCTACGGGCTTCTCTTAACCTCGTTCGTCTTCTGAGCGTTTCGCCTTTGAGATTGGGCAAATGCGTGCACTCGGGACTCTCCACACGGCCATAGTGTTGCGAAGCGTTGCGGGCGACTGCGGCGGCGATTTCAAAGAGAGAGAGAGAGAGAGAGAGAGAGAGAGAGAGAGAGAGAGAGAGAGAGAGATGTTGGCCCCACCGCCCTCAGTGTTCAGACACGAAGAGGGGCCAATGGTGTGACCTTCGGGGATCTCTGACGTGACGCGTCACCACGACCGTCTCTAGGGCGCCACCCATCATTCTCTCTCTCTCTCTCTCTCTCTCTCTCTCTCTCTCTCTCTCTCTCTCTCTCTCTCTCTCTCTCTCTCTCTCTGCGGCTATTTTAAACTGACACTGCAGTGGTAAAACGAATGTTTAGTTCTATACATCATTGGTGTTTTGTTCCAAAATGTTCAATGACCATACACCAGCTGGTGTATAGTTGAATTGATTAAACGTCAATTGATGGCTAGTTGGTCCAACCATACACCAGGAGGTGTATAGCTTTTGAACATTTGAAACTTAACACCATTGATGTATTAGAACTAAACATTTGTTTCACCAGTGTGCAAAAACAAGTGTGCAGCTGTTCAGCTCTTGTAAGTGTGGAACTCTCTGTATATTACATGCAAGTGTTGGACTGCAATCGGAACAGGTCGAATAAATGGCTGTGCAGTTATAAGTGTGCAATAACACGATGGTTCTGTACCTACAAGTCCTTGTTGAACACTTGCAAGTGCACAACTACCTTGTTCAGCACTACTTATAATTGCGCAGCCCTTGAGTTGAATTAACCGTTGCGATCGCTTAGCTGTTAAGTTTAACACTTGCATGTGATAAACAGGGAGTTCTACACTTCGACACCTTAGACTGAAAGGCACGCAGTTCAGCCGCGCGTTCCGAAAGGCACGCAGTTCAGCCGCCCATTCCAATACTAACGCAGTTCAGCCGTGCGGTCCGAAAGACACGCAGTTTACCGCTCCAGACATAGGAACTGCGTGAGTCTTGGATTGAGCGTCTGAACTGCGTGTCTTTCGGAGCGCGCGGCTGAACTGCGTTAGTCTTGGAACGGGCGGCTGGACTGCGTGCCTTTCAGTCTAAGGTGTCGACTTCTGGGTGTTTAGTAATTACACATTGGGTTTGACAGTGAAATCGAGGAAATGCTCACCTCCAAAGTCTGTTCTTGGCAAGACATTTTCTTGCAGTGTGGAAAAACATTGACTTAACACAAGGCAATTTTACTTGGCTCAAAGTAAAATGGAATTAAGCTAAACGCACGTTCTTGTACCGAGAACGACCTCTTTTATGGGCACGAGGTAATCCATGCTAAACCGGGGCTGCCTTGTAGGTTTAATCCGGGGGTAGTTTTGTAGGAAAAGCAAACTTAATCCTAGGGTCATATGGAGGGTTAATCCAAGAAATCGGCGAAATCGGCAAATCAGAGAGTCGTCGTTTCTCCCTTGTCTAAGCGACGGCGGTGGCGCGGGTAAAAGTGACACTATTACAGCAGCCTGCCGCCACGCGTACGCGAGCTGTGTTTGCCGATAGCTTCGCTCATCACTGGGGCTCGTGCCTCATGCTGACGAGAAGTGATTTCTCCTCCCGACTGGAGGCAGCAGCAGTGAGTGAGACCCCTTGCGGAGCGGAGGAGGGCGGGGCTGATTTGAAAGTCGACGCTGGTGACGCGCGCTTCGGGACGCATCGGACGCATCTCCGCTCGCGGTATACTGTAACCCTCCCCCACCCCACCAATCAAATTTCACTCTAGTCAAAGCTAAGGGTATGTTTCACTGTAAGCCGCCGCGCGTGGTAAAAATATTATTTTCTTTTTATGTTGGGAAAAAGAGAAGGCTTTGAAAAACTCCCTGATTTCGAGAAACTCCCTGATTTTCGCAAAACTCTCTGATTTTGCGAAACTCCCTTATTTTGAAAAACTCTTTAATTTCGAGAAAAAGTTTAAAGCTCACAGTGGTTGGTAACAGTTAGTGCTGTGCGAATGGTTCGAAATCGAATCGAATCGAATCTGCCTGGATTTGATTCGATTCGGTACCGAATCCCTTATGATTCGGCATCGAAAGGTTCGAAATTTCGAATCAGCTAAGATTCGCCACCGAATCTTAAAGTTTAAAAACATGCTTTTCAACAAGAAGAGGGTGGAAGCGCGCCTTTGAAAAGATGTGTGGTCCTACTAGAATTAATTTTAAAGCATAATTTTAATTTGTTTTAGTAAATCTAATTTGTAGGGGCTCAAAATTGGATTCAATTCGATTCGCCCGCGAATTAAGGAAGATTCGATTCGATTCGATTCGAAATTATTTGGTCGGATTCAATTCGATTCGGATCCAAAAACCTCGATTCGCACAGCACTAGTAACAGTGCGGGTGGTGCGGGCCGGGGTCCGCAGGCTGACCCTTACTTATCGGAGGAGATGATGATGATGAAATGTCAACCTGCCTTTTGCAGAAGGTCACCTCGCTCCTGCTCCGCGACCTTCGATACGCCCCGAGGCGCCGCACACAGTGGTCTCGTGTGTCTCTGTCCTCGTCGCACTCATATGGAGCACCGCCATGAGGAGCGAGAGAGAGAGAGAGAGAGAGAGAGAGAGAGAGAGGGAGGGAGAGAGAGACAGAGAACATACTACTGAACGCTGTTCTGAATCCTCCCCTTCCTCAGCACGACGAGGAGGTACAGAACAGGCTGCCTGCGCCGCCCGGCCTGGAAAATTGGAGGCTCATTTTTGCAGGGAAAGCAGCAGCAGCAGCAGCGCCTCGGACCGGCCGCGGGTACAGTTCATCTTTTTAAGGTGCGCCCGCGGCTGCTGGACCTGCAATTTGTAAGTCCCTGCACACGGTGCGCCGCTGATCGGGCCTGATGTTTGGTTCCGAATCTGGGCGTGATGGTGGTCATCCGGTTAGCATACCCTCCCCCCTCCCCCCCCTCCAAAATGTGTATCCCCCTCCCCCCCTCTCTCTCTCTCTCTCTCTCTCTCTCTCTCTCTCTCTCTCTCTTCGTCATGTCAGCGCCAAATCTGATGGTGAGCAATTAGATAAAAACGAGGGCGCAGTGGGCCCACCGCCACGCCGCCGCGGCCGCCGCGCCCGGACCAACCTCACCGCCACATTTGGACCTGCCGCCTTTCACCCTCGAAATAAATGGAGTGGACTGGATGAGAAGTTCGCGTCCGTGAGCGCTATAATGGGAAAAATTTTACTTTTAAAAGAAAAAGAAAAGGGGAAAGACTAAAAATTATGCGTGCGTTGACATGCACTAAATTTTTATGATCTTTTTTTTAACATTACGCAGCTAGAGATTTCTGTGGACATGCTCTTTTTATGCATAATCTTGTGGCCAACTCTGAACAAAAATTAGCTGAATATGGGAAATTTTGTTTAGAGCAGTTGCGCACAAAATTTTGGGTAAGTAGAGCATGTTCTCAGAAATCTGTGGCTATGCGTGTAAAAAAGAGATTAACAAAGAATTTAGTGAGCAAAGCTGGCACCAAAATTGCGGCTGTTGCCTTTTTTTTTTTTTTTTTTTTTTTTTTTTTTTTTGGTCCCGATATAGAGGGATGCAGTGCTGCTCGGCGTTGCGCAGATCGACCAGTGAAAGTGCATTCCGGTCGGAGCGTTGACACGTGTATGCATGTATGCATGCGCTTGCAGAGACGCGCCCGTACTGTCTCATGTCATCGCATTTTTATCACACGCCATGTGCAAAATCTATATTTACCTCTGCTTTTTTAATTTTTTTAAAAAATATTTTTAATGATTACACGGCTGCATATTTTTTTTTAAGGCTCGAAACCTAAACCCTCGAGGTCTCCTGAGGTTTCATAATTGTTAAAAAAAGATTTTACATTATGGTTTTAATATTTGCGTCAAAACTCTCTCTTTTTTTCTCGCTGCAAGTTATACTTAAGAAATCGCAGCTTGGTTTCACCGATGTCTCTCCTCAGCCCGACTCTCCCTTCCCTTCACGTGAATGGCTCGCCGCCACGCACCTGTCGATTGTATCGAACGATATTTATCGATAGGACGCACAATCAAGGTCTGGGCTGCAATTCCAAACAGTTCCAAACCCCCCACTCCCTTTCTCTACTCAGGCCTCCCTACTCCTTCCGCCGGCGCACAGACGACGAAAACAAACGAAGATCGTTTTCCGATCGGATTTTACGGCCAATTTGTGTCTCGTTCCAGGTAAGGGCGTCCGGCAAGACTAAAGGGGGTCAGCTGTAATGGTGTAATGAAAGAAAACACAAGATCTGACCCAATAGTTGTGTTTTGTTTGGGGGCATTGTAAATACTTATACTCGCTGGTACGAGGGAGGAATCACTTATGCGGCTAGGGTGGACACGTGATCTCGTGAGTTCAGGACTACATCTGAGATTGCAGGAGCAAAATATATTTTTTCTTCGTCAATAGGTGAAAATTGTGAATTAATGAAACAAGTATGGTGTCTGGTCGTGCGGTCTAGCCTCTGTCAGGGCGCCTTTTCTCTCTACTACTGCTTTCAGACTTTTGCAGTCGTTCGGAAAGGTGCCCTTGTACACCGCCAGTTTACCGGACAATGTGGTAGTTGGGTTCCCAAAGGATATTCAGACCGTTACCATTGATGATTAAGATATTACCAATGATAACCAAAGATTACCAGGGATCACCAGATCCTATACTAGGAGTTCTGGGTGTTTACCAGGAATTACCCAGGTAAACCGAGAATTACCAACTTTTGGTACACCTGATTACCTCAGCCGGGCACCCCTCGAGAGGTGCCGGTCCTGGCGGGTCCGCTGCTGGTTAGGTGAGCATTATAGAATCAGAAAGTAGGTAGGCTGATTGCCTCAAAACCTGTTCCCGCCGATGCCTATCGCGTGGAACACAATGTTTTCCTGGGTGTGCCGTATTCAATGTTTTCGCATGGCATTTCACGTGCTGCACCGAGCCCGCTAAGCTCGTCCGAGTGAACTCTCGTTTTGAAATCGGCTTCCTCTTCTTGTTTCAGGTGAGTCCGCTGCCAAGCCTTGCGGGATACTGTCGGCCCGGCCCAGACTGGGTAAGACAATCGCCGTGTGATTCTTGACTGCCTGGAGCCGAGAAATTAGAGTATACGGCTAACATTTTGAAGGAAAAAAATAAGGGAATTAAGTTGTACCTCTCTGCCAAGTCTTGTCGAAATCGTATAGAAAAATCTGGATTTAGGTAAGGGGCCACACTGATTTAAAAAAAAAAATCGCATCCTCCGACAAAACCATAAGGCTAAGTACTTCATGCCTAAAAAGTGGAAAAAAGTCAGCTGTCTACGGCTGTCTAGTTACGCTGGAAACCCAAGTTCTTTTATATTCAAAGCGAGGGGCCCACAACTCCGAAAAATTTTGTACACCTGATTTCCGGATTTCAAAGATTTCAGGTGAATTCACTGATTTCGCGAGATTTCACATGATTTCAAGTGATTTCCATTGATTTCACATGATTTCCATTGATTTCAGTTAAATGTCTGCCGAATTCATATGATTTCCATTGATTTCGTGAGATTTCCAAAGAATTCAGAAAATACACGCACAGCTGATCCAAATTATTCTCTCAATTACATGATTAAATAGGATTTCCACTACATTATTGTGAATTATTTCGATTTATTCCAAATTATTGGAAATTAACTTGCAACTGCGCAAAATAATCATAATTATTTCATTTTTTTTTTAAAATTTTTTTTTTCAGAAGTAAATTTTGCTCTGCAATTGAAAGGGTGGCGTGAAAACATGGAAAATTTTTGCGGCAGTAAACCTCCCGAAGGAGGTTGCGGTTCCCGCCAGGCACAGGGCTTTTACCCCCTGTGGCAGCCAACTGCTTCGGTGTTCCATGGGAACCGGCGCTTTGCTGACTGCGATCCTATCGCGCAATTCGACAGATTTGATCCCCGTACCACCATTGGCCTACCCCTAGAGGTACGAGCGGTGTCAAGAGCGTTAGACTTCCTGAACCCAGTTTCAGAGGCCTTACCTCAGAGGGGTACGCGGGATTCGAACCCACAACCCCGAGTGCCGACACGTAGCCAGAACAGGAAGCGACCCAACGCCCAGAGCCACCGAGCCAACGGCGGTGAGACGTGTTCGACTTCTATTTGACCTGCCGTCCAGCTGCGGCCAAAGGGAATGTCAAGCGCGAAAAACACTTTCCCGAGTGGGAGTCGAACTTCGGACCACTCAGTTAGGTGTTGCGCGCTCTATCAACTGAGCCACGACGCCACGATGACTGCGATAGGTTCGAGCTGTATTTGCCTTGTATCCTGCAGCCTCCAGCCAGGAGGACAGGGCAAATACAACTCGAACCCGTCGTTCAGTACAGTCATCGTGGCGTCGTGTGACATTTTTTAAAAGTATAAACACAAGGAATCAAAGTGTGTGAATGTGACACTACCCAAAAAGGTGTGTAAATTTCCGTTCGTACGCTTGGCCCCTCTAGTAGTCTGCACTACTTCCAGGGGAGCAACACCTTTAAATAGAGTGTCGAAAGTGTGTGGTTGATAACTCACTCTCCTATACACGTGTGTTGCGCGGTAAAACTGGCGTCTTGATTTTCAAAACGTTTTGGAAAAACCAAGACCTTTCCGATGACGTCCTGAAAACCGAGACGATTTCAAGACGACGTCTTGAAAACCAAGAGCAATGTCTTGAAAATCGCCCTAGTCTAGTTTTTTTTTCAAAGCGTCTTGAAAATCAAGACGCCAGTTTTACCGTGTGCATTATCACACTCACTCACACACACTCACCTTGGTTCCCATCGTGTCTTATCCGAATCGCAGGACTGAGTCACCGCGGGTCGCGCGGGCAGGGCGAGGCATACTCCGAGCAATAAACCCTATAGCGCACCGCTCCTCTAAATCGCTGCTTGCCATATCGCGCATTGTAAGGGTGCGATCGAGGCCGGCCCTGCTATCCCGCGCCACCCGCGGGAGATAGTTCGCACGCGATGCAAAAGTAAAATGGCATGGGACAGCCAGGCCAGAAGAAAAGTAAATATATCAAGCCGGTCTGAGATGTAATCGGCGCTAATGTCCTCCACACTGCATTTGAAAAATTACAAAGCAAATCTAAGTGTAATTTTTCATAACTGTTTAAACTGCAAAACTTATTAGTGTCACAATTACAACCTCTTATATAGAATCGGGTTTGCAAAAGTAAAAAAAATAAATACAAAGTCTTAAGTTTTGTTTCAGGACGCGTTCATGCTTGAGTATTAGCAACCGTATAACATGTAGGCTCGTTTGGAAGGATATTTGAAGCAGGAGATGATGCTGACCTTTGAAGTCATGTTTTAAGCCATGGTCAAAAAGTTTCAGTTATAACTGTGTAGAACTTCTGACTCGTTTCAACTGTCAGATAGTGTCACAGTAAAAATGCAGAGTACTTGGGCTGCTGCAAACTTTAAGTCTTCTGTCATCATTGGCGGGGTGTTTTAGTTGGAATATGTCTGTTTTCACTTTTCGGATCAGTCACGTGAATATTTTTCCTGTGCCAAACGACTCTAACACGAGGCGTACTCTCAACGCACTAAAACGTTCATGATACTTAAACCGTCATCAACTCTGGGATATTTTTGATATGAATATCCTAGGACGACCATAATTTCAGTGATATTGTAGAGAATTGCGGTGTGATTATTTTTGTTATATAAATATCCTTTTTTGACCTACCTGCTAGTTATGCGATTGACGCGTGTAGTGAACTGTCGAGGAGGCTGTTGTTATCCTCTGCCCAGCCCGCTGGGCCTACGAGTGCAGTCGTAGTTTGTTTTCTCCTGTCTTCCCCTGTTTGACTGATCAGGTTAAACACTTTCTTCCTTTTTTTTTTATAAGTTGTTTGAAAGTGGACAGCCGCCCTTCACTCCCACTGACACGCACGTGAGCCACCTGTGGCGGAGTCAGAAACCTGATGAAGATTCCTTTTTTCTCTCTATCTCGATCACCTTGTTTTACTTAAAATTCAAATGCTTTTATATATTCATGAATTAAAAGGAAAAATTTTGAGACTTTTAGTTCAAAGCAAGTCGGAAATATAATGTTCTTTGTGAAAAGGAAAGTACTGTCTGCACCCAGAGTACTGCTTGTGTCATGCGCAATGTACTAGACTCAATTGCATAACACTTGATAATTCCGAGTCGAGGGGTCGTCAACTGCCTTTCGCCTACGGAGGAATATTGGTATTATCAGTAATATCAGAATAATATTAGGGTAATATTGCAATATAGGTGTAATATTGTAGGTAATATGGGTAATATTGGTGTAAAATTGTCAAAAATATGGGTAATATTGATGTAATATGAAGGTAATATCGGTAATATTGGAGTATTATCGGGGTTATATCAGTTTCGTGTACGAAGGAATGTCAGCGTTGACGACCCCTTGTTCCGAGTAGCATTGCATTGAAGTACTTGGGTCCAAATCAACCCCAATTTGTTCTCTTTCCCTCTCGCGCCCAAATGATACTGAAATTGGTACAAGGCGAGATTTGTTGTGGATATATTGTCATCCTGCTCTTGAGCTATTCAAGTACACGCTTGTCAGGGAGTTGTGTGCTTACCTCACCGCGTCATGTTTCGGCTGTCGGACGAAAAGGTGAAAATCGATGTGCGTAGAACAAAAGCCCCTCCTCCCCCTTTGTGATGCTAAGGGGAGACGGACCAGCCCTGCCTCGCGTGCCAGCGGGGAGAGTTCAGGGAAAGGTGTTCGTCCCGAGGGGTCGTTCGCTCAAAGAAAATCAGTGTACAGCAACGTATATCCGGAAAAAAATAGGACAAAAGTTCTCCAAAATTTACGTCTATAGAGAAATCAACGACATAGTTTTCTGGGTTGTTGCTGGACACTGTGAAACCAAGTGTACAACTGCTAAACACTTGTAAGTGTGCAATTCCCAGTTTCACATGTACAGGTGTTCAACCCAGAGTTGAGCAGAGTGTTAAACTCGCAAGTTTTGCACTTGAAAGTGTTGTCCGGGAAGGTGTTGTCCGGCGCAGTTCAACACTTCCAAGTGCACAGTTGAGCGCGGTTTCAATCTCACGGCTGTTGAGTCGAACACTTCCGCGTAATAAACATGGAGTTGCACACTTATAAGTGTAACAGTTGCACACTTGATTTAACAGTGCAGACAGACACAGGATGACTGGCGCCGCGCCGCGAAGGCCTCCCCACTGTGAAAAATTGTCGTAGGTTTACGAGAAAATTTGCCATGATGTCAGTCGTAAGATTACAATTAAATTGTAATTTTTCAAGCTTTTCCTCGATTGACTTGGATAATTGATCGCCGATTAAGAAGCGAGAGTCGAAAATTTACAAACATGTCTCGAAAAATCAAAATTACAACAACTGTTGTAAATTTACGAGGGTAATTTTTGCGGTGCCCCCCGCCCGGGGCGGCCTTGTTGAAGATGGTTGACTGTCCACTAGCCTGCCGCGGGCCGCCGTGCTCCAGCCCACACAGCTGCCGCGCGCGGATAACTGTGTCTCGGTTATCACGGCTCATTAATTCCGAGAAAATTAGTCGCCTGGTCGCTCGGTCGCTCGGTGCTGCAGTGCCGACGGCATACCTCACTAGTCGCATTACTGCTTATTTTAGAAAACAAACACCGCGCCGATAGGTTGCAGTGCTGTTTTCTTTTTCTGCTTTATTTTTGTTTTGTTTAGTTTGGTGTATATCTACAACATTCGTCCTTGTCCACTGGTGATAAGTTGTTGTAGATTTACAAGAAAATTTCCCGTAAGGCATTTCGTAAAATTACAATTTGAAGTTTCGCCATTGCGGACACTACTTATCGCCTTGGAATGCATTGACGAGTAAAGGATGGGCTGTCGTAAATTTACAATTCGTGTTTTCAATAGTATAAATTACAAAAATAAATTCTGCATTTATGAGGAATTTTATTTTGCGATGTCAATTTTTTGTACGGCGTTCGAAGTGCCCTTTGAAACTAGCCCAGTGCTGTTGGTATATGGTGTTTCCCGGGGTGTGCGGGGTTCAATGTGTTGCAGGATGACTCAGTCCGTTTAAGGTGTGTGTGTGTGTGTGTGTGTGTGTGTGTGTGTGTGTGTGTGTGTGTGTGTGTGTGTGTGTGTGTGTGTGCATGGCCTGCTTGCCGTGGGTGTCCGGCCGCCGGGTCCCGACCAGCACTTTCACCTCGGGCGGTGGCGCCCAGCTGCAGCTGCTGCATTTCGTCACAAAATTCGCTCTCGTTCTGAACTTGGAGAGTCCTTTATCGCTCGCAGCAGTGTTGTCCAAGCGATCGATTGGTTGCTATACCCGCGGACTCGAAGCCAACCTGTCGTGCTGTAACAAACAGTGACGGAATTACTGTCACAGACGTGTCACTCGACTATTGTCATGACTAGGCCTACGCCACAGCGTGGGTGCCGCTTCAGACTTTGCACGTGAAAAAGAGATAGTTGTCGTGCATTGGTCAGTAACGAAGCATGACTCTGATTTTTCCTTTTACTGGCCGTACAATACGTATGACTGGAAATATAATAGTCACATTCCTCGCCCGTAAGGAGCGAAGCATTTTTTTCATCGCTCAGTAAAAGTGACATCCGCTAAAACGACTCAAATCGAGTCTTTTCTTTTCTGGTATTTTAAAATCGTTCCAGAGCGACTTGACTCAAAAAGAGTCATCAAAATAACTCTACGTCCCGCTCTACCAGGAGGATGAAAATTTGGTATAGAAAAGTCGCTCTCCCAAGGGCGACAAAGTCGCCGGCTCATCTATTTTCAGTGATCCTAGTCGACTGGGTTTCGCTTTGCGTTAAATTAATTTTGGATACCTGGCGCTGTCATTTAAAAACTAGAACTGAAGAATTTGCCGTCGTAAATTTATGACTTCGCTCGTAAATTTAGAACTCTGGGTCCTAATCATAAATAAGGAAAAAAATAATAAATTTACGAATATTTTTTTCACAGTGGGCGGTAGGGCGGCACAGGGGTCGCCCAGCTCGTGAACTTGTGAACTTTGCTCTCCACGACTCCCCCTCCCCTTTTCTCTCTCTCTCTCTCTCTTACCGATCCGGTCCGTTGCATCACGGCAAGAGTAAGCGAAACAGACAATCAGTCGCTGGCTAGCTGGGCTCAGTCAGCTCGCGGCGACACACTGCTGGAACTCTTTTCCTTGAGCATACCATCCCTTCAAGCGCCAATGCCTATCTCGTACCTACTGTGCATTTTTAACCTTTATCTCCTATCTCAGTCATTTTACGCAATGGTAGAAAACCATACAAAGGGAATTGAGCAAGTTGGATCTTTTGGTAAAAATCACAGAAGCTGTTTAGAAATATTATAATTTTTGTGTTTCGATGCGCATGACATGTGTACCCACAAGGGCCCCCCTGCAATAGAGCCGGTAATCCAACGAGGGTAAGACAGCAGGATTAAACTCCATTTTTTTTCTTTCCTGGGTAAGAGTAGTGTCGCAACAGGTGGTGCCGCTGCTCGACTGGAGGAAGCGGACAACAGGCAGCTGATCGCCTTTCTGACAAGATTGATTTTCAAGAGCAGCGACGCGCCTCGCAGTAACGGGGCCCGCCGGCCGGCTCCTCAGGACTGCGGCGCACGGCTCGGTTAGGGGGCAAACTGGGGAGGGGGGGGGGGGGGGATGCGTAGAACTTTTGTATTCTCTTCCTCTTCTATCTCGGTTAGGTGCAAACTCAGTGAATTGTAGATTTACTGAAAAGTAGTGATGGTAGTCAAGGGGCAACTAATGTATTTCTGAATACACTTACTTTCTTTGTAATTCTTGTATTTCTCGTGTACTTTTCGGTATTTTTCTTGTAGTTTTGATATGTATTTTCAAGAATTATTTAATATTTCCATGTATTCCTTGTATTTTTTCGTGTATTTCTAGTATTTTCTCAAAAGTACATTCGCGTATTTCTGTGTAAACGATTTCCTCGAGTTTCACTAGTAAAACTGAAGCGTACTTGTGCGTCTTTTTCAAGCGTACCACACCTTACGCCCTTCTTGAATCGTTCGACGACGCTCCAGATCAATTTCCCCCATGCATTTAGGCAGGAGAAAAAGAGCTGAACACTTGCAAAGTGTTTAGTAAATAAACATCTGCTGATGTATAGTTTGAACTGAACATGATAGAGTGTTTAAATATTAAACATTAGGAGTTAAACATCTGGTGATGTTTAGGACTAAACATTTGTTTTACAAGTGCAGCAATCTATTAGCTGCACATTAAACTCGTAGCTGTGCAACTAATGCCACTTAGCCATACAGCTAAATGTTGTATGTACAGAAAATGTTTAAGCACAGTGCTATATTTGCCACTTAAATCGATAAGCACGGAACTGATTTTTTTTTTTTATTCAGGAGTCTCGGGTCGCGTTATTTATTGACTTTTGCTGTAGTGCGTTGATCCAATTGCTAACGATACTTTTGCTGCGGCCGCGCTGTTGCGTATTTGACAAGTTGCTCTGTTGACGTGAAAGAGCGCGCGGCTCTATTTGTTGAGCACTGTTGCGCTCGCCACGGAAAGAGCGGCAACGTTTCGTAACACTGAAAATTCGCACTGCACGGTAAAAATAGTTTCTTGTATTTCTAGATCTGTCTTGGATGTCCATTGGTGTTCTCCATAAGATCCAAGAAAGATCTTGAAATACAAGAAACTATTTTTACCGTGTGGTCGCGAAGTCCATGAATAGATCTTAAATTTCGCGCGCACTTTTTGGTTACCTATTTTTAGTTTCTGCGTGAGCCTATGCTAATAGCACTTAGTGTCCTTCTACTGGTTCTCTAGCATTCTCTGCAGATTCTGGTGTTCCCGATATGAGTTCCAGGGCATCCTCAGGTAAAAGGTTCCAACGACCCCAGGCAACGCGTTGTCGATGTGCCAGTGCGCGACGGTCTCGTGGGATGGAACACGCTGTACCCTCGCTGTTACCCGGTTTGTACCTGTGCGCGACGGTCTTGTAGGATGGAACACGCTGTACCCTCGCTGGTACCCTGCTTGTTCCTGTGCGCGACGATCTCGTAGGATGGAACACGCTGTACCCTCTCTGTTACCCGGCTGGTACCCGCGCCTCAGCTCTCGAGCGATGAACTCCGCGACCTTTCTAAATGATGCGGTCTGACCTTTGTAATGAACGTGGCCTCGGCGTGACATTCAGGTTCAGATTGATGCGCGCTCTGCTCAGTCACATTGCTATTCACGTCAACTATTTACTTTGTCTATTTTTTCTTCTTTTCTTACGGACTAATGAGGGGAGTGACGGACTTTACACTGAAAATCTACGAGTCATAAATCTCGCCCCCAATACGAGTGAGAATTTGAGGGCAATTTTATTACTCTCTGGAGAGTGAGAATTTTGTACACCTCGCTCTTTATGAGAAAGAATTTTGAGACCTCGCCCTAAAAAAGTGAGAATTCGTGCTCAAATTAAGTGAGGTTAAAAAAATCCTTACTCAAATACAGCGAGGCCAAAAAATATCTCGCTCGAAAAGAGTGAGGTTAAAAATTCTCACTCCAATTTAGCATGGAAAAGTGCCCTTTCCCATTTTGGGTGAGAAATTGGATTCCAGGGTTTGCAGTGTAAATGTCCGAAGGGCGTAGCACTATTGCGCGCGGTTCCTATAATTGAACGGTCTGTTCAGGCCAGACTAATTTTGTTTTGTTCTTTTGCCTTTCAAGCATCCGAAAAGGAAGTTCTGATTGCACAACGAGACTACCATTATAAGTTCCTTCCTGCTGCCTTGTTTAATAATCGACAGAAGGCTGGGTGCTCCTAGCTGCGTGGAGGGCGTCGGAAATGGAGGTCTACATATCACGCACTTTTTCCCTTCCCTTCCTTTTTTATTATTTTTTTTTCGTGAACTCACTTTAAGTTTTATTATCTTGGTTGATTTCTGAACGGTCCGACGGGCGTAATATGACGTGGTGACTATTCTCGGGCGCCGGGTGAGGAGTTTTAAGTGTCCCGCGAGGAGTCTCCGCACTTTCACCTCAGGCTACGCGGTATAGACTCATTGTGCAAATCATTTTCGGTCGGGTCTTATTTACGCTTTTCAGACTTCTCTCTCTCTCTCTCTCTCTCTCTCTCTCTCTCTCTCTCTCTCTCTCTCTCACTCTCTCTCCCTCTTTCTCTCAATTTCAATTTCTCTCTCTGAAAACGCCCTTAAATGAATCGTGATGAGGGGGCGCTTAACAACCGCAGTGTGCTTGTGTGTTTGATGCTCTTTAACTTTATTCCACGACCTCTCTCTCTCCCCACCCCCACCCCCTCGCCCTCCTTCCCTTACACCTTTGCTTCCTATCCATCTTCCTCCTCTCACGGAATCGCCGGACGCTTCAAGAGTTTACGACCTAGCGATACCCCGACGCGGGCAATTTTATTGGCTGAAAATGGCCGGGTGGCGGCGGGAGAGAATGGTGCAGTCAGAGAGTAGTAGAGAAGAGAGGCGTGTGTGTGTGTGTGTGGTGCACTTGTGTTGCCTATACTCCACGCATATATGGCCCCCTCACTGCTCCTCCTGCGTTTGACCCAGCTTCTCCTCCACCGGTCCTTGTCGCACGTATGGCGGTGGCCCCAGGAGTGCGACAAGGACGGAGGCGCGAGAGCGATCTTTCGCGGAATCAGACGGGTGCTGCTCGCTCCTCGCATATCATCACCCCGTTGTCTGAAAGGTTGAGCTCTTCTCACCTGTAAATATCCGCCGTGACATAGAAACACACTGCGGCCGCCTAACCCATGCCTAAGGAAAAAGAATAAAAAAGGGGAAATCAATTTCAATTCACAGAAAATATGTAGTTTAAATTTCTCAATGAGACTTTTAAAGTGAATATACAAAATTAAACACTATAACTAGAGGAATTTTATTGTAATATTTTGAGCAGATTTTTTCCTTCCGTAAGGAGCCATATAAAACAATTGACATACGACGTTTCCCAGCGATTTTAGAAGGCAACTCCGTTGACTAAAAAAACAAATTACTTTACCCTCGTTTTTTTTTTCGTTTTTTTTTTTCGTGCTGCTGTCTGTGTGTTGGCTGCCCTGCTTGTGGTCGCGCGCAGGCAGGGTATAGCGTGACGCACGCCCGCACAAGGGCGGGAACCGGGCCGCGCATGCGCGTCGCAGGGTGGCCAACCCCGCCGGCCCGGCCGGCCACGCCCAGCTCATAGCACGCCTCACACTGCTGCCAACATTCCAGCCGCGTGACAGACGCAGCAGCAGCAGCAGCTCGCAACAACACTGCGCCGTCTGATTCCGAAGAATCGCTGCTCCGTCCTTGTCGCACCTATGGCGGTGCTCCATGAGTGCGACAAGGACGGAGGCGCCCGAAAGTATGATCTGCACAGCAGCCTTCCGGGTGCAGCAGACATGCAGTGTCTGCTCGATTAACGCTTTATGGCGGGGAACAAAAGAACCACACGGATCGGGCCGGGCTGCGCTGGGCTGGGCCGCCGGGCAGCCAGCCGGTTACTTTCGCTGGGATGATCGAAGGCTGCCGTGCGGAGACGCGCCCGGCTCTGCGAGGAGAGAGAAGAAAGCAGTCGGGGCATGGGCGAGCGAGCGAGCGAGCGGGTGCAAGGGGCGGTGCACTGGAAACTCAAATATGTGTGTGTGTGTGTGTGTGTGTGTGTGTGTGTGTGTGTGAATGTCGTACAAGCACCCTTATTGCAGGCGTGTAAATTTTTCAATCGCACGCGCTTGTAGGTGTGTGTAAGTGTGTGTGTGAATCTTTATTCGTACACTCTGCGACAAGCCAAGGTGTGAATTTTCACAGGGGTTTTGCACACGGTATTCGGGTGCAAGTGCTGGATCTGAAATTCACACTCCTGCACTGTGAAAAACGTGTTTTTAGACTTGCGATAAGTTTTGTAAATTACGACTTTTAAAAAATGTGGCAAATCCACGGAAACCTACTCTTGCGGGTAGTTGAATTTCATGGTGATGTATAGTTCTTGTAATTTTACGATTTGACGTTGTAATTTGGCATCGCCTTTTTCGTGGAAAATTTTCCTGTAAACCTACGACTTTCTTTTTCGCAGAGTACAATGTGTAAGGCGTTTTTTCACTCGCCAAAAGTGCTGTGAGAGACTAAATGCATATCTCTTACAATTTCAATTTTGTTATAAATTTGTTTGTACAGTGTATACTGGCACTCTCTTCGCTGAGAGTGTACTGAACATTTCATCAGTTGTAAGCACCCTAAGTTAGTTTGTGTTTTCTCTTCCCTTTATGTGGCGTATCTCTGGGTGTTTTAGATATTTAATTTAAAGGAAAGAAAAGAAGGATGAGTTATTAGAAATGCAAGCGGTAGCTCTAACCGTTTTGAAAATAGGATCACCTACTCTTTTGTTGATTATTTATTTATTTATTTATTTATTTATTTATTTATTTATTTATTTATTTATTTATTTATTTATTTATTTATTTATTTGTTTGTTTCCTCTCTATTTGGCCAGGGCCTTACCCTATAAGTTCGTCCCTCGCATTGACAATGTCCGACCCGTCCCACTTTACATCATCGTCCGACATTCCGTTAACGGATTCCAGACCCGGACTGGACTGCTGGTCCCGGGCCGCTGGGCTGCGGGCCCCGAGGGGTCTGGCCCGCCCCGCCCTGCCCCACCCCGCCCCGCCCCCACCCCGCCCCACCCCGCCCCACCCCACCCCGCCGCGCCCCAACCCCGGCCCCGACCGATACCTTTACTTTTTTTTACGGCTCTTTCTCCTTGGCCGCCCATCGCATCCAATTTGCACGGCATGCGAGAAATCACGCGAAACGACCGTGAAACGGGGACGCTCAGCAGTGTGTCATCGTTCAACGCTTTGTATGCATGGCGTGCTGCGTTTATCTATAAGCTTTGAAACATTTTGATTTTAAGAATACTTCTTCTTCTTTTACTACCATTATGTATTTATTTATGTATTTATTATTTTATTTACTAACATTTCTTTTTTCAAATATTTTTGCCAAGTGCGCGAATGAAAGTTTACGCACCTACACGCGCTTGTATAGATCTCACCGAGGGGTAAACAACTCTGAATTCGGTGTACAAATTTCGTGAATTTGAATTGAATTTGTCTGAATTAAATTGAATTCGTTTTGAATTAGCTATGAA
>JAHWGI010000011.1:1617500-1787500 GCA_029379305.1 Frankliniella fusca
TTGTAGCTTCTTCCAATGTCGATAAACGGTTGTTTCCGTCAAAATTCAGACGAGGCGCTTGTTTACGATACTGTCGCTTCGAAAAGCGTTGGAACAGATTTCGCTTTTGTTTCCGGCCGTTTTTCGACGCTTTCCGAATTTCACACGGGGTTTTGACCCTTCGAAAATCGATTTTCCTTTTTACAGTGTATATACACTGTCAAAAATCCTGTTCCATAGTACAGGGCTGGGGGTGCGCGGAAAACTGTAGTGAGCCAGGTACAGGATGACCGTACCTCATTCACTGTGGTGCCCCATAAGACTCCATGTTAAAAATAACCGTGCTCGATCAGGAAGAAGAAGAAGAAGAAGAAGAAGAAGAAAAAGAAAAAGAAGAAGAAGAAGAAGAAAGGAACGGGTGCGGCTGGTTCCGTCGCTTCCTGGTGCTTCCCTTCCGACCGAACAATTGGCACGCTCGGCTCGGCTCAGCTCGGCTCGGCCCGGCTCGGCTCGGCTATCGGCATGGCAGCGGGCGCAGCAGCCGTGGTCCAGCGGGGTCCATCTCGCGAGATAAGTTACAGCCTTTAGCGCCCCGCGGCGGGCCCGCCGGCGGGGCCCCAGCGGGGTCGGTGCCGGTCGTGCTGATTTATGCCCCGTTTGTGGTCCGCCGCGCGCTGCCGGCCGGCCGACCGGTCGGTTGGCCAGGATGTGCGCCGGCCCAGGAATCAATGAGAGGAGGCACACACACTCCTCCCGCTCCGCACCAAGGGGGGAAACGACTCTGCATTTTGGTGTACGCACATTTTGTGAATTTTCGTGATTTTTTTTTTGTAGTTTTTCGTAATTTTTTCCAGTGTGAATTTTCACTTGGATTTTACTAAATTTTTGTGAATTTTCCTGGAGTGTTCCTGAATTTGTGTGATTTATTTTTTTGTTCAACTTTAAATCACGAGGTGTACAAAAAGTTCAGAGTTGTTTTACCCTCGCTGCGCGCTCATCTTCATAGATAAAAATATTTTTTTGATAAAAGTTATTGCACTGGAAATCCAAAGTGTATTAATGTCGCTCACTCACAGATGAGAGACCTTATTATTACATTTGAAGGTGACTGAAAAATACTCGCTCACTTGTGGGTGTTCGAAACAAACAATCACTCCCTTGTTGAAGAGCGAGTGAAAATTCGTGCACATGCAAAAGCGAATTTAAGTGCGCAACTCGCAAACTTGAAAACGAGCGAATGTTCATGTACACACCTGCAACGTGCTAAAATATTCTCCACTCCCCTGCAAGTGAAAAATGAAGTCACTCATGTGTAGGTGAGTGACATTTCGCGAGCTTGGAGTTTCAGTGTGTGAATTGTAATTTTACCATGCCCTTATTTTTCGGAAGTTGCATGATTTTTCAGTGGTGTCATAAATACACTCCAGCCCGTATTTTTTTTAATATTATTTTTTAATTTCTCAATATGTTGACGGGATGATTGTTTTTAATTTTAATGGTGAACTATCCCAAATATTTGCCGATGCCGCTCTTATTTTTTGCGCGCCGAGTCATGACTTCAAACGTAAGCCCCCTGAGCGCCTCCCATACAACCTCCAGTTCGAGCGCGCGCGCGGTTACAGTGGGTCTCCCAGCAGATGATTTTAATTTGAGGGTTCACGGTGTGAAAGACGGTCACTTTTTTCCTCCTCCTCCTCCTCCCCTCCGAGACCATTCATCTTCCATCGCGTATATGACGGTGTTACGAAAGTGCTCATCCCATTGCGTCATAATGACGCGGATATAAGGTCAACGGGGCGCTGCAAGGGCGGGGCTGATCGAACCCTAACTGATTTACCACGGGCCTAATTGATAAGAAGAGCTGCAGGCTGCACCCGGTGGCAAACGCAATAATATCACTTCTCTATTTATTTATTTTTATTTTTTTCCCCCGTATTCCTATCGCGCTGCTGCATGGGTTTAAGCTTTCGGACACAAAAACAGAATTGAAGGAATTAATTGAAAGCTTTTACTCTTTACTCCGCGCTACTCTCTCTCTCTCCTTCTCTCTCTCTCTCTCTCTCTCTCTCTCTCTCTCTCTCTCCTTTCTCTCTCTCTCTCTCTCTCGCGTCCTCACATGATTACGTACAGTTGCCAGTTGCTTTCGGTGGGATTCAGATTTTGAACAATGGCCCGGTCCGGGCATAACAGCCGCTGCTGCGGGGGCGATGCCAGCAAGGCCCCAGTCGCTCCCCGGACTGACGTCTATATATCGGCGAGGGAAAAGTGTGGAAAAATTGAGGTAATTTTTGTTCTCTTTATTTCCCCCCCTTTTTAATTTTTTTTTATTTATTTTTTTTTTAAAGTCCGCGAAATTTCAGAAGCACTTGAAAAACGTTAACTGTCCGGTTTGTACAGAGTGGCGCTGCTGCATTTGCCTTGAATAGGTATACACATTACTCGGAAATGCGGGCGGGCGCACTATGTTCCGGGTAATTCGCCCCTGAATATGTTTGAGTTGTTCCGCTGCGAACTTACCCATGCGTGTCATTGGGGCTGCGGGGTAACAATGCGCAGAGTCGCGCGGCTCTCTGCTGGAATGCAAAGAGCAAGGAGGGGGTCGCCTCGCCCCGCCCCGCCCCACCCCGCCCCGCCCTGCCCCGTCGCGGTGCGGCGTTCTGATCGGAAAGGGGGTCTTAAAAGCTCGTGTGCGAATAGGGCCAATTGTCGCCGCCACCGCAGGAAAAATATTTCTTTCTCGGAATAATTGGAATTTTCCAGCAAAACATGTAAAGCTGAGAATCAACGAGATATACACTGTAAAACCATAAAGCGTGCACCTGCTGAACACCTGCTGTAAGTTTGCAGCTCCCAGTTTCACACGCTTCAGTGTTGAACCCGACAGTTGCACAGTTTCAAGTGTTCAACTGGCTTGTTTTACTCGTTTGTAAGTCTTCAGCTCGACAGCGTTGTGTGGCGCTGTTCAATGCCTGGAAGCGCACAACCTTTCAGCGCGTGGAACACTTTCAAGTGCACAGCTGTTGGGTTGAACAGTTGTAATTTCACAGTTGTCGAATTGAACTCTTTCACGTGGAAAGCAGGAACACTGGAAAAACAAAGGTGCTATCTAATGCCTTGTAAAGGCGTTAGTGAAATAGTGCCTTTAGAAAGGCGCTATCGCCTCCCTAAGGTGCTATTTTTGGCCCTAATCGTGCCTTTACAAAGGCATCAGTGCAGTAACACCCCAAAAAATGCAATAGCACCCCAAAAAGGGTGCTATGTAGCACCTTTGTTTTTCCAGTGAAGTACTGTAAATGGAAGTGTCGACTTTGCTGTTCTTTGGGAGAACGACTTTTCTGTATCAAATTTTCATGGAGAGCTATACGGATTAATATCGCGCATTCTGATGACGTTTTCGGCGATAGACTCTTTTTGGTAGTAAAGTCAAGTCATCAAACGTCACTCTACTGGAGCGATTTCAAAATGTCAGAAAGGACTTGATTCGAGTAGTTTTACCGAACGTCACTTTTACAGAGCGATGAAAAAAATGCTTCGCTCATTATGAGCGATTATGACTATAAAATTTCAAGTGTTGTACCCACTCATCTACATTATTAGTGCTGAACTGGTGGACTTTTGGCTTAGTAGTGTTATACACGGGTGGACTACACCGACGGAATACAGTAGACGTCTAGAGCGACGCACACTACACACCTCACTCACCTCGTTGTGCGCGCGCTCCTGTCGCTATAGTGTCACATACTTTTATTTGTGGAGCAGTTGGCTCGCCTGTCGCAGGGCTGCTGCTGCAGCCGCAAGGCGCGCGCGCCGGCGGATACGGGGCAGGGCGGGGCGGTTGCTTCCGAGAAGGCGTCGCCGTGCAATGCCGTTAAGTTGGCAGCATTCTGCCTCGACGACATGACCTGCCCCGCCCTGCCTCGCTTTGGGATCGGCCTGTACTCCACCAGCTCCGGGCCGGTGCATCCGTCTCTCAGAAAAACCGATTTTTCTGCACAACCAAAACATTTTGATTAGGAATAAAATATGCAGCCGAAAAAAATAATAATAATAAAATGCAATATTGAAGCAGGAATCGCAACAAAATTATGATCAGCTGAATCCCATCTTCTTTGAAGCGGAATTTCGCGTAGATTACGAATGTGAGTCTAAAAATTCCAGTTTCTTCCATAGGAAAAGATTTTTTTAAATTTAAAACATGCCTTTAAAGCCTTGAGGGCCTTTTTAAGGTTGGATATCCTATACCTCTGTTTCACCAGTGCTCCTTCTATCCAAGCACGCCCTGTTCATTTCCGTTGGCCGCGCGTTTACGTTATAAATGACATTGATCGCCGTAAAGAGTTTCTCGCCCATGGGTTTTGTCCCTCGACTGTCCTACAGCCTCACCCGGGGTCGCCCGGAGGGATGTATAAACTAGGATTCAGAGTCCAGCGAGCATTAAAAGTAATGTCTCACTTGCGAGGGGCTCGGCCCGGCCGCCTTTGTGTTAGTGTGTGTGACGGCCGTTTATGGCGACTGCCTAGGTGCGTTAACTATGTTCGGAGCTACGGAGAAAGTCCTTAAAGTCTAAGTACGAATCAGCTCGGAAATGTCTCTGTTTTAATTTCACGTTTTACATTCTAATGGCATGGAGGTGGTTGGGTTTGTGTGTGCGTTTATTTATTTATTTATTTATTTATTTATTTATTTATTTATTTATTTATTTATTTATTTATTTATTTATTTATTTTGGTGTGGGTGGGAATGTGTCTTCTTTTGGCAGTCCGATTATGGAAACTTGTCGGGGTCGCTAAGTGTAGTGGCACCGGGAAACATCAATAAGCGGTACTCTGGAAATTCAAGTGTACGAATGTCGCACACTTGTAGGTGTGCGAGGATTCATTCGTACACTTGGCCACTCAAACGTGTGAATATCCTAGGAAAATTCACACGTTTAAGTGGCTAAGTGTACGAATGAATCCTCGCACACCTACAAGTGTGCGACATTCACACACTTGGGTTTCCAGTGTAAGATTCAGAAAAGAATTTTGCAAGTAATTTATTTTTGCTACACGCTAAATGTCTATGGACTTTTCTATGGACAATTTTGAGCCTGACCAGAGCTGGTAACAAATTTGCGTACATATATGGACAATTTGTCCACAGTTATGGACAAGTTTTGTGTACAATTGGACACAATTTTAATTTGTCCATAGTTGGTAACGTTTAAAAACGTCTGTAGACTGTCTGCAAAATTGCTGCCAAACAGTCCACTATTAAGTCCATAAAGAAATTTTGTGAACAACGACGAACAAATTTGTTCTTAGTTGTCAACAAAATTGTAGACAAAACTTTTAGTAACAATTAAATTGTCACTGAATCTGAGAACAAAAAAGTCTATAGGAAATGTCCATAGACATTTAGAGTGTACGGATTGTTTTCTACATGGCGCGAGTGACCTCTTAGTAGTGTGACATCTCCGTGTAGTGGGCTCGCTCTCCTGGAGCGAGCTGCTGCCACGGCAGGGAGGGAGAGAGAGATCATTTCCCTCGCAAACGGCGTGAATCGAAATGAAAATGGCAAAGGTCTCATGGAGGTGAGGAAGGCTCACCACCAACTCGCTGCGCGCGGCCGCATCGTCAGGGGGGGCTTGTCAAATTCGAGCAGAACCAAGTGCAGAGCAAAAGCGAATAAGTGAAGGTGGAGGTAGAAAAGTGAAAGAGTAAGCGCCGAGAGAGAGAGAGAGAGAGAGAGAGAGAGAGAGAGAGAGAGAGAGAGGGGGGGGGGAGGGAGAAAAAAAATAGATAGAAGGGAAGGAGGTATAAGGGAGAGGAAGACAGGAGGAGGAGGAGGAGGAGGAGGAGGAGGAGGAGGAGGAGGAGGAGGAGGAGGAGGAGGAGGAGGAGGAGGACGGAGCCAGACGACGGGAGGTAGAAGAATGCGGGTATGTGGGTCACGGAGCCGAGCGCCGACCACGCCGCGCCACGCCACGCCGGACACCTGCCTGGACCAGGGCAGGACCTGTCCCCGCCGCACAACCACATGCCGATAGACAGGTGTATACGGTAACCTTTCTCCGAGACCTATACGTCCCCCAGTAGGTCCCCGCGCTGTGTGTGTGTGTGCCACCCTAAATAGGAAATTACAAATAATTTTTGTCACCAGAAATGTTGAGATTTCGTGCACATCACCAGCTTGAGACAAATTTGTCATCAAACTTTTAAAAGACAACTTGTCCCAGTTTATATACGTATTGTACCCTTAAATGTGTACAACTTGTTCCATGCAGGTGATGAGCACAAAAATCTCACCATTTGTTGGGACAAAATTGTCCTTTCCCATTTAGTGTGTGTAGGTCCCCTATGGAGGACTCATGACTACGGCCCGATCTCGTGCACCGTCCTCCTTGCTCATGTCCTTATACTTGCACGGGATGCGGGGCAATTTTTTTTTTTTCATTAAAAAAAAATGGAAATTATGAAATTAAAAGTGCGCGCGCATCTTCGTTGCGAGATTTTTCAGTTGTTTGAACTCCAATCGTGCATCCACTCTCTCGTTTACCATTTGTGCCAGTGTTTTCAACACCCTTACTGAAAAATGTACGAGTCATAATTCTCGCTCCCATACGAGTGAGAATTTGAGGGCAATATTTTATAACTCTCTGAAGAATGATAATTTTTTTCCTCGTCCTATTTGAGAAAGAATTTTGTAACCTCGCCCTAAAGAAGTAAGGATTCGTGCTCAAATAGAGTGAGGCTAAAAAAAAAATCTCGCTTGAGGAGAGGTTAATGAAATATTCTCACTCCTTTCAATCATGGAAAAGTGTCCTCATCTATTTTGGGTGAGAAATTGGATTCGAGGGGATTGCAGTGTATGCAGATGATCAGTGTGCGATTCCGTGCCTTGCCGACTCAGCATGCACTTATGCCGCCCGGCTCCCCTCCCTCTCTCTCTCTCTCTCTCTCTCTCTCTCTCTCTCTCTCTCTCTCTCTCTCTCTCTCTCTCTCTGACCCTCTCTCTCCCCGCGCTGCTACTGCTGCTGCTAACCGTTTCCTGCGCGGACCGTACCGGCGAAATTTCCCACGCCAAATGATTTATGTTTCGATATATGTCTGCGCACACACGAGACCCACCGTTAGGCCCACCGCATTGAGGGCGGGGAGGGGAAGCTGCCCCCGAGGCGGGGATGGGGAGGGGGGAGGGGATGGCTCCATTTCACGCCCCGGGTGATTACTGTTTGTTCAACATGTGACCGCCCCGTCGCTCCTCCGATACGTGACTGCGGGTGATCACAGGTAAAACAAAGGTAGGCTATCCAACCTTTAAAAGGCTCTAAAGGCACCAAAGGCATTACAGTTTTGTTTTTTTTCTTTTTCAAAATATTTTCTTCCTATCGAAAAAAAAATAATTGAATTTTAAGACTTATTTTCGCAATCTACGCAAAATTTCACTTCATAGAGCCGACATGTGATAGCAGGGTACTGTTCAAAAACGGGATAAATTTATCAAATTTTTTGTCCTTTTTTAAAAAATACATAATCTGCTGATTGCTTATCAGATCCCTATCACACGTGGACTCGTTTGACGCGGAATTTTGCGAGGGAATGAGTTAATATATCCTAAAATATCTCATTGGTTTTCTTGTAAAGTAAAGATATTGAACAATACTGACAAAGTACACTTCAGCGCCCCTTAAACGGGTTTAGCACCAATGAGAGGGAAGGTAGGACATCGCATTTTTGTTTTACCAGCGATCCGCCCCTGCTGGGAGACCCGCAAGTGTGTGACGTGAATAGTCACCGCTCACTTGTACTGTACTCGTGCTTATTTTCATCTGTGCGCGCTTGATCAAGTGCAAGTAGTATGAATTTTCCAGTGACTTAAACGCACTTCAGGGGTGAAAGAGTAATGTATGGTCATTTACATCCGAAACATCCAAACCTCTGGATTGTTGCAACGGCCGTGCCAGGGACATCTACATGAAATATTGTTTATAGCCAACAGTCAGATTCAGATGGTTCCATCGACAAACAAAAATATGGTTGGGCTACCTGTTGTAGGAGTTGGCACAACTAGACACGAATTTCCACTAGGGTATCTTGTATGGTTGTCCTTTGCAGACTGTAAGATGGTTGCTGCAGTTATCTTTTCTTTCTGGGTTAAACATGTGTGACATTCATTCATACACGTGGGTCACCCGTGCCCATTCGACCCGTTTCGTCACGCACCTTTAGAGCGTTTCGCGCGATGTCACACACTTCTGTCCAGTTGTTATCCGTCCCGCCGGCCGTCGGGTCCGTTTTTCTCCGGCGCTGAGACACGAGAGTGCGCGCGGGGCCCAAATGAGAGGTTAATGGACCAGATTGGGCTCCGAGATCAAGGAATCGGATGTGGCGGCAGGCTCACAGAGAGAGAGAGAGAGAAGGGTGAGGCCGTGGGGGGAAGAAGGGAGTCTGGGAGGGAAAAGGGGGGAGGGGAGAGGTGAGGGAGAGGGGGGAGGGGGGGGGGGGACAGAGCGGGACGCTGACCGGCCCGGCGCGCCTCAGAGTCGTGGCCTTGGAACCTCCACCTGACTCAACACTTCCCGGGGTCACAGCGGGGTCCTGAGCTAATTATGCCGCAGAGAGCAGCGGCCCAGAGAAAGAGAGAGAGAGAGAGGAAGAGGACAGATGGAGAAGGAAGGAAAGCGTAAGTGGAGAGGGAAAGGAGGGGGGGAGGAGGGAGGGGGAGTATTGTTTAGGTATTTATCAAGAGGTGAGGTTAGGGAGTAGGTCATGAGTGTAGCGAGGAGGGGAGGGGGGATGGAACCTGAGATTTTACTGTTAAAGCGATGGCATGAGCATGAACAAGGCTCTGTTATGATTTACGCCCGGCCGTCGGGCCGGGCGCGCACCTGTAGCCATTGCTGCTGCAGCGGATGTGTTTGGTTCTATGTGGGTGGTAGACGCCTCGCACTCCTCCACATGAACAGTCACTGTTAAAGATAGGCAGCCGTGTATTTTCGAAGTATTGACATTATTTTGTGCCTATTACATGGTGAAAGTCATAATACTGGTTTTCTAGCAGTTTTGGAAAAACCTTGACGCCGAAATGCATTTTCTCCGTGAGGAAACCATGGCTTTTTGAATTCCAGGACGCAATTTTTGACTGTGTGCCGTAAGCCGAGCGTGACAGCGGACAGTACAAATTTTGAATGTGACGAAATTGACAGTTCCTAAATTTCTCTCAATTTCAGATCACTTTTACCTTATTCTCGTTCCACGATTATTTCGTTTTGATGATTTGATTATTGATTCGACTTTTTTCAGCCATTTTTTTTTTTTTTTGCAGAAATAATAAAGTCTGCTGTTATTGGGTGGCGCGTGGGAGTTTTCGGTCGAACGTCGGCTGTTTCGCAGTCTATTGCAATAGCCGCGGCGAGACCATGAGAATTGTTTCGCGCCGACAATAGTCGGATCATAGCAGCAGCACCCGCCCGCTCCACATGCGATGCGATGCGAGTCTGAATGTGTTCTCGCGGATGGTCCAAAGATAATCTACTCCAGAAACCCAATGTGTGAATACACCGTGAAAACTTGTTTTTAAGAAAACCAACACATTTACAGGATTCGCTGTTAAATCGGTAAACAGATTTTTCCTGTAGTTTGATGAACAATTTTATAGAAATTCAGAGAGAGCGGTAACCGCCGTCCTAAGTATATATCAGTAATTTAGCTTTAGAAAAACTTAAGTTCAAAAGTAGTTCAATTGGAACCAGGCCAATTTTAAATCCAACTCTCATCAAATTCTCGCTTAATTTAATACAATTCACGTAAAGTTTTCAAGCAATTTAATTCAAAAACTTTAATCCGATTCTCGCCGCTTTAATACCAATCCACGAAATCTGTACTAATTTCCGGCGGCGAATTCACACATGTGACTCTGTACGTCATTTACACTTTTGGGTACCCACCCAATGCGAACGAGGAGTAATGACTGCACCAGGGTGTGCATTGCAATGCGACGACTAGAGTAGTATTACAATATGAAACGTCTGACACGGAATGTCATTTTAGTATTGTTTGCAGAGTAGGTGTGTGGGGCGTGGCCGGGCCGTTAGCTGTCCTGATGAGCTGGCACTGTGTCCTGGGCCGCTGGGCAAGCCTGCCTGGTCTGGCTGGACAGGACCAATATGTGTGTGGTGCAACGCGGCTGCAATCGGGAGACCTGTCACAATCGTGCCTCTCGCGACCATTTCAGTGGATTTCATCCTTTTTTTCCTCTCTCTCTCTCTCTCTCTCTCTCTCTCTCTCTCTCTCTCTCTCTCTCCCTCTCTCTCTCTCTCTCTCTCTCTCTCTCTCTCTCTCGTTTCTTCTTTTTTTCCTTCACTTTTTATTTTCGCTGCGGCTGCTCGGCTTGCTGACGCGTGCGGTCTGGGTGTTTTGGGGTCATTTGTCGGCTGTGGACTGTCGAGAGGGGAATCACTTTGACTGTCTCGCGGCGTGGTGGGGCAACCAGCAGCCTGTTTCGCTTTTATGATTTTCCAAACATAAAATTCACACACGTTTGTTTTTTTTATTATTATTTTATTTAAGAATATATGTCCATCTTCATTTTAATTTTTTTCAGTGTATCTCACGTTGGGTGCGTGACCCATGACGGCGGCGCGGTATACCCGGCCGTGCATGCCATGTGAAATGATATTTTGCAATATGTTTCTTTTCCCCCCGGCGCGCCGCGTGGTGCAAATGTGCAGCCAGCCCCGCCGACCCCCCCGCGCGCACACTACACACTTCGCAATGCAACGTGCTCGCAGTGCAATGCACTAATCGTCACTGTTTTGCTTCTCCTCTTGTTGCAGATACAGAAAACTTGGACAGTATTCGACAGGACCGAGTCAAAAGAGACGCCAGCGGTGAGTACCAGGATCACTTTTCCTCGCCTCTCTCTCTCCCTCTGTCCAATCTGCTTCTCCGTGCTGTCCTTCTCCTCCTCCACCTCCTCAGCAGGGTGATTCCAAACAACGTTCAGTCGTGTCTTCTATCTCTCTCGCTTCTCATGGCCGTGCCCTATGAGTGCGACAAGGACAGAAGATATACAACTGTGCGGAATCACCCTACCCGGCTGCTGTCCACCTCTCGTGCAGCTGTCCGCGAACAAGGCGCCTGCTCGCCGACACGGAACCACACTTATACGGACCACCATGAGTACAATGACGGCCATATTACATTCGCCAACAGTACCCTCTTGACCTTCTTCGAGTCATACGGCAACTCGAACACGTGGTAAATCCTAGCTGTATTGTTAGCGCGGGGAAAACAACTCTGAATTTTGGTGTGCAGATTTAATAAATTATTGTTAACTTTCGTGAATTTTAACAGAAATTTTGTGATTTTTTTTCTTGAATTTTACCTAAAATATTGCAGATTTTTGTGAATTTTGGTGATATTTTTTTTTATTTCTCTGAATTTTCCTGATTTTATTTTCTGAATTTCGAGGTGTACAAAAATTTCTGAGTTGTTTCCCCCTCGACTGTGAGCGAGGACCACTGGGGTAGATGATGTGAGACTCGCCTACCCGCCGTAAATGCACCTGCAAGGTGTAGGCTAGCCAGCGGCGGGCACAAGGAGTGTGGCTGGGTTGCCTTCCCGCCAGGCGCTCTCCCTGGGGGTGTAGCCAGGGCGCCCGGGAGACAGACATGCCCGCGGGGCACGGGAGTGTGACGGGGTTGTCTACGCGCCAGGCGCTCTCCCTGGGGGTGTAGCCAGGGCGCCCGGGAGACAGGCACGCCCGTGGGGCACGGGAGTGTGACGGGGTTGTCTACGCGCCAGGCGCTCTCCCTGGAGGTGTAGCCAGGGCGCCTTGGGGACATACACCCGCAAGTGTATCACGGTAAAAACAATGTCTGATTTTTTTGAGATAAAAGGTAAAACTCTTGAGGGCCTTGTAAACTTTGAGGAAAACTCCTTAGATTTTGAGCAAGTCTCCTCAAATTTTTTAAGAAATTTTCCTTTTTTTTGAGGAGCCTTCCTCAAAATCTAAAAGGGTTTCCCTCAAATTACGGAAGTTCCTTTAAGTTTTCCCTATTTCCTCAAAAAACCAGACATTGTTTTTTTTTTTCGTGTTGTGAGCGAATCAATTCACTCATCTGCAGGTGAGTGACATTCGAACTCGCATATACTTCCAGTGCGTGTCCGTCCGAATACGCTCCCGTGCTCCCGGCCTCATTGCCGACAGGACGGTCGGCCGGTACTCTGCGCTGAGCGTGAGTCTGCAGCAAAGAGAGCCGCCCGGCCAGCCGTCTCGCGCGCTCTTGTACCTCCGTCCTTGTCGCACCCACCGCGGTGCCCTAGGCCCTCCACGAGTGCGACAAGGACGGAGGGCGCGAGAGTTGATCTTCGGAATCGGTCGGCCAGCCAGCCCCCCCCGGGGGGAGATTGCCCGGCGCAGCTGCGTCATTCCCCATTAACCCACAAATGTATTACATTTTCATTTTGGCGCGCGGTGTGTTCGCGCCGTCGAGGTGGCCTGCTCCTGCTCCTGTGCCCCGCCCCGCCCCGCCCCGTGTAAAAAAGTCAGTTAAATCTGGGTAAAACCTGGATGAAAAATCGTGCAAACTGCAGCACGATTTTACGACGATTCTTCTACGACGTTCCCTCCGCTTTTGGACGATTTTCAAACGAGAATCATACAAACCGGGCACATCCCGGCTGATGGAAACTCGGAGGAGTATCGTCAAAGTATCGATGTAAAGTCGACGGAGGCTGGTGTAAAACGCGGTCCCTTTTCGCACGAGATTGCGACGAGATTAAGACGAAACTCGGCCGAAGCTTAGAGAAAAACGTAAAAAGTAAACTGGACCCGGACGGCGTCGAACCCTTGACGGCGCAGTTACAAGTTCAGCACCGTATCCACCTGGCCAGGGAGGATACATAATTCAACGAAGGCGTGCTCCTATAGCCCATTTCGACGTCAGACCAGAGCTCTGCAAAATCGCCTTCCGAGACCAACTGCGTCAGGCCGCCTGCCGCCTCTGCCCAGGAGCGGAGACAACGGCGGCCTCCTCGCTCGGTCGGTCATGGAAGGCGATTTTGCAGAGCTCTGGTCTGACGTCGAAATGGGATCTAGGAGCACGCCTTCATTGAATTATGTATCCTCCCTGGCCAGGTGGATACGGTGCTGAACTTGTAACTGCGCCGTCAAGGGTTCGACGCCGTCCGGGTCCAGTTGACTTTTTACGTTTTTCTCTAAGCTTCGGCCGAGTTACGTCTTAATCTCGTCGCAATCTCGTGCGAAAAGGGACCGCGTTTTACACCAGCCTCCGTCGACTTTACATCGATACTTTGACGATACTCCTCCGAGTTTCCATCAGCCGGGATGTGCCCGGTTTGTATGATTCTCGTTTGAAAATCGTCCAAAAGCGGAGGGAACGTCGTAGAAGAATCGTCGTAAAATCGTGCTGCAGTTTGCACGATTTTTCATCCAGGTTTTACCCAGATTTAACTGACTTTTTTACACGGGGCCCCGCCCCACCTCGACCCGCCGCGCCCCGCCACGCCACGCCACGCCACGGCTCACCACGCCCCCTGCTGCTGATGTTTGAGGTCCCGCGACCTCAGTGCGGTTTCCGAACCGCGCAGCGATCCGCTATCGAGATCTCGATTTTTATATTTCGAGAACTCATCCTGCCGGTCGTCGCTCGAATGCCCCAGTGGCGGCTGGCCGCTGGCTGTTGCACGTTTTGATGGGACGTGAGTTGTGTGTAGTGCAGCATGGGAGAGAAGCACTGTAAAAATTTGTCGTAAAAAAAAAACGAGAAACAAATAATCTACATATTTCGCTGTTAGATCGGAAAACATATTTTATCTGTAGTTTGCTAAAAAAATAAATTAGTAGATTAACAAGAAAAATCGCAAACCAACAGATAAAGTTTGTAAAGTTTCGGGTATAATTTTTTTTTTTTTTTTTTTTTTTTTTTTTTTTTGCAAATTACAGAATTGTTTTGTAAATGGAGACGAATGAAAAGTGAATTGACAGTTAGGTCGTTGAAAACATTCACAGATATTTCCTGTTAATTAACGGAAAAGTTTTTTTTTTTTTTTTTTTTTTTTTCTTTTTTCACGGGAGGGCGCAGGAATCATAAAAGCACCAGGTGAAAGAAGCGTAGATTTTTGATTCAAGGTAACGTCATATATAGCCAGGCGCATTTAAGGAAGACGAATAAGCCTCAGTTTTAAGACCTTGCAACTTGTAACACACCTCAAGACGTGATAGTTGCGACAGATTTTTTTTTTTTACGTGGGATAGAGAGAAATTCATTTTTGACAATTTTAGAACATATTTTTTTTCTAATTGTCGTTATCTATCTATCTATCTATCTATCTATCTATCTATCTATCTATCTATCTATCTATCTATCTATCTATCTATCTATCCATCTATCTCACACACGGCGCTGTAACGGTCCCTCGCGCGGGATAGGCCAACATGAGATCTGCTCCCTAGTCTTTCCGGACACTCTATCCTCATAAATTCGGGCCGCGGAGGCCCGGGCTGCGGGATTGGTCCACCGGAGGCTGCGCCGGGGCCGTGAGGCCCCGCCCCGCCCCTGCCCCTCCTCTCGTATTTACCGAGTGCCATGACCAGAAATACGAGCGTACACACACACACCGGCTCTTAATTGAGTGTGCGCCGGGCGGTCGTCACTTACCGTACATTTCGACTACAGGAAATAATGTAAAAAGGGAGCTTAAAAGCGTGACGGATGTTGTGGCTTTTTTTTCGTATTTTTTTTTAAATTTTATTTTTCCTCCTCTCGCTGCGGCGCGCGGCGGTGGAGACTCGGAAGGGCCGCGCTAAGCTTTATTGGGACTGGTCCGGTCTGGTCGGCTCTGCAGGAAGTGGCACTCGGCGGGGACAGGGCGGCGCGGCGGCGGCCGTGGGAGTCTCTAGCGTCTAGCGCGGCTGCTGGCGTCTAGCGTGGCGTCTAGCAGCGTCTAGCCTGGCGTCTAGCGAGGGGGGATCATTCATACAAATGCACTGGAAAATCCAAGTGTACGAATGTCGCACACCTGCAGGTGAGCGAATGTATGTCGCACACTTGCAGGTGAGCGAACTACCATTCGTACACTTGTAGGTGTGCGAATGACCATTCACACACTTGTAGGTGAGTGAATGACTATTCGTACACTTGCAGGTGAGCGAATATTCATTCCTACACCTAGAAAGCCCGGCCTTTCCATGGGTTCCAGCAAGTGTACGAATGGCCATTCGGTCACCTGCAGGTGTACGAATAGTCATTCACACACCTACAAGTGTGTGAATGGTCATTCGCACATCTACAAGTGTACGAGTGGTCGTTCGCTCGCCTGCAAGTGTGCGACATACATTCACTCACACTCACCTGCAGGTGTGCGACATTGCGTACATTTGGATTTCCATGTACAGTTTTACTTTTGCTGTTTTTTTTTCTTGTTTTTTTTTCTGACTTTCTTCTCTTTTTTATTCTTTTTTTTCATTTCTTGATTTTTTTTTCTTTCTTCTTGATTGTATATAAATAGTTTTTTTTTACTACTTTATATGACTTTTGGGGGGTTGACCAATGATTTTTAGAAGTTCCCCCCTCGGCATCTAGCGTGGCGTTTGGCGTGGTGTCTAGCGTGGCGTCTAGCAGTACCATCTAGAGTGGCGTCTAGAAGTGCCATCTTAGCGTGGCGTCTATAGCAGTAGCATCTAGCGTGGCGTCTAGAAGTGCCATCTAGCGTGGGGTAGCGTGTAGCATGTAACAGCGTCTACTATCGTGGCGTCTAGCAGGGTTTATAGTGGATTTCAATTACGGAATGTATGTGTACAGCACCACATCCATCTCCAATTGTTGCCTTTTTTACACCAGCGGGATCGCCATTATTTAACAACATAATTTTATCCTCAAAAACGAAGTAGAAAAAGGGTTGGGAAAAGGGGGTTTGGGGGCGTCCTCATGCCTTTCTCGAAGTATAATTTGGACTTCGTCGTGACACACGTGCGCCAAAAGCGCGGGACACATTTGAATATCCCGGCGCGCGCGGGACCTGGGCAGGCCAGGCGAGGGCTGGGCGCGGCGCAGCGGCGACCCCGTGGCGTCCCGCATTATCATATTAGTAACGGAAGGCTGCGTCGGGGATCAGGCGTGTGGCTCATTCTCACACACACTCACACAATCACACGCTTGGCCCGGACCTCCCCTTACAGAGTCAGTGGGTCTCTGGGTCCCGCCGCGCCACGCCGCGCCTCGCCACAGGTGCAGCTCACACACACACACACGCCCGGGTCAGGAATAAAATGTTGAGCTATTAACTGGTATTTGAACCCGGGGGATTCGGTTATCTTCCGCCGGGATCGCCTGCTCGACGCGCTCTGACGCTGCGTGCTGCTGCGTCTTCCAGGTGGGTGAATAAAATGTAGATGATAAGAAAAAGTTACGAAGTAGAAGACCGGTAACCTGGTTTGTTGTGGAAGTTATTTAGGGTAAACATATTTTTTTTGAAAATACGTATATGATTTGAGCTGCATTTGAACTAGATACCTGTCCTCGAGATTGAAAACTGGGGTGGGAGATGCGAAAATTATTTCCACCACCCGAGCTGTCCTGCGTCAACGGTATATCGTGGCAAATGTGTAACACCGGCTCAGTCATAATGCACAGATGTGAAATGACGAGGATTTTTATTCTCACGCAGCGATAATTAAAGCACCCCCCCCCCTCTCTCTCTCTCTCTCTCTCTCTCTCTCTCTCACACTCCTTCTCTCCCCCTCTCCCTCTCTCTCACACTCACGCGCACGCACACATAGGACACATCAGGATGAGCGCATGGCGCGTGGAATGAGGTTACATCGCCTTTCGACCCCAACCCCAGCAACAGGTCTCCACACTGCCAACAATCTATCCGGTTGATTTTTTTCTTTCTAAAATCAAAGACTATTAAGTTGTTTGTAATTTCAATACTTTTTATATTCGTTCGAAGTGAAACGATGAGAAACAAAATGCTTACTTATCAATTCATATTTCAAATTTTAATAGTGGTCCTTTGCTTGCTGTTTGAGTTTTCAATAGTTTAGTATCTTTTTTATGCGAGTTGCGGCAGCGAATAAGAAAGACGTCAAAGTCTTTCATAATTACGTGTATTCTTTCATGATGGTTTTAAAAAGAAATTTTCTTATTTTTTTTAAAAAAGGTTGCTGTTTCACGCTCCTGCTCTCACGCCGCTGAGCCGCTCATAACTCGGGTGGGGTCGGGTGGGCTCGGGTGGGGTGGGGTGGGGCGGGGCGGGGCGGGGGTGGGGGGGGCGGGGTGGTGTGGCAGAACCTGGCAGTTCATTCATTTTGTTTTCAAAATGCTGCCACTCCTGCCGCTCGGTCGCTCGCACTGAGAGAGAGAGAGAGAGAGAGAGAGAGAGAGAGAGAGAGAGAGAGAGAGAGAGAGAGAGAGAGAGAGAGAGAGAGAGAAGGAGGCCACCCATTCATCCAGGTAGCGGGACATCCCGACACTCACCTTCCCTTTCCCTCATCCTTGTCGTTTTTACTCTCCCCCGTGCTCACGCCCTGTGTGTGTGTGCGTGTTGTAGTCATATACGTGATCTGAATTAGTTTTTTTTCTTTTTTTAAGGCAGGCATGTGCGTCGTTAGGGATTGCAAGAGACCACGATAAATTCTTAATCGGCAACAATTATTAATATTCAATGCATTAGTCTAAAGTTGGCGATATCTGTAGCCCAGTTCCTTTGATATTTTCCCTCCCTTCACTTGGAAACCGAGCGCTTCACTTGAACGATGCGGTTAAATTTTTTTACTCTCACTCTATAAGGCATCTTTTGACATAAAATTTTCGCCTCCCTTTTCTTGACGCCAAACATTTCGCGTTCCTTCAAAGAGGGCAGTTTTTTGGCATTGGCATTTGACATTGGCATTTGCATTAGGTGTATTTTTAGATGCCAAATTTGACGTCTTTCGATGTCAATATCTTGGTGTCTAAAGATTACAACCAATGTGCAGTGAAGTCAGAGTCTGAATTTTCTTATAATTTCGTGTACTCGACGGACGAGTGTCGACTGGAAATTTGTACACCTACGACTGTGTGACATTCTCACACTTGGGTTCCCAGAGATTTCTTTACGGCTTCGGTCCCACCCTGCCACGCGCAGCAGCTGCCTGCGTATCTGCCAAAAGGCAGGGAGAGTGCGAGAGAGATTTGATTTGATTTGATTTGATTTATTGAATTCGAAGGTACAAAAGGACTAAAAAGTCCAACGAGAGTACCATTAGTACAACTCATAGTAAACAATCATAGCCCAGGTAAAAAATTTAAATAAATGCAGCGCTGGTTTAACAAAAATAACGGTGCTATAGTACACAAGGAAAATATGAGAAATGTTACATAGTGCTATGTTGTGCTATGTTGAGAGAGAGAGAGAGAGAGAGAGAGAGAGAGAGAGAGAGAGAGAGAGAGAGAGAGAGAGAGAGAGAGAGAGAGAGAGAGAGAGAGAGAGAGAGAGAGAGTTCCTGTGAGTGCCTGTGTCCAGTCATGCCCCACGATTGGCCACCATCGTATGGGATCGGGATACGTTCCACACATTCACACCTTTTTTGTGACGCGGTTCGGGGTGGGGCGGGGCGGGGCGGGGCGGGTTTTGGTCCTCTCCAAACTGATATAGCATTACGTCTATACGTCTCGGGATGGGATCCTCTTAAAAATAGCACCCCTCTCCGCGACTCCCGAACAGGGAGAGAGAGAAGAAGAGGTATAGGTACACCATCATCCGAGAGCACTTTCTATCACTCTCACATACTCACGCGTACGCACACACACACACACACACACACACACACACACGCACGCACGCGCGCACGCACGCACTTGGAGTACGGAGTGACTGACGGGCAGCTCTTCCAGATGCGTTCGCGCTCTATCCTCCTCTTTCACGCGTGAATTAGATTAGAGGGGAGATGGCGCATTGAGGAGAGAGGGAAGGGCGGTGATTTAGGGAGAGGGAGACAGAGAGAGAGAGAGAGAGAGAGAGAGAGAGAGAGAGAGAGAGATGGGGGGGGGGTGAAAGGGGCGGGGTGATATTCACGGAAGCAGCAGGTGCTGCTGACGTTGGATGCTGTGCGCGCGCTTTGGTGGTCGGCAAGGGGTTTTTCAAAAGCCGTTCCCAGCCGGGCGGCCGGGCATGGGGCGGCTGTAGGCTGAAACTCTCACTTGGCCGCCTCGCCCCGCCCCCCGGCCCCGCCCCGCCCCGCCCCGCCCCGCCCCGCCCCGCCCCGCCCCGAGTCCACTCACCCGCACTCACTCATATTGTGCCACAAGAGGTCTTTCAGGGAGGTGGAGGCGGCCGCGCCCTGCCCTGCCCTGTGCTGCCTCTGACCGTTAGCGTAATCGCTTGGCTCTGGCACGGAGAGGATGAAGCTCTATCCTGGTAAATGCTTACCCCACAGACGCTACTATGGGTTGTGTCGTGTCCGTGTGGCTGGCTGGGCTGGCTAGCTAGCAGGTTGTTGTTCCGTGTCAGGTATCCACCTGTTAGTCTACTCGGTACCTTAATGTTTTCTTCTGGATCTCTATCCCTCCCCCCCCTCTCTCTCTCTCGTTTTCTCTCTGTCTCTCCCTCCCTCCCTCTCTATCTCCCTCTCTCTCTGTAACCGGCGCCTGACCCATGAGGGTACGCCCCCAACAGACAGACAGCAGACTCACACTCACACACATTTACTCTCTCTCACTCACTCATCCACTCATATACTCACACACATTTGCTCACTCTCTCATTCACTCATTCACTCAAAAACACACACTCAAACACGTAGAGCAGCAGGCAGGCGCCTTCTCGCGCTCTTATTTTGTAAATATTTTATTTTCTTTATTGTTTCTTTGTGTTGTTGAAGGGAAGCCAAACTTCCATTGTGTCCTGTCGCTTTTTTTCTTTTTTTTTCTTTTTTTCTTTTTTTTTCCATGTCTACAGCATTGGGTCCCCGGAAAAACCTCCTCCAGCCCGCACTTTCGGCTTGTGCCATAATCCCGGCAATAACGTATCACACTAGAGTGAAACAGGAACATACGAGAGAAGAGCACGACGGCCGATTCCCTTTCCTCCTGAACTCTGATTGGTCGACGCTGGTGTCACTTCGCCGTCAGCCAATGAGCTTGTAGGAGGAAGCAGTGGCGGCGGGCGTGATTTTCTTCTCAAGGTTCCGGTTTCAGTTTGGTAAAATACCATAGCGCCTCTTAATTTACGAGTCTTAAATCATTCTTTCTTTTTTAAAAGTTTTTATTCACTGTCAATCACAGTCACATTCAATAGAAGGTGACACTAATAACCAAAAGAATGTGACAGTATCACATGAAGTAGAATGTGTCGTCACAGTGATTTAATAACAGTTTTTTTGTTTATTATATTAAAATCGAGGGGTCGACCACTAGAAATTTTTGTGTACATGGAATATATTCCACTTGCAATATCTGGAATATTTTTGGAATATCTGGAATATTTTTTGGAATATGTGGAATATTTTAAGAATATCGCGAATATGTTGGAATAGTTTAGGAAATATATTTAATCTGTTATTTCATTTTTCTGTGCAATGGAAAGGGTGGCGTGAAAACATGGAAAATTTTTGCGGCAGTAAACCTCCCGAAGGAGGTTGCGGTTCCCGCCAGGCACAGGGCTTTTACCCCCTGTGGCAGCCAACTGCTTCGGTGTTCCATGGGAACCGGCGCTTTGCTGACTGCGATCCTATCGCGCAATTCGACAGATTTGATCCCCGTACCACCATTGGCCTACCCCTAGAGGTACGAGCGGTGTCAAGGGCGTTAGACTTCCTGATCCCAGTTTCAGAGGCCTTACCTCAGAGGGGTACGCGGGATTCGAACCCACAACCCCGAGTGCCGACACATAGCCAGAACTGGAAGCGACCCAACGCCCAAAGCCACCGAGCCAACGGCGGTGAAACGTGTTTAACTTCTATTTGACCTGGCATCCAGCAGCGGCCAAAGGGAATGTCAAGCGCGAAAAACACTTTTCCGAGCGGGAGTCGAACTTCGGACCTCTCGGTTCGGTGTTGCGCGCTCTACCAACTGAGCCACGTCGCCTTGATGACTGTACAGTGCGACCGGTTCGAGTCGTATTTGCCGCATCCTGCAGCCTCCAGCCAGGAGGACAGGTCAAATACGACGCGAACCCGTCGCACTGGACAGTCATCGAAACGTCGTGGCTCAGTTGGTAGAGCGCGCATCACTGAACCGAGTGGCCCCAAGTTCGACTCCCACTCGGAAAAGTGTTTTTCGCGCTTGGCATTTCCTTTGGCAGCTGCTCCAGAGCAGGTCAAGTAGAAATTAAACACGTCTCACCCCCGTTGGCTCGGTGGCTCTGGGCGTTGGGTCGCTTCCCGTTCGGGCTATGTGTCGGCACAGAAAAATGAAAAAAAATAAATAGATTAAATCTGTAAAGTATTGTTTGTGACCCTTTTTATTGAATTAAATAGAATCCGGAAAATCGGAGTATGTGGAGCAGGAATATGTGGAATATTGCTAGAATATGTCTGGTATATTCGGAATATTTGGAAAACTTGGACTAATTTTTGAATATTTGGAATATTCTAGAAAATTTGGAATATCTGGAATATTTTTGGAATGTTTGGAATATTATTGGAATATTTTTCAATGTGTACATGGAATATCCAAGTGGTCGACCCCTCGATTAAAATTTAGGCGTAATGACCACATCGCTTTTCATTCAAAAAATTTCATTTTCTTTTAAATTTTAATTTTAAATTTTAATGTGCCGGGCTGTGCCGGGCCGTGGCGCGGCCGCCCAGCCTGCGGGCGAGTGGGCAGCCCGCTGCGGTTCGGAGGAGGTCGCCGTCAGTGTCAGGAGGTCTTCCCTCCGCGCGCGGGTCGGCCAGGGTCTCACTTTCTTCCCGACTCTGTGCTTTCATTTCGGTGTGTGGTTCGCCCTCTTCCGTGCCTGTCCAGCCTGTACCCTCGTCGCTCTCCTCTGATTCAGATGTCACCACGCTGTACGTGGACCCGCTGCCCGGGCGCAGCGGCGTCGCCCCCGCCGTCGGCGTGCTCTCGTCCACGGCGAGGACCTTCGTCCAGGACGGCGCGACCACCGAGTTCGCGACGCAGGTGCTGGGCACGACCCTGGGCAACGGCGCGTACGCCCAGCTGCTGAGCACCAGCTCGCGCGTGTTCTACGAGGACGCGCTGCGATCGCCGCACCACCGGCCGACGGCGCGCCGGCCGCCCGGTGCCGCGGGGGGCTACGCCCCCGTCATCGTGTACCCCACGCAGGCGTACCACCACCACGCGTTCAAGCCCGTCAGGACGGCCTCGGTGCACAGCGTGAGCCCGGCGCCCGCCAGCGTGGTGCAGGCCGTCCCCGCGCCGCCGCCGCCGCCGCCGGCCACGACCCAGGATCCCGTCCTGGAGCAGCAGGCCGCCGAGGCCCCCGTGCGCGCGCCCGTCGGCAACGACCTGGACGACCTGTTCAGCCTGTCCGAGACGAGGAACTCGCTCAACAACGTGATCCTGGTGAACGCGGAGCGCGACCCCCGCGAGCTGGCCGCCAACAACGCGGACCGCAACATTGACCTGTACAAGAAGCGTCAGGCGGAGCAGCAGGAGAAGCTGGTCGCGCCGCAGGTCAACGAGGTCGTGAAGCCGGACCGCGTCGTGAACCCGCAGCTGGACCTGCCCACCTTCACCGTCCGCCACGACTTCGCGCCCAGCGCGTTCTCCTCCGAGGAGGTGCACATCGAGACCCCGCAGAAGAACCTCCGCGACCCGAGCAAGAGCAGCCTGGCTCGCCCGCGGGCCAGCAAGGCGCTCTTTAGGGGCGGCGTGGCCGCGAGGCCCGACAGCCGCAAGCTGGACACGGTCACCTACCTCGGCTTCGTGGACTTCACGACGACGGTCGGCGACACGGTCATCATCTTCATGCCCAACACGGGCGGCGCCGCCCCCAAGCCCACGCGGCCCGCGGACGACGACATGGCCGTGGTGACGGACGTCAAGACCTTCATGTCGCACTCGCCCGGGATGATGACCCGCACGGTGACGGGTCACTCGCTGACCATGCAGACCTCGCTGCCCACCATGGTGGCCGAGCGTGCCGAGGCGCCCGTGCGGCCCAGCGCGCCCAGCGCGCCCCGCCAGCCCAAGCAGTCGGCCTTCGAGGAGAAGGAGGACTACATGAAGAAGTCGTCTGTCCTGGCGCGAGAGCAGGCGTTCGAGCCCGCGTCCGCGCGCCTGCGGCCCTCGCAGGTCGTCCAGCCCTCCGAGACGAGCGCGCCGGCCGTCGGCCCCCGGCTGGCCGACGCTGAGCCGTCGGCCGCGTACGAGTCGGCCCGGGCGACCGAGCCGCTGCCGCCGTACAGCAGCACCCGTCTCAAGGCGCAGCCACTCGGCCTGCTCCGCACCATCGACGAGAGCGTCGTCAACGCCGGCACCACGACCATGTACAAGAAGTCCGTGATCGGCACCCGGGTCGACGGGACGTACCGGGAGGTGGTTCAGACCTCCTCGCGCGTCTTCTTCTTCCTGGACGACGTCGTGGAGCCCACGCCCGTTCCCAAGCAGGACAACAAGCCGCAGACCATCTACTCGCAGTTCGTCGGCGAGGCCGAGTCCACGACGGCGCCCCCGGTGACCGAGGAGGCGGATGACGCGACGACCGTGCCGCCGGAGGTGACGACCGTGGAGAACGACATATCCAACGAGGTGGACTCGGGGAAGAAGGTGCAGCAGGAGGCGCAGCCCACGGCCTTCCTGACCCGCGTGGTGCCCTCCACCGTCTACAAGACGTTCACGTACCTGACGACGTTCTTCATCCCGGCGGAGGGGTCTCTGACCACCACGTCCGTCAAGTCGCGCGAGGTGACCTCCACCGACGTGATCCAGGTGACGCGCGTTATCAGGGCCGGCGTGGATGCCGTGGAGGCGACGCAGTCCCCGACGCTGCCGCCCACGACGACGACGACGCCCCAGCCCACGGCGCCGCCTACGACCGAGGAGGAGGATCCCACCACCACAAGCGCGCCGAGCACGTCCACGACCACCACGACCGAAAGGCCGCCGACGACCACACCGGAGAAGGAAGTGACGTCGCCTGAGGCTACGACGATCAGGGAGGAAGACGCGACCACGGCCAAGGAGCCCGAGGACCTGACCACCCCGGAGCCCCCTGTCATCACCACCACGCCAGCCAGGACAACGACGACGGAGCAGGCGCCCGAGGAGGAGGAGGAAGAGCTGGAGGTGATCTACAAGACCCTCTACACGACCTACACCTACCTCACCACCTTCTTTGAGGAGTCGACGACCAGCGTGGCGAGCAGGGAGGTGATTGTCACCAACGTCATCTCGTCCACCATCGACCCCGCCCTGTTCGCGTCCGAACTGTTCGAGGAGGGCGCGTCGTCCAGCACCTCCGACTACCTCATGACCTCCACCGACGAGCCCAGGATCGCGCCGACTACCTACCGGCCAGCCGTCCGTCCGACCAAGGCCGCAGACCCCGGCCTGTCCCCCGAGGACCTCTTTACGGACGTTGTCGAGTCGGTGGACGTCGAGAAGGAGCTGGCGACCCCAACGACCGCCTTCAATAGCGCCGGCATCGTCGAGACCGCCGTTGACCCCAAGACCTACTACACGACCTACACTTACTTCACCACGATCTTCGTCGACGGCGAGACGAGCGTGTCCAGCCGCACGGAGGTGTTCTCCAATGTGCTCTCGCCGACCAAGACGGCCGACGTGCTGGCCACCAAGCCCGTCAACATCGACGTGAACCGGGTGCTGACCCCTGGCGACGAGAACGACGAAGACAACGACCTGACCCGCGCCTACCTCAAGTCGGCCGGCCCCGAGGACTCCACGGAGGACGCGCGCTACACCACCATCACCCGGGGTGACGAGAACGTCCTCAGCCCGTCGGCCGTGCGTGACGACGAGGAGGTGTTTGTCACGGAGACGAGGGTCACGGACGTGACGAGCAGCACGTCCGGCGGCAAGAAGATGCAGCGTAAGATCCTGGACCTAGTGGACGCTAGCCTGGACGACCAGATCAGCTCCGAGAGCAACACGGAGGAGATTGAGCCGTCCTTCAGCCCGTCCGTGCTGCTGCAGACCAGCTTCACCACGTTCACGTACTTCACCACCGTTTACAAGGGCTCCACGTCCAGTGACGTCATCAGCCGGCTGGAGACAGTGACCAACGTGGTGACGGAGACGGTGGCGCCCAGCGAGACGAACGCGTACGGCGACGAGGACGCGACACTGCCCGTCACCTACTTCACCACCTTCACGTACTGGACCACGCTCTACAAGGAGGGCAGCACGCACATCACCAGCCGCGAGGAGACCGTGTCCAACGTGGTGACGCCGACCGTGTCCCTGCCCGCCACCGCCTCCATCGAGATCACGCCCACCGCCGTCCTGGACGCCACGACCCTGGCGCCCACGGCCGCCCCGGACGCCGCCGCCGAGCAGCTGGCCGAGCCTAAGGCTGTGGAGCCCACCACCTACTACACGACATACACGTACTTCACCACGTCGTACATCGGCGACAGCACCATCCTCAAGTCGAGGCTGGAGACGGTGACGACCGTGGTGAACGCCACCGTCGCCCCGAGCGTGGCCGAGGTGGAGAACGGCCTGCAGACCGGCCGGGCCATCGCGACGGCGGCCGTCGACCAGCAGGTCGGCCCCGTGTACGAGCACGAGGACAAGAGCGCCGGGACGGAGGCCACGCCCGCCGTGGAGGCGTCACCGGCGCAGCCCACTGGCCTGCTGTCCACCATCGTGACCAGCAGCGTGGTGGACGGCACCACGACCGTGTACTCGACCGACGTGTTCGGCACCTTCATCGACGGCCTGTACGCCCAGGTGCTGGAGAGCACCACTCGCGTCCAGGAGCCCGCCCAGCAGCCCGACGTGCAGCCCACGCAGACCGAGGCGCCCAAGGGTGGCGCGCAGCCCACCGGCGTCGTCTCCATCAACGAGGGCAGCGTCGTGGACGCGGACGGGGTCACCACCACGTTCTTCACCACTAAGGCCGTCGGTACGTACGTGGAGCAGCTGTACGCCCAGGTCGTGGAGAGCACGTCGTCCATCAAGATCGACGAGGAGAAGGCGACGCAGACCCCTGCCGTGGACCCGACCGTCACCGTCAACGGCAAGTCCTTCCGCACCGGGCTGGTGCGTCTCATCGAGGGCTCCATCGTCAAGGACCACACCACCACGTTCTACGAGTCGCGGGTCATCGGCACCCTGATTGACGGCCGCTACGCGCAGATCATCGAGTCCACCTCCAGCTTCAAGGCCGACGTCGCGGCCACGGTCGACCCGACCGGCGTCGTCTCCGAGATCCTGGCCACGGCCTCGGCCGCCAAGGGCCTGGTGCAGGCCACGGCCTCCGTGTCGACCTCGCCGTCGCCCGACGTGATCGAGAGCTCGATGGGCGGCGAGGGCTCCGGGTCGGGCGAGGGCGGCTCCGAGGACGAGGATGAGGGCAGCGGCGATGAGGACGACGCGGCGCGCCGCGGCTCGGCCGGCCGGCTCAACTTCAACTCGCGCAAGCGCACGTTCACGCCCACCATCAGGCCCTTCTCGTCGCGGAACAGGCCCACGTTCCTGCCGCGCCGCAAGGCCGAGAAGGCCACCAGCGCCACCACCATCACCCGCAACCTGCTCACGCCCACCATCACGGCCACGCCGGCGCTCAAGCCGGACGGCGCCGCGTCCACGCGCGGCCGCTTCGCCGGCAGCCGGCGCCAGAGCGCGTCGCTCCTCAGCAGCTCGGCCAACCTGGACGTGAAGGCGTCCGCCTCGGCCAGCGGGGCACGCCGCTTCACGGGTCGCTCCCGGACGTCGTCCAGCGGCGCCGTCGCGCCGTCGTCGGCGTCCTCGGCGTTCGGCGGCGGGCGCCGCTCGAGCGCGGGCCGCATCACGCCGACGGCCTCGGTGTCCGGACCGACGGCCTCGCGCACCAGGGGCTTCGCGTTCGGCCGGTCGTCCAGTAGCCGCGCCAACCCCACCGAGCACCCGTACCGCGCCTCCGCGGCCGCGGGCACCAGCTCGCGGTTCAACCGCATCCGGCCCACCAGCGCGTCATTCCCGGGCAGGGGCGGCGCCACGGCGCACATCCACGACAACTCCCTCGGCCCGGAGGACAACGACCTGGGCAGCACCACCATCGTGACGGAGGAGACGCCCCCGGTCACGGCGGGAGCCCTGGAGGAGCAGGAGACCCCGGCGCCGCCCACCACCACGGAGTCGTCCCGGAGGAACCAGAACCCGCTGCTGCGCTTCAGGAGGCCGCCCTTGGCCGGACGGTCACCAACGTCCACGACGACGCCGAAGCCCGCGGCCACCAGTGCGCCCCGCCGTGGCGTCCTGGGCAGGCGCCAGGGCTCCGGGGCCGCCACCACCACCACGACGACCACCCCCAAGCCGTCTCGGCCTAAGCCACCCCCGGCCATCGCCAGCGGGCGGCAGCGCCCCGCCAACAACCTGTTCCCTAAGCGGGGCCTCTTCAGGAAGCCCGGCCAGGCCGAGGAGGAGGAGAAGAAGGAGGAGGAAAAGGTCGCCGAGGAGGGCCAGGAGGGCGAGGACGCCGCCGTCGTGGATAACGATTACGAGGGCTCTGAGGTGGCCAACGCCGAGTCCAAGTCGACGGCCGCGCCCGTCGAGGAAGCCACCAGGCCCAGCCGCCGCGGCAAGACGGTGAACCCCGTGTCGATCCGGCCGTTCGCGGGCCGCCGCCCGGGCCGAGTCCGGCGTCAGGCGGACCCGCAGTACTCGAGCCGCGGCGAGCGGACCTACGCCGGCGAGCGCCAGTACAGCGCCCGCTACAGCCGGCCGACGTCGTCGCGCTCCCGCCAGACGCCCGCGCCCGTCGTCCAGGACCGCGCCGACTACGACTACTACTACGACGAGTACGTGGAGCAGCCCACCACGAAGGCGAGCCACGCGTCGACGCGCTTCACGCCGCGGCCGCGCGCGCCCGTCCAGCCGCCGCCGCCGCCCCCGACGCCGCAGACGCACCACCGCGTGCGGCCGACGAGCGCGTCGTCCAGCGCCGCCCGCTCGCAGTTCACGCTCCGCAAGGAGAGCCCCACGACGCCGGCCCCGCGCGCCACCTTCCGCCGGCCGACGACGGCGTCCTCGCGCCGCCGCACGAGCGACCGCCACGAGACGACGCCCGCCCCCGTGCGCGCGCGCCCGCCGCGCCTGCGCCAGTCGTACCAGCAGACCGAGGCGACGCCGTCGTACTCGCGGTCCTCGAACCGCCGCGGCTACACGAGCAGCCGCTCGCGCACGCCCAGCCGCGGCCGCTACCGCGGTGACGCCGTCGACGACGCGTTCGTCGCCGAGTCGCGCTTCGACGGCACCATCACCGTCACCCACAAGATCCCCAGCGAGGTGACGATACCCGTCGTCAACGGCAAGGTGACGGAGTACAAAAACGTCCTGACGGCCAAGCCCAGCCTGCAGGTGCTCGGCCCGCACCAGTACACGACGACGGTCGGCAAGGACGGCTCGTCCTACATCCAGCTCACGGCGGAGATCACGAGCACGGCGGCCAACGGCCTGCAGGAGGTGACCAAGTTCATCGTGCACGAGACGCCCACGACGAGCATCACGTTCACGCCGACCACGATCCGCGGCAGGAAGACGTCGTACTCGCACGTGGTGCCGAGCACGGTGTACGACGTGGAGCAGGTGGTGAGCACCGTGACGCCTCAGTTCGGCGGGCCGAACGCGCCACTCGCCAACATCCTGCTGTCGCAGCTGCTGCTCGGCAACATCGGGCTGCAGCCCAACATCGGCCTCCAGCCCAACCCGCTGCTGGGCGCCGGCCAGCCGCAGACGCCGGCCACGCCTACCACCGAGTACAAGACCAAGACGACGACCTACGTGACCACGCTCACCGACCAGACCTCCACCGTGCTGCCCATCACGCTGCGCGGCCAGAAGATCTACACGACGCTCATCGACAGCTCGGTGCAGGTCATCACCGCCACCGAATTCATCACGGAGACGGTGGTGGTGACGCCGACGGCGTCCCTGCCCGCCGTCAACAACCAGCTCAACTCGCTGCTACTGCCCGCGCTGCTGCAGGGCGCGCTGCTCCAGCCGCAGGCCACGGTGAGCCCCCTGGGCCCGCTGGGCGCGCTCAGCCCCGCGCTGCAGGACCAGCCCAAGCTGCTGCTCGAGGAGGACGTCCTGGAGAACGCGGCCGCGCCCAAGGCCAAGAAGGAGGACACCGAGTCGGACGTGCGGCCAGCGCGGGGCTCGGACGAGGACACGGCCTCCAGCGAGGAGGAGGAGGTGACCCGTGCCAAGCGGCCCAACAAGTTCAGGCCGGCGATTAAGAAGGCGGCGGAGGTGGACCCGGCGGCGCCGGAGACGAGCGTCGTCACCATCTACGTGTCGGGCCGCCACCCCGGTGAGTTCAGCACCATCCTGTCGACGGTGACGGTCGGCCAGGAGGCGTCCGTCTCCGTCAAGAAGCGCGAGGCAGGCTTCGGCACGCCCGTCGAGGTGGTGGTGCAGCCCTCGCAGCGGCCCGCCCAGCTCGGCGGCTCTTTCGCCGACGACTTCGACCTGAGCATGGACAAGTACCTCATGTCGGGGATGAACGACATCGCGGTGGAGAGCAGCGAGCTGGGGACGCAGAGCCTGGAGAGCATCGTCGGCGACGTGAGTCAGTACGTCAACATGCTCAGCGCGACGCAGGTCGGCGTCGACGTGGCCGCGACGCAGGCCGCCAAGCAGCACCCCAAGAAGTACACCAAGAAAGATTTTTTCGCGAAGGCCCCGCTGAGTTAGCTCCGCCGCCGCGGCCGGCCCACGCGATGATCCCCAGGAGCACTGACCCCAGCAGCCACGCCACCGAAAACCGAACAACCCGTCAGAGAAGGGATACCTCCACAGTCTCCGACGGACACCACCAGGACACCCCGAGCCGTCAGAGAAGAGAAGACATCGCCCGTGACGACGGCGGCGTCTCTGACGGCCAGCAGCATCAGGCACGGCGCCCGGGCCGCGTCGGCCGACGGCGGCGACCCGCCACGTCCCCGAACCGGCCCGCCGTCGCCGTCCTCGGTCGCGGAGTGGACGTCAGCCTCGCCGAGGAGGCGAGCCCGACCACCCCCTCCGACGGCCCCGCCACCACCGCACCGCCGCCCCCAGACAGGCCGACCACGTTCCACCCCGACGGGAGGCGCGTCATCGTCCCCAGGGTCGGCCCCGCCAGAAGCACCTCGCCAGCAACCCCGAGGGCTTTCCGCGTCGTGTCGGCGCCGACGACGACGCCCGTCGACGACTTCCTCGTCGCCGACGCGGACGACGACGGTGCTGGACCGACCGCGGTCGGCGGCGACCCGTCTCCAGGCGTCGCCCCAACCACGTACCGGCCGTCGTACCGACCCGTCAAAGCGACCTCCTCGTCGACGGCGTCCACGACGGCCACCGCAACCACCACCAGCACCACCACCACCACCACCAGCCCGCCCAGTGCTCCTGAAAGACCCGAACCGCGACGCAAAATACCAAAGACCCCTCCTCGCTCCAGTCTAGTCAGTGTGGTGACCGAGACGGTGTCGCGGCCTCGCCTGCGGACCCTCACCCTGGTCGTGACCCGCCAGGGCGGCCCCGCCCCCGCCGGCGGCCCCCTCGTGTTCACCAGCACCTCCCTCAAACACGACATCCAGACCCTGATCGTGACCAGGACTGTCACCCTGGACCCGTCCGCCTCAGGTGAGTCCCGGCCCCGGGTACGGCCCCGCGCCGCCGCCGGTGGCCTCTGGAAGTGTGCTGGCAGTCGGGCGGGCAAGAATCTCGTCTTCGGTCTCTCTCCTTCTGGTTAGTGTCAACTGAGAGGGAGAGAGACAATAGATGTCGGGCGAGGCTATTGCCCGCCCGATTGCCAGCACTACCTCTGAAACCTCGACTGTTATTTTACGTGTATTTCATTGAAACGACTACATTAATGACCTACAAGTTTCTCTTTCAGTCTTGCCTCTTCTCTGTCTCTTTTTATTAACTCTTTTGTAAAATAGTTCGATACAAGTGTAGTTAACTTTTAAGAACCCTACTCTCCTTTCTTCTTTCGCTATTTACATGTACATAGACTGTGTGACAGACTTACACCTCACGCCTCCTCATGTTGCATGCTTTTTGTTGTTGTTTTTGTTGTTGACTCACGCCACACATCGACGCTTCCAAACAGTAGACAAGCTATTTGCGGGTGACATGGACAAGGCATGCCAATCCGACGCTCGCGCTTCCGCGCACTGGAAAACCCGAAGTGCGTGCAAAATTCACGCACATGCAAGTATATGACATTCACACACCATGTGAGTGTCATCTACACGCCTGCAAGTGTTTTATACGAGGGGTCGACCACTTGAAATTTTTGTGTACATGGAATATATTCCACTTGTAATATCTGGAATATTTTTGGAATATCTGGAAAATTTTTTGGAATATTTTGGGAATATCGCGAATATGTTGGAGTATTTGGAATATTTTTGGAAATATTTAATCGATTATTTCATTTTTCTGTGCAATGGAAAGGGTGGCGTGAAAACATGGAAAATTTTTGCGGCAGTAAACCTCCCGAAGGAGGTTGCGGTTCCCGCCAGGCACAGGGCTTTAACCCCCTGTGGCAGCCAACTGCTTCGGTGTTCCATGGGAACCGGCGCTTTGCTGACTGCGATCCTATCGCGCAATTCGACAGATTTGATCCCCGTACCACCATTGGCCTACCCCTAGAGGTACGAGCGGTGTCAAGGGCGTTAGACTTCCAGATCCCAGTTTCAGAGGCCTTACCTCAGAGGGGTACGCGGGATTCGAACCCACAACCCCGAGTGCCGACACATAGCCAGAACTGGAAGCGACCCAACGCCCAAAGCCACCGAGCCAACGGCGGTGAGACGTGTTTAACTTCTATTTGACCTGCCATCCAGCAGCGGCCAAAGGGAATGTCAAGCGTGAAAAACACTTTCCCGAGTGGGAGTCGAACTTGCGACCTCTCGGTTCGGTGTTGCGCGCTCTACCAACTGAGCCACGGCGCCTCGGTGATTATACTGTGCGACCGGTTCGAGTCGAATTTGCCGCATCCTGCAGCCTTCAGCCAGGAGGTCAGGGCAAACACAAACCATCTGGAATATTCGGAATATTTGGAAAACTTGGAATATTTTTGAATATTTGGAATATTTTAGAATATCTGGAATATGTTGGAATATGTGGAATATTTTTGGAATGTTTGGAATATTATTAAAATATTTTTCAATGTGTACATGGAATATCCAAGTGGTCGACCCCTCGGTTTTATATTTACACACCTGTGAGTGTGTGAAATTTCCACACTCACTAGTGTGTGACATTCACACACCTGCAAGTGTATTATATTGACACGTGCAAGTGTGAGAGACATTAGCACACTTCGGACTCCGGTGCGCGCCCCGAACCGCAGTGTAACATCTGTGACGCTTTTTGCAGTGGCGGGCGAGCAGGCCCGCGCCTGGAACCTGGCCACCAAGGTGATGAGCAACGGCGTGGAGGTGATCGTGGCGACGGACAAGAGCACGCTGCCGGGCGAGCCCGAGGTGCTCCGGGTGCTGCCCTCGTCGCCCATCACCCTGGCGCCATCCACGCTCACCGACCACATGATGCTGCTCATGCCGTCGCAGGTAAATGACCTATAGGCCTCGGCCACCCAGCCCTATCGCGACTTTCAATCAACAAAAAAAGGAGGGGGGAATAATTACTTTTTTAAAATGAAAATTTTAACAAAAAACAACAAACATTTGATTGGAAAAACAAATGTTACTTTTCCGTATCAGCGTGGTGTTAGCTGCAATCATATTTTTGCGCTGTGGAAAAAAGGTACTATAAAGTTACGACATTTTTCATGAATTTCGATTAAGACTTGGAGTCGCAAATTTATGACAGCAGTCGTAGATCTACGAGAGCCAATTCTAGTCCGTTTAAGAAAACTAAGTCGACACATTGTGTCCACTTTACAACTTTAAGTCGTGAACTTTACGTCATTTGTCACGTTTTTTTTCCGTAAACCTCGTAAGTTTTTTTTTCCACAGTGTACGTACATCATCGTTTCAGGCGAAAAATTTCAATTTCTACGAGCATACATTAGGGTTGTTATTGCAAAACAACACATGGTAAGAAGGCGCAGAAATTCATCATATCTGTCGTGTCTTTGTTGCGGTTTTTCGGAATCCTATGATGTATGTGCTCGTTCGAACCGGAATTTTCCGGTGGAATTGATGGGGACCTCGGAATCTGAATACAATCGCTGAGATTGAAGGTATGGTAGAAAAGCTTGAAACGCAACATCCGTCTGTCACGTTTTAAATGTGTCATGTGTGAAGCAGTAGGGAACGGGACGCATGTCACATTTCTTTTTCCAGTATAGGGAGCAAAACCGTTATTATCTTCTGGAAGAAAAAATGAAAAGAACCGTAAACCCTATTTTCAATTTTAAAAACGTGACGCTATTTTTTTTTCTTTTAAATTTATTTTTCCCTTTGATTTCTTGCATGAGGCAGACCGTCCGGTAGCGGCGCCCTCGCGGTGGGTCCAGGCAGGCCCCGCTACGCATCTCCCTTCTTTCTCTCTCTCTCTCTCTCTCTCTCTCTCTCTCTCTCTCTCTCTCTCTCTCTCTTTCTCTCTCTCTCTCGCTCGCTCGCTCGCTCGCTCGCTCTCGCTCTCTTGCTCACGTCGTGCCACCCGATCGTGAGGGCCGATGGTCGGCGTGATGGCCGCACCGGCCAAAGGCCTAAAGGCCCAAAGCGGGAAGTCAGACGAAATTAAAGCAACTTACTTTCGCTCCGTCGAAAGCCGGAGCCGGGAAGATTGTTGGGGCGGGGCGGGGCGGGGCGGGACAGGGTGCGTACTACAGCAAGCCCAGCAGGAGGGGGGGGGGGGGGCTTTCGTCACTCCAGAATTTGCTTTTAATGGGCTCCAGCAGGACTCCAGCACACGGGCCGCTCTGCGCTGCGCTCTCCCGCGCTTTCTTTCGTCGAGATCGCCCGCGCCTCTCTGGAAAACCAAGTGTGTACAGGGTTTTCATTATTTACTGAATGTATAGAAGTATTCAGCAAATAATGTGTACATGTCCATGTATGCAGTAAATAGTGTGTACATACCTATGTAATACACATTATTTGCTGACTACCCTTTCAGGTACTCATGCAATTCTCTTGTGATTTTTCGTGTGTACATAGGCATGTACACACTGCATACATGGGTATGGACTCATTATTTGCCGAATACGTCTATAAATGCAGTAAATGATGAATGCTTGTAGACACTTGGTTTTCCAGAGTTGTCGTAAGCCCGCGCGGTCGGCTCGGCCGAGCAGCGGGGAATCACTCATTCAAAATGTATGCAATAAATTTGTTGACCTTTTTGAATGTTTTTTGTTTTGAGTTTTCTAGGAAAATTTTTCTTTTGATAAATTTTGATCTTTTGCCCCCCCCCCCCCTCCTATTTTTTGTTCAAATTTTATTTCAGTTTTTTTTTTTTGTTTATTTGTTCTCGATTTTTCGGATTTTTCTGTATTTTACTTCTGAATGATTTTTTTTTAGGGCCGTACAATGATTTTTCCGAGGCAATTTCCTCTCCCCGGGCTCGGCTGCGTTCTGTATTATTTACAGCAGCATTTACAGTCTGTATGGCGGAGAACGCGCGGCAGCAGCAGCACCTCCCTCACCCACGCCGTGTTGCAGGTGGAGCTGGACTCCGCCCAGTTCGTGACGCGCACCTACGTGACGACCTACACGCTGGTGGAGACGTCCACGTCCAAGGAGCACGTCGTGAGCAACGTGGCCACGGAGCAGGTGGACCCAGCGGGCGCCACCAGCACGCCGCAGAGCTCCGGTCAGTACCTCAGCGTCGCACGGCGCCGCGCGCCAAAACCTTCAAACGGTTCCTCAACTTGTGCCCGGTTCGAGGCGGTAGCTGCTCTGAAATGTAGTGTTCCACAAATATTGCCATTCTTTGTAAAATTTCATTTTTTTTAATTGCAACTTTTGCTTCTATTTTCCCTAAGTTTTGTGTTGTTTTTTTTTCTTTTTTTTTTTCGTGAATTTTTCCGAATTTTCCTTGAGTTATTGTAACTTTTTGTGAATTTTCATTGATTTTGTTTTGCAATAATTGCTTCAGTTTTTCCCAATATTTTGTGAACTTTCCTGAATTTTCCTGCAGTTATCTGAATTGCGAGGTGTTTAAAAGTTTCAGAGTTGTTGCCCCTCTCGGGCCGCCGTCATCGCATGATTTATTCTTGGGTAGGGGATGGGGGTGGGGGGGTTGAAGAGAAGACAAGCACTTGTGGAAATCAAGGATACAGCTCCCTTGTTTCTCACGCGCGTGGTAAACCCGCGAGTAAAATCGCAATTTGGCTTGGCGAGAAAAAACGAGATTTTCACGCGGCCGTAGTGTGCGAAACGGTTGGCGTTTTTCACGTTATTCGCACCGCGGAGTCTTCTCGGCGCGCTGCACATCTCCGCGCTTAACCGCTAATAATATCTGACGCTCACCGAGTCGTGTGCCTTTCTCGGTCCGCACCGCGCGCCGGCGCCGGCGACGACGTGTGTAATCCTGGATGCACTGGAGGTCATGAAGTGGCTGGAGCAGAGCCGCCCCGCCCCGCCACGCCCCGCCCCGCCCCGCCCCACCCCGCCCGAGCATGGTGTCATTGGCAACACACGCTTGCGAAACACCGACCCAACCTAACCGAACCTAATCTCACCTTCTCATCCTCTGTGCCTCTCGCTCACCGCCGATGTGCTGTGTTGTGCGGTGTCCGCTCGCCCCCGTCGATACTCCCACACTCTCCCCCTCCCCCTCCCCCTCCTCCTCCCCCTCCTCCCCCTCCTCCCCACCCTCCTCCTCCCTCTGTGCCGTTCTCGGCGACAACCAGACCGTCATGCAGATGCTCGCCACGCTGACAGCGCCGCTAGGGCGTGGGACTGCCGACAGCCACGGGGACCTGCGGTCGAGCGCGAGCGTTCGATACCGCGCCCCGCCCCGCCTCACCCCGCCCCGCCCCGCCCCGCCCCTCAGCCGGGGTGGCCTCGCGGTCGCCGACGCCGAGGACATGATGTGATGTGGGACGTCATCATGCTAGTGGTTTAATTGGTGGGGGTCTTGGTTGGTCTTCCCTGATCAGAGGCACGCCAGGCCTGCAGAGAATCAGCTGCTCGCTCCTTGGCAGACCACCTCCCAGGCTTGGGCGGTGCGGAGCGGGGCGGGGCGGGTCGGGGCGGGGCGGGGCGGGGCGGGGCGGATTGCGGTTCTTTGCTTGCGCATCGAAGGACCGAACGAGACTTAAATCTGTCGAGCCTGTCGCTCGACCCTGTTCCACGGATGAGTGCCCTGCCTCGTTGAGTAGTTTCGTTACAACTGATTTTAAAATGAAGGAGAGGAAATTAAGAAGACTTTTTTTTACTGCGCGCGACATTCGGAATGCGCGCTACAAACAGAGGAATTAACTTCTCTCTCTCTCCCTTTTAATTTTTTTTAAAATTTTATTCTTTTACACCTCGCTTATTCTAAAACTTCTAGAAACTTACATAGAATTTCGAGTTGTTTACCAAACGCACTATTGACTCAAAAGTTTGTAAATTTATAAAACTTGAAGATGTTTCAGCTTCGATTCGTACACTACTCGTGCGTGCATGTATTTTGAAATTCCTAGGAAAATCGCGCCCGACATGATCAGATGTGTAAATAAAACTTCACTCACCTGCAAGAGTGTGCCATCCTTAAATTTAACTCACAATACATTATTTTTAATTCGTAGCTTGTGAAAGTTTTTGCTCATGCTCACATTTTGCATCAACTATTACCCATGTATGAACGCAAACTGAGCATTCACAGAAAAAAAGAAACAACATAGGTTCCGATCAAACATATGTATTGATAAGAATTAAGTGTGCAGCCTTGCACTAAAAGTTAAGGTCCCTTCCCCTGTGCGCTTGATAATCTCACTCAGAAAAAAAAAAAACTTTCACATGCAGAAGAAAAAGAAAAGAAAAGAAAAGAGCTGTATATTGGCGGCTAAAATTTTGAGCTTTCCAACTAACAAGTTAGCTGCACCACAAAACATTTAGCCTAAGGAGAAGCGCGTTTGGCAATAAATGTTAGTGATGCGTGTACAACTGTTTTTTTTTCCTGTCAATGCTCTCTGACGTGCCCATGTGCTCCGCAGTGGGCGTGACGCTGACGGCGAGCCCCGTGCTGAGCACGGCCGTGTACCACACGACGTACACGTACCTCAACACGCTGCTGGACGGCGAGGTGCCGCTGGTGCTCACCTCGCGTCGCACGGTCGCAAACACGGTGACGGCGCCGGGCGAGCTGCTGGGGGGCACGGAGGCGGCGGCGCTCGCCACCAACACGTACCTGTCCACCGTGCAGCTGACGCGCACCCTCAGCGACGGCGACCAGCTCAAGGTGGTCTCCACGCAGGACGTGCTCACGCGGGTCGTCATCACCGAGTCGCAGCAGCAGCTGCAGGCGCCCGCCTCGACGCCCACCGAGCTGGACCTGGCGCCCACCACCACGGAGGTGGTCAAGACGTACCTGGTGACCTACACGTACTACTCGACCTACCTGGAGGGCGAGCGCACCGTCGTGCACTCGGACGTCGCCGTCTCCACCGACATCACCACCGAGACCTTCCTCAAGAAGCCCAAGAGGACGTCGGCGCTCCGTAAGTATACAGCGTTGTTAGACCAACATTAAAAAGCGCAGATTGCAATTTTCCAGGAGAGTTTTGTTTTAAAGGAGATAATTTTTGCTTTCGGTAAATTAAAATCGAAAATCTTGGTCTGCAAGCAGGTCTGGAGACGACGACGTCCGTGGTTGAACCGACGCCGACGCCCCCGGAGCCGTCGCCCTCGGCGTCGCCGACGCGCGCGCCGGCGCCGCCGGAGGACGAGAAGCTGCCCGGCATCCACGTGGTCGCCACCAAGACGTACCTCACGACGTTCACCTACTTCACCACGCTGCTGCAGGGCAGCACGCCCTCCGTGTCCACAGTCGTCTCGTCGCGCACCCGCGTCGTACAGAACGTCGTCACCGAGAGCGTCGCCACCTCGCTGCTGCACCCCGACTACGTGCAGCGCCTGCGCAGTTCGTTCCGCGTGAGTAGCCGCGCCGCGGGTTCAACTCCCGCCGGCGGAAGTCGATTTTTTTCTTTTTCTTCTTTTTGCTCCTATCCCCATCCCCTCTCCCCCTTCTATGCTTTCTTCTCCTCCTCTTCCCCCTCCTTGTCCTCCTCCGTGACTGACGTTGCCGCCGTGCCCCCCTGCAGGCCGACCCCGCCCTGGACTCGAGCCGCATCGTGGCGACGGCGACGCTGCAGGGCGGCCAGCAGATGGAGATCACCGCCATGGTCGACAGCCCCGCCAACCTGGCCGCCCTGGCCGAGGCCTCCTCGTCGAGCTCGCTGCTCGCGGACGCCGAGGCCGTGGCGAGCACCGCGGCGACGCCGGCGCTGGCCTCGGTGCCGACGCCCGACAAGGCGCTGCTGAGCTCGCTGGTGAGCAGCGCGGCCTCCGCCATCATGGCCCAGGAGCAGGAGGGCGCGCCCGCCTCGGCCTCGGCCAACCGCGGCAGCTCCAGCCCCGGGCCCGGGCACGGCGACAAGGTCATCACCGGCTCCACCATTATCTTCTTCGACGAGTCCGAACCCGCGGACAAACCGAGGTAAGGCTTAAGGCTGAGAGTCGCCACGCGCAATCATTTGCCACCTCGAATTTCTAAATTAATGAAGCGGGAAACCGCAGAAATTGTTCTTTAAATAAGCTGAAAGCCCAAATTTCATAGTAAATTTGAAAACGTCACCTTTCGTATGTCCCCCCAATTTTCGGGTTGTTTCCCGTTGCTGCTCGCGCCGGCTGCTTCGCCCTGCGTTATGCTCCTTTACTGACACGGACTGTCTCGTCTTCCCGGCGCAGCAGCAGCAGCACCACCGCCGTCAAGACCTCGTCGCACAAGCACCACCACCAGCACGCGACCGCCGAGGCCACCAGCAAGCCCTCGCGGACGCACCGCCCGCCCACCAAGACCCACAAGCACAAGGTGAAGCCCACCACGGCCGTCAAGGAGAAGCCCTCGGCCTCGGCCGCGCTGGGCAACACGTACCGCACCTCGATCCTGTCCTCGAGGACCGTGACGCCGCACGGCGCCACCCTGCAGCCCGGCGAGCAGGTCGTCGTGCTGTCCAGGCCGGACGGCTCCGAGGCCGTGATCCCCGTCGGCCCGACCTCCTCCGCCGCCGAGCCCGCCACCAACAAGAGGCCCTCGGGGGAGAAGGTGGGCGAGGCTGCCGAGGCCGGCGCCAACCTGGGCGTGTCGGACCTGCTGCAGCTCGGCTCCATCGGCATCAACGGCATCAACGCGCTGCGCCCCGTGTTCAGCGCCATGGCGGGACTGCTGTCCCCAGCGGTGAGTGCGAGTGTGCAACTGCTAAACACGTGCAAGTGTGCCACTCCCAGTTAAACACTTGTACGTGTGCAACTGCTAAGCACGTGCAAGTGTGCAACTCCCAGTCAAACACTTGTACGTGTGCCATTGCTAAACACGTGCACGTGTGCCACTCCCAGTTGAACACTTGTAAGTGTGCCAATCCCAGTTAAACACTTACGAGTGCTCGACCCACAGTTGAGCAATGGCGAGTTGTCTACTCGCTATTTTTCCACTTGTAAGTGTTCAACTCGGCAGGTATACACTTGTGAATGTGTTCAAACACGGTAAAGCGTTGAGTGGCGCAGCTGAAATACATGCAATTCCACAACCACCGAGGAGCTGAACAGATAAAATTACTCACTTGTTGAGTTGAGCACGTACACTTGATGAACAGGGAGTTGGACACTTTTAAGTGTTGAATAGTTGAATACTTGGTGTAGTAGTGCGAATGTCACGTACCTGTAGTGGGGGAGAGGGGGGATAACGTGGAATTTCACTCGGAAAATTTATTCACCAACAATGTGACAGTCACACTTGAATTCTCAGTGCATTCCTAAATGAGTCTTTTTCATCGCAACTTTTGTGTGTTGACTGTTTAAAATTTTACATGACGGAGCTCATCTAAAATATTAATTATTATTGTAATAGTATCAAGTTTCATGCTGAATTGAAGTCATGTGATTTTTCCAAACAATGACATCAACTTCGGAGCTCACTTTTTTGGATTGTTAGATGTACTCGCATTAATTCATTAAGTCGTATATTAAGTTCAAGTGAATCCTGAAATTTAGTCGCACAACTACGTATTATGAAGCAAGTTTATCATCCGGTCACTCTTTCAGCTTTTCAGAGTTTTGACCCACAAATTTTTCCATTGTTTGAAGAAGGGTCTGAAACTGATGACGACGAGTATAAATGACATCTCTCAGAGGACGTTATTGCTGCAGCCCGGCTCACGACGCACGACCCACCGCCTTTGCTGTTTCAGAAGGAGGAGACCCCCGCTAAGCAGCCGCTCGTGCTGGTGCACAAGCTGCCCTCGGCTCCGGTGCCGCACGGACCCCCGCCCCCCGGCCTCCTGGCGCCGCCCGCGCCCGCGCCCGCGGGGCTCCCGCTGAAGCCACCGCCCGCCCCGGGCCCCGTGTCCCCTGCGCCGGTGCTGGAGCAGAACCCCCTGCTGAGCTACGCCGGGCCCCAGCCGCCCCCGGCGGCGGCGGCGGCGCCCCCGGAGAGGCTGGTGGCCGCCTCCTCCAACAACCCGCCCAGGAACCCGATCTACATCCCCGTGGGCGCGGGCGCCGGCAGCGGCCACCCCAAGGACGCCCTGGCGGAGGAGAGTCAGCGCGTCGAGGGCAACGTCAAGGTAAGGACGCCGCCGTCTGCGCGGAAAAAGCCAGGGGGAAACTGCAAACAACTCGGAATTTGGGTGCATTATTTTTATGGAATATTTTTCAAGTCTTGCTTGAAATTTTTCCTAACAGTTGTGAATTTTTGTGAAATTGCTTGAATTTTTCTGCATTATTTTTCAAGTTTTCAAAAATTTTAGAGTTGTTTCCCCCTTAGGACAAAGTGAGGGAGGAACAACTTAGAAGTTTTGCAAACCTCGTAATCCAGAAAAAAAAATCCACGTCAATTTTGCAAACTTGTCGGGAACTTTTGTAAGAAAAGAAAAGAAAAAATGTTGCAAGGACAATTCTAAGCTATGCAAAAATTTTTAACCCCTGGCACTATTTTTTTTTTATAAATAGTTCATAATAAAAAAATTTCGCATTTGTTCAGTAAAATTCGAGGTTGTTCTCCTCCTTGGGTGAAAGTGTCGGTGTGTTAAAGCGCTCGCTCCCCCTGCTGCAGCTGAACGCGGTGTGGCCGGACGCGGAGCAGCGCCTGAGGCTGGCGCAGCAGGCCCAGCAGCAGCACGCGCAGGACGGCGTGGTCCTCGGCAGGCCGACCCTGGAGTCGCCGCTCCTGGCGGGCGGGATCCCCATCCAGCCCGGCCAGGTCATCACCGCCAACTCGGACGTCATCATCGGGAAGCCGTCGGTGCACGGGCCGCGGCCCCCGAAGCGGCCGCCCTCACCCCCGGGCCCGGGGGCGGACCTCACCCCGATCGGAATGCGGCCGCCACCCCCGCCGCCGCCGCCCCAGGCCACCTGGCCCGAGCACGACCGCCTCCCCGAGGACACCGTCGACCACGATCATCTCGGCGACCACCACGACCAGCCCGTGCCCGCCGCCAGCAACGTGGCCGAGCCGCACGACCAGGTACCGACTACATAATACGGTAACTTTCTCTTAGCTCGCATGAGCAGCTTGTAAGCACGCGACTCTCTTGCAGTTCGGCGAGCAGATCGCCAACCTGCTGCCGCCGCCCGCGCCGCCGGTGACGCCCCTGCGGGAGGATCGCCCCAGCGGTGGCCCCGTCATCCCCCTCGGCCACCCGCACCACCACAAGACCCACGAGATCCTGGACATGTCACCGCCGGCCAACCAGCCCGCCGTGGTGCATGCGCCCTCCGACGACGTCCCGCTCCGGCCGCCACCGCTGCCCCAGCACCAGCTGCACCTCCAGCACCACCTCCAGCACTACCCGCAGCACGACGCGCAGCTCCAGCACCACCCAGTCGACGTGATCCCCGTTCTGACGGTCGTCGGCTCGCACTCGCCCGCGTCGCTCGGCCTCGGCGACTTCGGACCCAGCCCCACGCAGGTGTCCGTCGTGCCCCAGGGCCAGACCGTGTTCCTGGGCAGGCCCCTCGGCCAGAAGATGAACGTGGACCAGCAGCACCTCACCCCGGACACCATCACGGTCCCGATCATCCTGCCGGGCAACCCGCAGGTGGTGGAGCGCGCCTCCGGCCAGCCCCTGCTCGTCAACATCCAGCCCTCCCAGGTGGCCAACGTGCTCATCCCGCACGGCAGCAGCACGGCGCTCATCTACAGCGGGGACACGCTGGAGCACGGCAAGAAGGGCGAGTACTTCGACGATCCACTGCCGTACCCCGACCCGGACACGGCTCACTCCGGGCCCGTCGCCGTCGGCCCGCTCGGGGTGCCCAAGCCCAGCTCGGCCATCCGCATGGACGTCCCCATCCCGCCGGAGGGCATCCAGGTCCAGATCTCGGCCGGGAACGCGGTTCAGGGTCCCTCGGTCCACGGGCCGCCCAGCCACGGGCCGAGCATCCCTTTGCACAACGAGGCGGCCCCCCAGCAACACCATCACGGCGGTCACCACCATCAGAAGGAGCAGCCGACGCCCTCGCAACACCACCACCACCACAACCACCACCACCACCCGCTCAACAACTTCCCCAACGTCCTCGTCAACGAGGTCCCGCATCGCGGCGGCTACCACGACGCCGCCCACACACAGCACCAGCTCGAACAGAATGTGCGAGAGCAGCAGCAACAGGAGCAGCGACTGCGCGAACAGCACCAGCAGCAGGAACAACGCCTGCGCGAACAGCAACAGCACGAGCAGCGCCTGCGCGAACAGCAACAGCACGAACAGCGCTTGCGCGATCAGCAACAGCAAGAACAGCGCCTGCGCGAACAACAACAGTTCGAACAACGCCTGCGCGAACAACAACAGCACGACCAGCGCTTGCGCGAACAGCAGCAGCAGGAGCAGCGCTTGCGCGAACAACAGCAGCACGAACAGCGCCTCCGCGAACAACAGCAGCAGGAACAGATCCTCCAAGAACAGCAGCAGCACGAGCAACACCTACGCGAACAGCAACTGCAGCAGAAGCTGCTCCTGCAGATCCAGCACCACCAGCAAGCACCGCCCTCCCCGCACGCACCCCCGCGGCCTCCGCCCGCCCTGGGCGAGCCCGTGGACTACATGGTGCCGCCGCCGGCCCCGGGCCCCGCCCCCGGCCACCACGGCCGCCCCCAGGGCCGCCCCCAGCCGCACCCGCACGCCCCGCCGCCGCTGCGCGGCCCGCCCCCGCTGCCCGACACGGACAACGAGCAGGACGGCGGTGGTGGCGGCCCCGAGGAGAACGACCCCATCGAGTCGGAGGGCGGCGAGCTGATCCAGGAGTCGAACGCGCGGCCGCTGCGGCCCGGGCAGCTGCCCGTCGAGCTGGAGGTGGCCAACCAGGCCAAGACGACGGAGCGCACGCCCATCTTCATCCCACACGCGCCAGTGCTGCAGCAGCACCACGGCCACCGCCACTACCCAGTGCCCCGGCCGCAGGAGCCGTTCCGCTTCGAGCGGCCCGCCGAGTCCAAGCCCATGAACTTCGACATCGAGTCGCCCATCAAGTCCACCATCATCTACGAGCAGCGGCCGGACAGCAACCGGCTGGAGCCGACGGGCCCTGCGCCACCCAAGACCGCCTTCATCCTGCCGAGACCGTCGTCCAAGCCGTCGGCTGGGGCGGCGAAGCCCCCGCCAGCGGCTGTCAAGCCTTCCCCGACGCCGATTCCTCTCCCGAAGCCGCCACCGCCGCCCACGACAACGCAGGCGGCGTCGACCACGACGACCTCCAAGCCCGACGCGTACGGTGAGACCCCGCCGCCCCCGCCGCCGGCGACCGCCTCGCACAAGCCGCCCAAGAGCCGCCCGGACCGGCGACCCTCGGGTCCCGGTGACCGAACCTCGCACGACGACCAGGTGCTCGGCATGGCCCCGCCCACGCCACCGCCGCCTCCGCCGTCCACGACCACCGGCAGGCCGCACAGAAGGCCCGCGCACCGCAAGCCGCGGCCGCCGCCGCCCTACAAGTTCGAGATGCCGCCGCCGCCCGCCGACACGATGCAGCCGCCCACGGAGCAGCCCCCGCCGCCCCCGACGAGTGGCCGCCCCTCGCCGCCCGCCCCCTCGCCGCCCGCCTCACCCGCCGAGGCGAGACCCTTCAACAGGCCGCCCGTCCTCGAGATGGCCAAGCCGTTGCCCACCATCTCCCTGCCAGGGTCGCAGGCCGGCGAGACGGTTCAGCACGAGGTGACGTGGTCGGAGCCGCCGAGACGATCCACGACCACGACCAGTACGACCACGACGCCCGCCCCGACCACCAGCAGCACGACCAGGCGGCCGGCCGCGCCCTTCATCCGGCCCATCAGACCCTTCAGCAAGCCGCCCAGGCCCTCGCCCTCGCCGCCCAGGGAGGCGTCCGCCGCGACGCCGAGCATCGTGCCGACGCCACCGCAGCCCGCGCAGCCCACCGCCGCCGCGCCCACCCCGCTGGACATCGCGCCCACCACGACGCGCGGCCGGCCGCCCCCGAGCAACCGCTGGACGGCCAGCCCCATCGCGGAGACGATCGCCGCGTCGGAGCCGACGCTGCCCGGGGTGGCGCCCAGCTCCGTCTCCGCGCCGCTGGACAACTTCTCGGGCAAGTCGAGCGTGCAGCCGACCAGGGTGTACCTGACGAGGCACAGCGGAGCCACCAACCGGTTCACGCGGCCCACCACGACAGAGCGCTTCACGCCGTCGCCCACCCGGGACCCGGCGTCGCACACGCGCTACGCCAGCCCACCGTACCGCGCCCCGCCGCGCCGCCCGCAGCCCGTGGACGACGCGCCGTCCCCAGCGCCCACGCCCGAGCCCGCCCCCGCCCCCGCGCCGCAGCCCACGCGGTACATCACGCACACGGAGACGATCGTCCTCACCACCACGGAGACGTCCGTGCTGCGAGGCAGCGAGGGGCAGAAGCCCTCCACGCAGACGGTCGTCCTCACGTCCACGATGACGTCCACGCGCGTCGACACGGTCACCGAGACGCAGACCCTCGTGAAGCCCACGTCCGTCTTCGAGACGGTCACGACCACCGTCTCGCACACCACCACGCACATACACACCCACACGGCCGAGCCGCCCGTGCTGCCGACTGTGTCACCCGGGTGGGCGACGTCGTCGCCCAAGCCCTACCCGGAGAACGAGTCCATCGACGTGCACGTGTCGTCCTCGGCCTCGGGGCATCCGGCCGGCGAGGAGGATGGCGAGGACGACGGCGACATCATCACGCACCCGCAGGACGGCGAGGACTCCATCTTCCTGGTGATGACGGACCACAAGCCGGGCACCGTGCAGGTGCACAAGCTGCCGCCGCCCGCGCCCACGCTCGAGGACGAGCCCACCAACGCCGACGAGACCAACGAGGTGAAGAACAACGCCGTGCTCCTCGGCGGCGTGCTGGTGGCCTCCCCGCCGGGCGTGCGGCCAGCGGGCCCTGCCGGCGTGGTCGTCGACGAGCTCGACCCCGAGGACGAGCAGCTCGCCGTGCAGTGTCGGCCCGAGTGCTCGGCCGCGCGCAACGAGCTCTGCCAGCGGCAGCACAGCCTCATGCGCTGCGTCTGCCGCCCGGGCTTCGCCAGGATGTTCCCCGACCAGCCCTGCAAGCGTAAGTACCCGGGCTCCCCGCTACGCGTCCGAGGTGGGTGGTGCGGGTGAGATGCTGTATCCGAATAGTTTAGGGTATCCCTCTCGCCCTCACCTGAGTATTCGGACGCGTCCCGGGTAGCTGGACCCACCTGTTTGGGGTAACTCTGATCCTGACCCGTAGCCACCCCCGCGAGGCGAGGTGAGCGCCTGGTGGGTAGGCAACGCACCCGCTGGCACGCAGCGCTGAGCGGTGGCGGCCTACCTACCAGGCGCCCCTGCTCACTCACTCCGAGGGGAAAACTACTCTGAAATTTTAGTACCCTTCGTATTTCCGGAAAATTCAGAAAAATTCACAAACATATTACAAAAATTCAGGGAAAATGAAGGTAAATTCACAAAAAAAAAAAAGGAAAAATCGAGTAAAAACTTACACCAATTCTACAAAATTTCACAAAATTTCTCAAGAATTTACTCAAATTTACAAAATGTGTACACCGAAATTCGGAGTTGTTTCTCCTGCGCTCTCGCCAAGCGGGAAGCGACTTCGAAAGACGGAATTCCATGCTCTTTGGTGGCGCCTAAGTCCAAAAACGAATTTAAATAGAATCTCCTTGAAGTTCGTGAACTTAAATTGAGTGAAGGTTACGATGAAAGTTTGTCGAAGCCAAGGTCGAAGCTCGCCGAAAACACTCGTGTTCAAAACTGAGAGCAGTTGAGTTGACGGCGTGCGCTCACGTCCCGGCCTTGCCCGCAGCTACCTACACCTACAGCATGCGGCTGGCGCTGGACCGGCACGCCGGGGAGCGGGTGCGCTTCGCCGAGTGGCTCTCGGACCCGACCTCGCCGCGCTTCGCCCGCCTCGCCGAGGCCACCAAGGAGGGCCTGGAGCGGGTCGTGATGCAGAGCGAGCTCCGCGACGTGGCGCACGGCGTGGTGCTTCAGGGCTTCGCGCCCGCCGGCCAGCACGACAGCGACCACGCCGTCGTCAACTTCTACGTCCAGGTGAGCCGGCGACCTTAGCCACGGGAGAGTGGAGTTTTCATTTTGGGCAACAGCGATTTTCGTCCTGTCATCACTTGCAAACTGAGTTTCACGGAGAAAAGGTTTTTGTTCTCTTAATAACAAACAATTTGTTAACATAGCCTTAACAATATCTTTTGTTCCAGCAACTAAAAATCTGCTGGCTCAGCAAAGCGTTTGTCACGACAACAGTACTTTTTGTTGTAGTAATTAACAGATGCATTAACAGAGTAACAGTACTTTCTGTTGTGGTAACACACGCTTTGCTGAGCCAACAGACTTTTAGTTGATGGGACAAAAAAATATAGTCAAGGCTTTACTAACAAATTGTTTGTTTTGAGAACAAAACCCTTTTCTCCGTGTTCGCAACACCCCCGCCTAACGCTCTTCCCACCCGCCTGCTCCTGCTCGCCGCCAAGCTGTCCGACAACACGGACGAGCTTCGCCTCAAGGACGTGTTCCGAAAGAGCCTGCGCGCCACCAACTTCAGCCTGGGCGGCACGGAGGTGTTCGCCGCGCGAGAGATGCTGCCCGAGCTGGACGCGGCCGACTTCGACGAGTGCGAGGCCGACGGCGACGTCGGCGACGCGTCGGCCGCGGGCGACGGCGCGGGCGCGGGCGCGGCGGCGCGCTTCCACGACTGCTCCGAGCACGCGCGCTGCTTCAACCTGCGCGGCACCTACACCTGCTCCTGCAAGGAGGGCTACACGGACGTGTCCGAGAACCCCCAGTTCCCCGGGCGTGCCTGCTCCGCCGAGCAGGTCGGCTGCGAGCAGTGCCACTACCACGGCACCTGCTACTCGCGCGGCCCCGGCGAGCGGCCCGTCTGCGAGTGCTTCCAGTGGTACACCGGCCAGAACTGCCACATCAACCTCAAAGGTATGCATGTGTCCAAAAGGAAGAGCCGCGAGGGGGAATACAACTCAACTTTTTTTTTTTTTACACCTCGTTATTTAGAAATATTCAGAAAAATTCTTGCGAATTCGGGAACATTGAGAATAATTGAGGTAAAATTTAAGCAAAAATTCAGAAAAATTTTCACATAAATTCACAAAAATTCCCGAAAATGTACAAAAATTCACAAAATTTGTCCACCGAAATTCAGAGTTGTTTCCCCCTTGGAGGTCCGCACCGGGCCGGGCCGGGCTCGGCTCGCTCGGCAGCGCCTCCAGAAAAGTAGGCCATTAGAAGCCTAACGCGGTATACTGTTGTGTAATACGGAGTGTCAAAAATTACAAAATTCAAGTTTTGTAAATTGCAATCTGGAGGCGCCGCAGGGAGGCGCACTCTCGGCTCAGCCCGACACCACTTGCCCCGCACCACGTATGCCTACACACTGTCATTCCACAGCAAAGTACTGTGCGACAAAGGTGCATGCTACAGAGACCAGAGCAACTAAGCTCGCCTCCTCCTGGGCATACACCTTCGCCGTACTCTCACGGTACACCTTTAGAAAGTGCGCACAATATACTGGACGGTCCCTGATCCCAGTCAGTGGTGGCCGTCTGATAACACCGTTGCTGTCTGAGCAATGTCATCCTATGCGGCTTCAAAAAGGCGCGTTGCATGGATACACGCAAAAAAATAATTCGCGTCGGAGCAAAAATAATAATATTTAAAAAATGCAGATGTACTAATTTTTTTAGCTGTTTAGGCGCAGTTAATTTTTAGTGCTAATTTTACACGCCTAATTTCAGCTGAGTGATATATTTTTTTTATTTTTATTATAATTTTGTTTTTTTGCGTGCAGTGCTGCTGATCGCGCTGGGCACGCTGGGCGCGGTGCTGGCGCTGCTGCTGGTGCTGTGCTGCGTGATGGCCTGCGCGCGCCGCCACTCCCGCCGGGGCGGCCGGGGCCGGCCTCAGCCGCCGGGGCCGCCGGGCCCGCCGGGCTTCCTGCGCTACCGCGGACCCTCGCACCGCGACCGCGACCACGACACCCGGGCCATGATCCATGACACGAGCAGCGAGGGCTCCGTCGACAACCTGCCGCTGCCGCCCTACGTCACCATGCACGCCGTGCACCAGGTGAGCACAGCTGGCCGGCCGGGGGCGGGGATTTTTGTACACCTCGTAATTCTGAAAAAAAAAGAAGAAAAAAACAGATAAATTCACTGGTAGAACTAAAGCGTGTTGTACTCTTTTCCTGAAGCGCCCGAGTCCGTACGCACTTATTCAAGCGTACTTCCTTCTATTGAAGTTCCCGAAAGGTTTTGTGACTAACGGTGAGCCGTGCTCTCTCTGCCCCCGCCCCGCCAGCCCATGCACACGATGAGCGCCAAGCACAAGAAGGCCGCCGCCAAGAAGGTGTCGGTGCCGGCGGCGCACGACGTGTCGGTGGAGCGGGTGGACTCGCCCGCCGGCACCATGGAGCAGCGCGACCGCTCGCTCACCGTCATGATCCCCCGCGCCAAGTACCGCGCCGCCCCCGGGCCCGCCGCGGCGCCCGCCCCCGGCACCCCCGCGCCGCCGCTGTCCACGTTCACGGGCGAGCCGGCGGACCCGCAGCACAAGCTGCTCGCCTACCTGGACGGGTCCGGCGGGGCGGCGTGCCCGCAGAGGGGTCAGCATGGCGGGCAGCATGGCGTGCAGCAGGGCGGGCAGCAGGCGGCGCCGCAGCAGGCGCACGCCGCGGGCGCGCCGGCCGGCCCCGGACGCAAGCAGAGCTCGCAGAGCGCGGCCGCGGCGCCGCCCGCGCACCGCAAGGGCCCCGCGCCCAGGAAGCCGTCGTCGACGGGCGCCCTGGTGTCGGCCGGCTTTGAGGTGTCCGCCACCGTGGGCCGGCACACGTCGACGCGTCCCGGACCGCACACGCTCGACCTGGACGAGGACGTCTCCTCGAGGGACGGCGACGACCTGAGCTCACACCACCCGCACTACCACGGCGGTGACCAGCACCACCACCACCAGCACGACCAGCGATATGACACGCAGCGCACCAGAGTCGGCGACAGGTAGGCAGGGCGAGAGTGAGGGTGGGGTGTAGTGTTTGCAATCGGTCGGATACTGGTTGTACGTACCCGACTTGTCTTCTGTCTTTCTCTCTCTCACTTGACTCTCATGAGAGTGAGAGTGAGAGAGACAAAAATACAGTCGGGTAAGCCAGTATCCGACCGATTGCAGACACGAGGGTGGGGTGTCCGTGCGAGGGGGGGGCAGTATTGAGTCCTGACGTCACAATTATTCTGATTACTGGCGTGATCTGGACTTCTCGTAACGAATTGATGTCACTCTGTCCTGACAGTCACTTTACTCTCTGGGGTGTAGAGACCAAGTCCAGGTTTCCCACAAGTCTGGGAAACCTGGAAAGTCATGGAAAAATAAGTAGTCATGGGAAAAAATAAGGTGGTCATGGGAAGTCAGGGAAATTGCAGGGACTGTCATGAAAAAATTCGGGTGACGTGCTCTCATTGTAGGAGATATTTCAGAGGCTCCACCAAGAATTTTGAACTGTAAATTTGTAGAGTATTTTTTTTTAATGGCTACAGAAAAGTCTTGTGAGTTTTAAAAATTTGCTCTGGAAAGTCATGGAAAAGTTGTGTAAAATGCCGGGGGCCAAAATGTGGCAACCCTGAAGACGGAAGTGAATTGAACTTTAGGAGGTATACCACTGTCAGGCACAAATTCTGCAATAATTTTGTCAGGAAGCTCTATTTGCCACGCCGATATCAGGTGTTTTGACATATGTTTTTTTCCAGCCGCACTAGCTGTGCTAGCTGTGCTAGTGCCCCAGGCGGTGAGGGCCCCTGTCCTGCCCACCAGCTGGCCGCCAGGCTTGCAGACCTGTAAGCGGTTTACTTCCATTCTTATTCTTTCCTGTCCTTCAAACTTTTGGGGTTTTCTTTGTTTCACATTGATGCGGTGATGTAGTTATTCTCCTGAAGATCTTCTTTCCTTGATTTCAACCAGTAGCTCAACTGGGCTTTTAAAGACCGAATCTTTCCTGCTTTATGTCATTTCTATAACATGGATGGCTTTTCTTAGATAAAATTGTTGCACAACTTTCCAAATTTTATTCTTTGCTGATCAAAACTATGTCTCCTTTTGAAATTCAATTTCTTATTTTTCTCTCTTTCCTTCTCAGTTTTTTTACCTTTTTCACTTACATTTTCTTCCTCTGCTCATTTTCACGACAAACTGATTTTCCAAACTCAAAGCGTGCCAAATTGCACTCTCCCCTCTATTTTCTTGCTGTTCCCTGTACATTGAGGGATGTTTACAGGACGGTGTCAGAGGCCCGGTCATGTGACGAGACCACAATCCAACCCCCCACCAAGTGTATACACAGCCATGTCTCAAACTACGCCTCTTCAAAGCCTTCCTCACACTCAAACCACAACAACAATGATGTAAGTGACTTTAAAATTAATGCTTTGAAACTGTTCAACTTTCTTCTGTCTTTTTCAACAATCCAAGTAAATACTTGTCCACCTTTAATATAAAGAACTGACTTTAGTAAAACGAATTTCTTCGGCCCATTTTATAGGAAAGCCACACAATGGTTGAAAGAGATCTTGGTTCCACTTTTTTCATGCCACAGACTCATCTATATCAACCAGACAGAGTATGTTACAGAATTTTGTTAAATTTAACAATTTTGTTTAACACTACTAATACCTTTTTGTACCTCCAGGGCAGCGATATATCCAACTTTGACTCCCTATAAAGAAAACGTACCAGCGGCAGACAGCAGGCACCTCATGCTCAACAGACCTCCGATTAAGCCCTGCTGTTCTGTTTTCTTTCACTAAACCACTTGATAGACTTAAATGTGACAGTGTGCTATTTAATAGTAACAAATCAGAAGAATTTTGTTTTTAATAAAATATTTTTTATATTTTTGTATGATAGTAGGATTTTATATAATATTGAATATTGTAATTTTGTATTTTTTAAATACTTTAAGTTTAATAACAAAATGATATGTGTATGAAATTTTTAAGGACTGAGATATGCCACGGTATCAAGTTGATGGGATAATGACTCAATGAAGGAAACAGCATTAGAACTCTCTCTCGTAAGATTAGACGGTAGAAAAGGGAATCTCTTCACCCTGGTTTAGTGTTTTCTATGGGTCAACCATAAATCATTGTCTGTACATAGTGATCAATGTATTTTAACTTCATTTATTATTTATCAGTCCTCTCTTTTGTATTATTGATTACTTCATGCTATGTATATATATTAAGTTAGTGACCTTACGAGAGAGTTCATGTTGTTTGTCTGAGTGAATCATGTATTCATCACACACCTTATACCTGCCTAGTGCCAAAAGTATATTTTTGTATTAATCTATAAGATAGGTCTGTGTTTAATTTTTGGTCTATTACCTTCTAGTAATTTCAGTACTTCTTTAATCACCAAAAGAAATTACTGCAAGTTATAAGACCTGGTGATGACACCAGACCCATATTTTAAGGATTTGACGTTTATGTGGAATATCAAAACCATTCACACATGTTAAAATGTGTACTTACTGCTAGGATAAGATTTGTCATTTTATATATATGAATAAACTAACTGACTGTTTACAAGTCACTTTCTCTTTTTCTCTCTCTCTTTCTTTCTGTCTCTGAGCAGGCAGAAATGGCAGAGGACCAGAGGAGACTCATGCAGCAACAATGCTCTACATTGTTACACCCATAGATACTTGCAAAGAAGTTATTTTGGACAAAAAGAGTAACCCTCCTCATGTGAGTTAAAATACAAATTCATTTTTATTCTGTCTAAAAATATCACTAAAACTTATAACTAATTTGCACAGGGAAACATTTCTGCATTATATGCCTTGCAGCAAGATGACTTTCAAAATTGCAGCCGATCAAAGCCACAAAGGGGCTTCATTCATGGAAATCAGAGACCTTTTGATTTACGTGATGTACATAACCCTTTTGTCGTTTTTTACATGTGGTGTTTATACTCAGAACTCATTTCATCTGAATAATGCTATTGCAAATAGTTTTATTCAACAACCTTACTTCTGTGAGAATGAACGCACAAATATTTTTAATGTTTCTTCCATTGATGAGCTGTGGTGTTACATGAACAAACGTTTCATTGTAACACTTCAAGAACATCCGTTTTGGGGGAAAATTGGCTCAGAAAGTGAGACATATCTGCTTCGCCCTCCACGTGTAAGACAAGTCAGAGTAGTAGAAGAGGACTGCATCGTACCAGTTGCAGCTCGTGGATGCTTTGGTGAATTTTCTAGTGAGACAGAAGACAAAAGCTCCTTCAATTTTGCTAATGATTCATCTTGGGTATATAATTCCCCCGAAGAAATGGGCAACATTTGGTTCAGAGGACTGGTCTCCTACTATAACTCAGCAGGCTACTACTTTTCACTGACGGATGCCGATCAGCTATCCTACTATGAAGAAAATAATTGGATTGATGAGCAGACAAGAGCCATTTTTATTGATTTCACTGTCTACAATATAAACATAAATTTGTTTTGTGTTTGCCAGATTTTATTTGAACTCCCTCCATCTGGAGGCATTACTCCTTCATATCTTTTTTCCACAGTAAAGCTCATTCGTTACAATGACGAGTATGACCACAGAATTTTGGCATGTGAAATTCTGTTTGCAGTGTTTTGCATTTACTATTCTATTGAAATCATTTATGACGGAACATATTTTAAACTAAACTTCTTCACCACACTGGACAACTGGATAGATATATTAAACCTGGCGTTGTCTTGGTCAAGTGTGTGGGTTCTCATCTCCCGTTATGTAGCATGTCTCTCAATTTTGCAAAGTAATGCTCTGAAAGGCATGCAGGAACTGCCAGACTATCAGAATCTCAAATACATTCATCTTACTGCTGATAGAGTAACTGCAGTTACACTGTTCTGTAGTTGCTTCAAGTTTTACAGGTGGGTGTTACTTTTGTCTCCTCACTGAAAAAAGAAAATAGTTAATCACTTTTTGAAAAACTGCTCACTATTTTGGTGGCAGACCAAAATTTTTAAGTACAAAGATGTGAAGGAGGGGAAAAAAAGAGGTATAGAAATTTTTTTGTTATTTTTCAGGTTTCTTCATTTTGACACCATTCAATACATATACACCACAATAATGCACTGCTTGAAGGATATGGCAAGCTTTGCCTTCTTATTTTTCATCATACTTTTTGCATATGCCCAGGTGGGCACCCTTCTCTTCGGGACCTTTGCTGAATCCTACAGAAGTATTGAGGAATCATCATTCACTTTACTACGAATTATGATGGGAGAATTTCATTATCAAGAAATAACTAAAATTCTCAGTCTGATTGGTCCCATTTACATTGTGAGTTTTGTTATGTTTGTGGTGTTTTTACTTCTTAATATGTTTCTTGCAATCATAAATGCCACTTACTCTGTTGTGTCAAGCAATGTTAAAGTGACACGAAAGTCAGAATATTTCCCCTTTCTAAGGCATTGTTTGTACCGAATGTCCAGTAAATTTGAGCCAAAACCTCCTACAAAACAGAAAGTAGCAAATAATAGTGAGAAGGTCACAGAGCTCTTAAAAAGAAGTGGATTTTCTGAGCTGGAAATAGACACCTTTTATTCAAGGTACACAGTTGATAATGACAGGGATATTCCAGATTATGTGTTTCAGAGAGTGGTTCACCAGCATGTAGGAATGCAGCATTTTCGTAAATTAAAGTTCAGGACGCAGACAATAAACAACAGTGTGCTTCAAACAATGAGAAAAAAAGAATTGTTTTTAGATCAGGTTGGTAAACTAATGAGAGCATAGAAGAATGTCATTGTTTAACTGTATTACGTTAGAACAACATTAGAAATCTAGGAAAGATTCTTATGTTATTAAAGGAACCATCATAATTAAAAGGGAATAAGAGCCACAGCCTGCTGCAAAATGCCTGCATGTATTTCATTAGTAGAATTTTGAAAATGTTCAATAAGATGTGCCTCTAAAAGTGAAATAAAAAACTTTAAATTAAAAATGGGGGAAAAAAAACTGTTGCTCCAAGCACATGAAATGTCCATGATAGCCATCGCGACCACAAAAAACTGCGCATGCCGGTACCACTTCACTAATAGTACCAGGCAGTACCTGCCAGAAGGGGCAGGTGGGCTGAAAGGGAAAGGGGCACTATCAGGGCGTTGTTCCGAAAACAGGGGCTGGTAGGGGGTTACAAGTATATTTCTGCCTGTAATACGAGGAGTCCTTAGGTCTCACTCACTACGTGGGACTAGGAAGATGACTGCTAGAAGGGGCTGGTATCAGGCAAGGGGAAAGGGGAAGTCCAGTTGCTATGCAAAAGGGTCTGGTACCGTACCAGAGGGTTGCTGGTATATTTTTGCTGGTGCAGGGTATTTTCTAAAAGATGAGTGTCCCATGGTCTCACGACATAGTACCAGGCAGATACCTGCCAGAAAGTGGCTTGTACCCTACCAGCAAGTAAGTCAGGAAGAAATGGGGAGGGCGAAGAAGTGTGGGGCCTCGTATGAGGAACTTGCGCAGAGAGGCGTAGCGTAGTGGGAACCAAAACAAAGCACCATAACCTACGCATAGAACTGGCTTAAATCTTGGTTTAGATTCCATTCTTGCGTTGCTTTGGTCAAAAGCATGTGTCTGTTAGGGCTGCACATTCATTAGGATCACTTTAAATTATGTTTTACGCCCGGAATGTGAATTATTTAGACAACGCTTTCTGCTTTGTTTTGGTTCCCAGCTACGCTCTGCCACTCTGCGCAAGTTCCTCGTTCCTTCGTCCTCGCACCCCACCGCTCTCAGTTGCCGGTTTGGTTATTCTCACTTCTCCAAGCACAATTGTTTTAGCTTACGAGGGAAAAACAAAACTCCTCTCAGCTAGGTACTCTACTTGGAGTCAAATATTTGAAATGTGTTTTCTTCCTTCTTCCCGCGCGAACTTGGTTTGATTATAGTTTCTCATACTGTATAGTTGAATACTGGCTTGGGCGTTATTCGCAGTCGCAGTCTGAATCGCCACCAATCGCCACTTCGAGATCAAGGGTGTGGGTGTGCCGGGTGCCGGGTTGTGCTCACGGGGTGTGCTCTCTGTCTCTCTCCCACCAACGGGTTTCCTATGGGAAAAGAGAGACAGAGATCGAGGAAAATATACATCTCCAGCCCCTCAGCCCAGCCACTTGTTGCTTGTGTTGTTGTGTTGTGTTCCGCGTATCAGCAAGGGTTAGCCTCCCGGTTTCAATGCGACCCAGTTTTTAATTTTTAAATGCCAGTGTTCTGTTTTGTGAGACGCTGCTCGATCGGAACTGAGACCTGAGGCTGAGAGACGGTGACAGGACGAGACCAGGTAAGATAGGGAAGGAGTTTTTTCTACTGATTCAAACCTTTCTTCATGAACATGTGGGAGGCTGGGGTCCCAGGACATTCACGTTTTGTTTTTCAGGCATGTAGGCCGCAATCGATGAGATTAGTGAATTTTCATGGTTGGGATTGAAAGTAAGGTTTATTGCCTTTCAAATGATACCCAAACCGTATTCATGTTTTTAGTTCAACTCTTTTCTGTGCCGGACTTGATTTAAAAGAAGAGGACACATAAAGACCAAAATACTTCGGTAACTTGTTTTCTACCGCTCTAAAAGTTCAATTTCATTTTACATTTATTATCTTTATCTGTTAAACATACTCATTTCTGCATGAAGTGTGCTCGTGCTGCACCAAAGATCGCAGCAATATAAAATATAAAACACGTTATTTTGTTAAGAATAAACTTTTTAAGATGACAGGTAAGGAAGATAAGCATGAATAAGAGAAGGGTCCATGATTGTTCGATCAGCCTTCCCCACCACTCTGCACAATTAGAGGGGGAAACCGCGCGACCAATCAGAGGCCCTTTTTGTTGTTCATGCTGCTCTTGCTTACCCGTTCTCTGAAATAGCTTATTTTCAAAATTTTACCTTGGAAGTAAAGAAAAATAGTCTTTCATAAACTATGAATTCCTGAATTCTTCTCTGAAAGAGTACATTATGAAGCATGTTACTTTAGTATATTATGAGATAAAAATAATTTTCTAAATTTGACCATGCCAGGACCAGTACTCGTTTCTTTTATCAAATTGAATGCGTTTGGAGATGAGGTAAAGAGCAAGTAAAAGCTTTGCAAAATCTCATGGGACCCTGGGCCCAATGAATAAAAGTGAATAAATATGAAAATTAGGTGAAGAACGAGTTAAAAAGGTAGTTAAGGTCCCCAAAATCCCTGAAAAGAGTGTCTCATGGGATCCTAGATTCTAAAGTCTCGTGGGTCTCCAAGCTGCACATTTCTCTTAAAAGTGGTGTTGAGTGCTCAGCTTGAGAGTGAGAATTTCGGTTCTCATCTTAAATTGGAGGTAGAAGTCCACTTCATAACTTTAAAAGTCACTGTCCTAAAAGTAATATTTAAAGGTGGAAAGCAAACATGCCTCTCCATATGTGAAATTTACTTTACCCCAAAATATGGGCTTTCCCAACTTCAGCCGCCTTACACACCCTCAAAGTTGATACCAGATCCACAACAAATAGTTACCTGGTAGGGTTGCCAAGCATATTTTTTGTCAGAGCTGACAATCGTCACTTTCTGAGATGTTGTTGCATTAGTCTCTAGGGATCCCAAATCTCATGGAACCCCAACCTACCTCACCTTTTAACTGAATGTCTGACTCTTGAAAGCTTATGGAGGGATAGTTTGTCACATCATTTCAGAATTATAATGTACACAGTGATCTTCTTAGGGCTGTGTATTATTATTTTGTGTATTATTTTACAACTGAGCAAATGATCTAGGCTTCAACACCAAATAATGAACTATCCATGTCTACACTGACAGGATCTGTGAGACATTTTTACCATCTTATTTTAATGCGTAATGTACTCTACAAATCCAACTGTTGTACTGCAAGACTTTTCAGTGTTGCATTTTTAATTGCAAAATGTTGGAATTATCAGTTAAGTTATGTCATTAATTTTGTTCCTATTCTTTTTAGATTTTATTAAGAGTTTACGCATGTAGTTTGTATTTTTCTTAGGTTGGCATAAGTTTTGCATGTTGTAGTTTTTCATAAGTTGGTAATAACAGTGTTTGAGCGTGAGCGTCACTCCGGTGCAAGATGTAGTGGTGAAATGACGTATTGTGTGGTGCTGTATAGAGTGAACGAGTAAATAAATAAACTGATCACTGTTATCTTTTAACAATTGCGTACTGAATTTCCCTGAACCTCTGACAGGTTATGGGCCCAGAAGTGCTGGAAATTTAGTCAGTGATCAGTTCTGTGGTTTTTGTGATTGAACTTTGAGTTTTGTGTTGGGAAGAACTGTTGCGCAATCGTGGAGCAGGTGCTCAGTGCAACAAGTGCAAGATTGAAGACTGAAGTTTGAATGACGAACTTGTGATTTTCTGTGGTGAAGAATGAAGATTGAATGACGAACTTTTGATTTTTTGTGGTGCATGATTTTCAAGATTTTCAAGATTTTACGGTGGTTTGGGATTGAGATTTGTTTTGTTTGGTGAATGATTGACTGGATCTGCTACCGGCAGTGATTCTCTGAGATTTCGTGGTGTTTGCGGTGAACTTTTGTGGCTTTGAGGTGCAAATTGTGGTGGTACGACGTTCGAAGAGTGATCGAGAAGAAGATTTGTGGTGATTTTCATTGAAGATTGTGATTTAAGGAGGTCTAAGACTTGGTGGCGTCGTTTTGGTGCTCAACTGTTGTGAGAGAAGCCAGATTGGCGCGAAGATCTCGGTGGCGTCGGTTTGGTGCTGGGCTTGTGTGAGCTCAACTGGTGACGGGCTGTTGTGAGAACAGCAGTAGTGCGCATAAGGAGCGTGTCTGCAGATAGTTTTCTTGGTACACTATTGCCAGTCCAGCAGAAGAAAGAAGTATACAAATATGGCGATGACAACAAAGCATTTGCCCAAGCTAAATGATAATAATTATTTAGTGTGGCGCAGACGGATGCAAGAGATTTGCCAGACGAGGGGATTGTGGGCAGCAATTCAAGGATATCGTAATGAAGCGAATGAAGTGTTGTCTATTGATGAACTGGACTTAACTCAAAGAGCAAAGAACAGAGATGCATGTACTCTCTTAATAACCTGTGTAGAAGATCAATTTGTGAGGGACATTCAAGATGAGGACCTTGCGGTGGACAGATGGAAGATCCTAGGAACCCTACATTTTGATCTTGCGTCGCTAGATGTCGCTAGCATTTTTGGAGAGTTATACTCACACACAAAGAGTGAGAATATGACCATGCGAGAATACATCACAAAATGCGAAGACATTCTGGAGAAAATTCAGGCAGTTGGCGTTAAAATTCCAGATGAGATTAAGGCTGGGATGATTCTGCCCGGACTACCAAAGAAGAAATATGGAGATTTAGTAAAACAATTTAAAATTGAAGACAAGACGTTGACATACATAAACGTCAAAGCAAGACTTCTGCGTTTTGCTCGACAAGAGGACCTGGAGAAGGTTAAGAAGAGAGAAGAGGATGTTGGAGTGGCTCATGTTGTCAGGGCCAAAACTCAAGTGAAGAATCAAGAAAGTGAACAACAAGGATCAAGTAAGAGTGGCTCCATCAGGTGTTTTAAATGTGGAGAGATTGGACATGGATTGCGTGACTGTAAAAATGAACTGAAGTGCTATTCCTGTCAAGGGAAAGGGCACATCTCAAAAGATTGTCCTTCGAAGAAGACGCAGTCTAAGGGCGCTGCAAAAGCAGTGACGTCGGGTGGAGAAAAGGCTGTCTGTATGAATGTGTCAGGAGTCATGAAGAAAACAGGAACTTACTTGGACTCATGTGCCTCACATCATATGAGCCCAATTAGGGAAAGATTTGTGAATTTAAAGAGTGAAGGAAGTGTGGGTTCTGTTATGCAAGGAGATGACAGTGAATTAAAAGTAATGGGAATGGGTGATTTGATTGTAAAGATGGCCTCTGGTTATACAGTCACTTTCAAGGATGTTTTGTATATTCCAGATTTAGGCACTACTCTGATTTCTGTGGCAAGATTGACGGAGAAAGGTTTCAAGGTTGCTTTTGCTCATGATGAGGGTGTTGTCATGAACAAAGATGGTGAAGAAATATACAGAGTGTTGAATGAAAATTATGTATACAGGATTGTTACAGATGATCATGTAAGGGGTGAATGTAAGATGTTAGCTGGGAAGTTAAATGTTGGTTTGGCATATAAAAATACTGTCAGTGCAGATGTATGGCATGCACGTTTTGGACACTGTAATAATGACTCATTGAAAAAGATTAAAAACATATGACTAGATGGTAGTAAATTTGAAAAGTGTGAAACTTGTGTTGAGGGTAAATTACCTCATAAATCTGTTCCTAAGCATTGTAACAGAAAAGCAGATAATCCTTTAGATATTGTGCACACTGATGTTATTGGAAAATTAAGAGTCCTCTCGATTGGAGGTTCTCGATATATTGTCTCATTTATTGATGAGTTCACTAGATTCACTAAGATTTATTGTTTAAAAACTAAAGCTGCTGATGAAATACTGAGAAGCTTTAAAGATTTCAAAGCAATTTCAGAAAGTAATTGTAACCTCAAAATTAAGATTTTAATGAGTGACAATGGTAAAGAATATGTTAATGAACAAATGACTGATTTTTTGAGAGAAAATGGCATTGTACACAGGAAGACTTGTCCAAATACACCAGCACAAAATAGTATTGCTGAACGCTACAATAGGACTTTGTTCAACTGCATAAGATGTTTGCTTATTCAGTCAGGTTTGGGGAGGAGATTTTGGGCGGAGGCTGCTATGTTGGCATGTCATGTAATCAATCGTCGACCATCATCAGCAATTGATTTCAAAATACCGTTTGAAATGTGGACTGGTAGATCTTTAGAAAAGGGGGAGTTGCATCGACTTAAAGTTTTTGGATGTTTAGCAAAGGCCGTTGTTGAAAATGGAGATAAACTTGCTCCCAGGACTGAAGATTGTATTATGGTTGGTTATGCGGAAGACACAAAAGATGGCTATAGATTGTATAGTTTAAACAGGAAAAGCATAATTGTAAGGAGAAGTGTTGAGTTTTTTGAAGATGTATTCCCTTGTAAAACTAAGTTAGTTAAGAATTTAGAAAATAAGATTTCTATGATTTCTGAGAGTGAAGATGAAAGTGAGAGTGAAGATGACGAAGAAGATGAAAATGACGGAAATGATGATGAGGATGCTATTGAGAATGAAAATGATGATGAACAGGATGTTATTGAGAATGAAAACGATGATGAACAAAATGCTGTAAATGAGTGTGATGACGACTCGATTATTGATGTAGGTGTTGAGGTGAGAAGATCGGCACGAGTAAAGAAAAGAAAGGAATGTGGTTGCTGTAATTTGATTGTCTCAAATGATGTTGATGTACCTAGGAATGTAAACGATGTAAAATCCAGTGAGAATTGTAAAGAGTGGATGGCGGCTATGCAGACTGAGATGAATATGATGCATGAGAAGAAGGTTTGGGAAATTGTGCCGCGGCCCAAACAAGGAAACATTGTTGGTTGTAGGTGGGTGTTCACAAAGAAGCCTGATCGATTCAAAGCAAGATTAGTCGCACAGGGATTTAAGAAGAAATTTAAGTTTAATTATGAGGAAACTTTCAGCCCTGTAATAAAAAGAAAATCGATGAGAATTCTAATGGCTATTGCGATTCATTGTGACTGGACTGTTGAACATCTGGATGTGACAAATGCATATTTGAATGCACCTATAAGCTATGAGATGTTTATGGAGCAACCGGATGGTTTTGTTGTTAAAAATAAGGAGGATTTTGTTTGTAAACTGAAAAGAAGCATTTATGGTTTGCCTATTTCCAGTAAAGATTGGTATGAATTGATGGATGAAATATTACTGTCGTTAGATTTTAAAAGATGTGTCACAGAGCCATGTGTGTATTTTAATAACCATGTTACTATGGGTCTATATGTTGATGACATAATGTTGATTGGTACTACTGAGGAGGTGTCTAAATTCAAAGATATCCTATCAAAAATTTTGCACATTAGAGATTTAGGAAGTGCTTCAGAATTATTAGCGGTGAAGATTGAGAGAGGTGATGATTACATTAGTCTATCACAAACCAAATATATTGTTAATAAGGCTATACCAAAGCTATGGGATCCAAATTTTTTGAAGCCAATATGGACAATGCTGCCGACTGATTATAAGGATAGTGGTTTGGCTAAGAATGACGATGAATTATTGGAGAAACCTGAAAGATACAGAAGTATCATGGGAACGTTATTGTATCTTTCCAACAACACAAGACCTGATATTACTTATAGTTTAAGTTTTTTGTGCCAAAGGTTTGAAAATCCTACCAAAAGAGATTTGAAGATGGCAATACATTTGTTAAGATATGTTGCAACGACCAAGAATTTCAAATTAGTTTTTAATAAGAAAGCTATACCATCTGAGATTTATTGTGATGCAGATTGGGGTGGCGACAAGGAGACTAGTCGTTCGGTTTCTGGGTATGTGGTAAAACTGTGTGGGGCAGCCGTGAGCTGGTACAGTAAAAAGCAACAAGGAATTGCGCGATCCAGCATGGATGCGGAATACACATGTATGTCAGAGCTTACAAGAGAAATTGAGTGGTTGGTACAGTTCCTAGGGGAAATAAACCAAAGTTCTATGATTGAGTTGCCCTGTATTGTGTATGCTGATAATGCTTCAGCTATTAAGTTAAGTTTAAATAATGATATTACTGAGGCTGCCAAACATATAAGAATTATGTGCCATGTCGTTAAAGACTTAGTGAGGAAAGGTTTGATTAGATTTAAGTATGTTTGTTCTTCTGATAATGTTGCTGATATATTTACCAAAAATTTATCCGCTGTTAAGGTCAGGAAATTTTGTAACTTGTTAGGATTAAAGAATTTGTAATTTGTTAGATGTCAAGAATTAATGACAGAAGGGGGAGTGTTGGAATTATCAGTTAAGTTATGTCATTAATTTTGTTCCTATTCTTTTTAGATTTTATTAAGAGTTTACGCATGTAGTTTGTATTTTTCTTAGGTTGGCATAAGTTTTGCATGTTGTAGTTTTTCATAAGTTGGTAATAACAGTGTTTGAGCGTGAGCGTCACTCCGGTGCAAGATGTAGTGGTGAAATGACGTATTGTGTGGTGCTGTATAGAGTGAACGAGTAAATAAATAAACTGATCACTGTTATCTTTTAACAATTGCGTACTGAATTTCCCTGAACCTCTGACACAAAACTTTTGAAACTGGAATACTTGAGATTGGAGTCAGAAATGCAATTCTAAAAATTTATGCAGTTTAAACTGCAAGACTTCAGTTTTTCTTTTAAACTGTCATTTAGTACAACAGTTAGATTTGCAGAGTGTTAGTTCAAATGGTTTTAGTTTTTATAAACGAGAAGTCGTCATACTGCAGTGTGAGACGGTGACAAACCTTCAGACAGTTAAATACGATCAAGATGACATGACTTCAAAGCCAGATTAAATATTTAAAGCTGGAACGGTGTTCATCACATTAAGAGGAACATCGAATTCCTTACCCACTATGTAACAGTAATTTTTTTTATGTTAAGCTCATATTTTTATGATCTATTTCTTAGGTTTTAACAACAATTCAGAAATTGAAAAAAGAAATAAATTGAAAAGAATCTATTTGTTTTGACTGCTTGTTGTAAGAGTCTTTGTAGTCTTAGGCCTAAAATTTTTAACTGACTGCTGCCAACCTCCAACTTCTCAGTGAATTTGTACCAATCTGAAACATCTCATCCTTACAAAACAACTTGCTATTCTCCTGCGAGCAAACGTTGAACACTGAGTGGGGGAAGCTCACTTTAATCTGCTCTCCGTTTGCAGGCCTACAACTTTACCTTGGATTCTCTCCCCAACAACTTCACCATCTGGAGATGCTGGAGCAACAGAACAACTTCGAGTGAGCGACTCGTGACTGTAGTTAGCTTGTCCTGAGGCTCTGACGCGGGTACCTCTAACCAGCGTTCTGCCCCCGCCCCGCAGGCTCCCCGGCGGCTGGTGCTCGGACTGCCGCGCCGCCGCCGCGCGCCCCTGCTGGGACGAGCACGCCGTGCTCAACGCGAAGGCAGCCGTAAGGTACCTGAGCACGGAGCAGGTGCCCGCGGGCGCGCTGCAGGAGGCGGCCGCGCTGCTCCAGGACGTGCAGTGCCAGGGCGAGGAGGCTCTGCACGCCCTCACGCTGCTCTCCGCGCCGTCCTCGGACCTCACCCTGCGCGCCGGCGCCAGCGGCCGTCAGCTCAACGGCACCCTGGACAACACCGACAACCCCCTATGATCAAGGCCCTCTGGGTCGCCGTGGCCAGCAATGCTACGCTCACTGAGGTAGGCAAGGCTCGTGGAACAGTTCTTAGGGGTTGCCTTTATATTGCGTTGCGTAATAACTAACTTCCGACAATAACATTTTGGAGAACCTTAAAAAAGTTCGGTAAACGTACTGAAAAAGAGATCAGAGCTATAGGAGTTGTGCTTTATATAGACCTTTTATCCAAACGATTTGGCAACGCCGCGCGCTTTTAGTTTCCTGGGGCAAACTCTTCATTGTGATCGAAATTTGAAATTCTGGCCACGGTAGTCGATTTTTATGGTTTCTTCGCATCGACCACCGTGGCCGAAATTTTGAAATCTGATGTGTCGCTTTTGGGTGAACGAAAGGGGCAAAGGGCATATGTTTGCATCTGTCCCAGAAATCAGGATCAAGTTGTTTAGGTAATTAAATCGAACATGAAGTTTTTCTTCTCACGCACCGCCGGGTCTGGCACACCCCGGCGGCGAGCTGCCTCGTAACGTAACCCCCACTCTGCCGTGTTTGAATAGCGCGCCCCATCGTTGATCTGGACGCTCGCTAGCGCACTCTACTCCGAGCTTGGAGCCAAACAAGTCTTCATCTGTTCGATGAATTCGTCTGCTAGTGAAGGTTTGTTTTTGTTTGGCTCCACGGCTTCTTCTTCCTGCCGATTTCGTATCGGCAAAATACCTTGCATCGAGGCCGGGGTATTCAACCTGTTGGTTACTCGGACTCGGCCTGGTTTGGCCGGTTGGGCCCGCGGTGCCCGCGGGCCGTCTCCAGATCCAGGTAGATGCAGCCGAGCAAAACAGGACGAGGGACGAGCCGTAGTCGGAGTTGGGCTGACGCTGACGTGCCTGTAACCGGTACCGAGTGGGCTCCTTGAACACATCTGTTTGGTTCTTCTTCTGACTGGAAACTAAAAGTATAAGACACAGAAACCTAGAATGGCATCTAAAAGGTGCAATAGTGAGCGCGATCTTGGTGAAACGAGTGCGGATGAATCTGGTCCTCAAACCACAACCCTATCTCCATGTAAAGTGTGAGTTTGCTACGATATGTTTGAGGAAAACAACAATTTTTGTTATGAAGTTTGTTAGCTACATCTTTCATCGTCTTTGAGCTCAGGTCAAAAGGAGATCAAAATTTTGCTGGAGTGCGCAAGCGGAGCTACATTGAAGTTATTGAGGACGATACGTACAAAATGGATCATGAATACAGAGGAGTAGCTATCATTTTCAATCATGAACATTTTGAAGGACAGGGACTAGAGGTAAATCTTTTCGATATAATAAAGTAGTCAATTATGTTTTAGTACTGCAATATTTGACCTGATTTCTATGTTTTATTCAGATGAGACGAGGAACGTCGATGGACAAAACAGTGGCTGAAAACACTCTGCATGACTTGGGTTTTGCTGTGAAATGTTGTGATGATTTGTCAAGGAAAGAAATTCAACGCTGTTTGAAGACAGGTATGTTTTTCACTCTGTGATACTTCGTAATATTAATCGTTTTAGTTGTTAGCATCAACTCAATCTCTAGTACGTAATTGTGTTATGACTGTAGGCTTTTAAAAATCCTATCAAGTATTTTAATCTTATTTTTAGCTAGTGCCATGGATCATACTCAAAATGACTGTATAGTGGTAGTTGTGCTTACACATGGTGACGAAGAAGGCCGTCTTTATGCAAAAGATTTACCATATTTTCGACAAGAATTGTACGAGCCATTTCTTGGGAATCCAACTCTCCTTGGGAAGCCTAAGATATTTATCATTCAGGTATAAACGTCTCCACTCAGTCTATCACACATTTGCTTCCATCATAAGTGTATTGCTTATTTTTAAATTGGTTGCTCCTGTTTTATATGGTTAAAACCTAAAGTATTGTGTTTAGAACAGTGTGAGTTGTAAATAATGGACTTACAAAATTTTCAGGCGTGTTGGGGCACGGAAAGTATGAGAGGAGTTTTACAGAAAGATAATGCAGATCCCTCCCCCATCACCTACCTCTCAGTACCGACACACTCTGACCTTTTCATTTACTCATCAACCTTTGAAGGCAAGGACCCGCAGAAGTTCTTATATCTGATGGGTTTGGGCTGTTACTCATGCATTCTTGATATATTACAGGTTTTGCTTCACACCGAGATGTTGAGTCAGGGTCACATTTCATTCAAGGCCTTATGTTGGAACTTCAAAAATATGCCTTTGAATTAGATCTCTTGACTATTGTACTACGCAATCAAAGAGTGATGGAAAACACAGAATTTTACTTAAAAGAAGGAAATCGATACCAAGTACCATCACTACTTTTGACCTGTGGGAAAAGAATACAGTTTACCCATAAGGTGAAAAAAATTATTGTACATTTGTAAAGTTAATTTTTTCCCCTTTTTTTAAAAAAATCAAGATTCTTGCTATAACTCTCTGCCTTCTTTTCCCAATGTAGGTTCTTCCTTGCCCCTACCCAGAAAAGCTACTTGTGAAAGTAAAGTCATGCATCAAAGAAATTGATATGGCAGGTTTTACCCGAAAACAAAAGGATGATACTTTAGAAGAAATCAAAGAATATGGAGTGAGTCTGTTGCTGTTTTACTTCTCAGTTGTGCCAATTTCCCTCTTTTCTTATTTACATTTAAACTCATGTAATATTCCTTTGTTTTAGGTTGAGAAACTTCGTAATGTCCCTGGTGATGCATTGGAACATGTACGAAGTGCTGCACTCTGGGTTGAACACCTTGAGTTACAGAGAGCAACATATGAACAGCTTCGCTGCTTGCCTTTTATGCAGAATCTAAAACATTTGAAGGCCCTTACCCCACTAAATGTAACAAGAACAAAGGGTAGAAGAAGGGAAGAAACATCTAATCAAAAAGAAGGATCAGAATCCGAGAATGTTGAGGTAGATGGATCTGTATCAAGCAGCGAGTTTAGTGACACTACAGAACAGCTTCCAAGTCTTCTTAATTTGCCACTTATGCATCTGGAATCATCTTTAGAGGTAAAGTCCTTGGAATGGTTGTTGATGGGTACCAAAAACACACTTAAGACACTTTGTCTGTGGGTGGGTACACCATTAAGCCCTAAGGCAAAAAGCAAGGTTGAATGGCCAAGAAACTGCGACAATCTGGACGAAATACTTCAGAAATGTAATCTCAGGAAACTGAAAAAAGTTCAATTACTTAGAAATAAAAAGGGTTTATTTCATGATGATAGACAGTGTGAGACACAGTTAAACAAGATTAAGAATGTGTATGCTGAAAGAAATGTCGAAGTGGTGTGTGAGATGTGTGATAAAAAAAGAAAAAAAAAGAAAACTTAACTATTTTATGTGTTCTTTGTTACTTCTACAGAAATTTTACCATATCATAGTGTCTGCTGCCACTTGGTTTGACTCATTCTTTACCTCATTTTCATATTTTATTCATTTTAGTAAAAAATCCTAGCATGGTTTAATTTTTGGAACTTCTTTTCATCTCAAAATATGCTAGAATCACATTCTGCATTTCATACTCATTGTAACTAGAATTCAGGACTTCACATTTCTTAAAAGACTATGTCTTCTATGACCTAAGGAAACTTTTGAGTAGACTTAACATGTTTTAAATCTGATAGTGTTTTGATCTGTAGTGGTGCAACACAGCGGACTTTTTGCAGAAACGAGTACATTTAAAAGATGAACATGAAAAGAAGTTCAATTATAAGGTATTATGTAGAATTTTTAAAGCGGTGAAGAGTGGGTTACATTTTTAAGACCAAAGTATTTTGGTTTTTACCTAGCGTCTTTCTTTTACTCATTCTTTACCACTCATATATGCATTTATTAAAGAACAAGTGTTGTTCTCAGTGCAGTGTAGTTTAGTGATACGATACACTTCCATGTGCCATTACTTAAATACAAATACTACTATAAATGCCAAAAATTATTTTTTCAACTTTGCAACTGTTCATTATAGAACTTTTCATGTGTAATAGTATTACTCTGAGAACTGTGAGAACAAATCTCTCATGTTTATACAAATATAAATACTATTATATATGCCATAACTAATTTTTTTAACTTTGCAACTGTTTATCATAGAACATTTTTTTCATGGCTAATAGTGTTATTCTGAGAACTCTTAACAGATTTCTCATGTTTTCATTCTAAGTCCCTCACCCAGCTTATTGTGGAGACTGAAAAACATGGAATACAATACATTAATGCATTATTGTAGTTTTTCAAATGCAGAATTATTAATAAGAATATTATATTACAGATTTATATTCACTTTTGTAACATATTTCAGAGAACACTTAAAAATTTTTGTTGATTATATTTCAAGTTCTGCCATCAGTCAGTTGCTTTTCAACAATAACCTGCGGCCTTACAACAGTGTTCACTAGTCAGCTGAGTTTAGGAACTTAAAATGATAGCTTCTAAAATTTGTTCAGAGTTTTCAAAATAATACCGGTAACCCCAGTTCATTGTTGAATTATAGACCAGCATTTCTAGTTTGAAACAGTGTTATTTTTATGTCTCTAGGTGTTGTCTGTTCTGAGATGCAAGTGGAAACATATTAAAAGTGTCTCTGTAAAGAACGAGTTCATGTTGAGCACAGAATTAATGTAGCGAAGCTTCCTCTACACACACAAACACAATCAAAATGGCATGACTTCAGGCTTCTCCATTTCATGAGACATTACTCTAAATATTAATTTTATATTGAAAAACAAGTCACCTACTTATCACAAAATTCAATTTGTGTTTACTTAGGCCCTTATTTTGTTTTTTCTATTTTTTCTTCTGTTTTTTTTCTTCTCCGCTTTTTGGTGGGATGCTGAAAGAGACTGACGGACTTAATGTAAGGTCAGCCTTAATGTAAGGTCAGCCTTAATGTAAGGTCAGCCTTAATGTAAGGTCAGCCTTAATGTAAAGGTAGTCCATTAAAACCTGTATCACTTTGTGATATTCAGTTACAGTTATTTTTCTGGCTTCCTTTTCTTGAGGTCACGTGATGGTATGCACGCTAACTGGCAATGTACTTTTTCGTACATGTGAAATGTACGCATATAAACGTGCGGATTTATGTACAAAATCGTGCAGAATCATGCAGAATATTGTACATAAATCTGTTTATTATTGTGCATTTTTTCGACATGTAATAAATTCTGCAGATCTATGCACAATATTTTACATAATTCTGCACGATTTTTTACATAAAACAGCACGTTTATATGCGTACATTTCACATGTACGAAAAAGTACATTGCCAGTTAGGGTGTGGTTGCGCTGTTGCGCTCAATCTCGCACCGTTGGTGCAGTTGAGTTTTCGCCCCAGAGCAGTGCTTTATAAGTGATCGAAATCCTTATCAACCCCATCGAAGTGTCCGCGCCGCGACCGCGCTTTTATTGCACCGTCACAGCAGCGCGTCGCGTTGGGAAACAACTCTTTATTTTAGTGTACACATTTTGCAAATTTTTGCAAATTTTTGAAGGATTTTGTGAATTTTCGCTTGAATTTAAACCTAACTTTTTGTGAATTTTCCTGAATGTTAAAGAATTTTTGTTATTCTTTCTAAATTTTTATGAATTTTCCTGCATGACGAGGCGCACAAAAAAACTTTCAGACTTTTTTCGCCCCTTGCAGCGTTGCCATGGAAATGAACGAGACAGATGGAAAGAATGAGCAACAGGAAACCCTGAAGAGTCCGCCTCCCCCGCCGCCGCCTCCTCGACAGATCGGCTTGATAGCCTGCGATAATGAATGAGTGGTGGAATGGAGCAGCGCGGCGGGCCCAGCGGGGCGGGCGCGGCGATAGCAAAGATAAGGAGCGGTGACCGCCAACAGGTAAAGCGGGGCCCTGGCCCCAGTGCCTGTCAGGCAGTGTAGCGCAGAGCAGTGCAGTGCGCGTCAGCCTCCCATAGATGTAAGCAGACGACCGGGCCGGGCGATGTGAATGGGGCCCCCACCCGCGCAAAGTGGATTTTCGCGCTCTATAAATTCCTTTATGAACAACTTTTCGTGCACAGCTACGTACGAGGGGTCCGCAAGTACGGTCTGCCGAAGTGCACATGCTGCGGGGCTTCCTGGTTTTCCTTTTGGTTTTCTCGGTCTTTTTATCTTTTTCTTGGTTTTCCCGATACCTGGTTTTCAAGGATCTTCTGAAGGCTTCCTGTACCGTTTTCTGCGGTTTTCCCTCATCTTCATTGGTCTTCCCTTACACACTAAATGTCTATGGACTTTTTTGTGGACAAGTTGGACATATATTTGAGCGTTTCCAAGCTGGTGACAAATTTGTTGACGATTATCGACAAATTTGTCCATAATGTTTAACAAATTGTAGACAGCTGGACACAAATAAAATTTGTCCATAAGTTTGGTAACGCACAGAAATATGGACAGCCTGTCAGCAAAATTGCGTCCAAAATGTACGCAGAAAAGTCGATAGAGGGTTTTTTGTTGACAGCTATGAACAAATTTTTCTCTAGCTGTTCACAAAATTGTAGACCATCTTATTGGTAACAATGCGTTTGTCACTGAAACTGTGGACAAAAAAGTCCACAGGAAAAGTCCATAGACATTTAGAGTGTACATTTTCCAGGCTTCCTTAAAATTTCTCGGTCGTCCCCAAAGTTTTTCCGCTCTCTAAATGTCAATGGACATTTTTTGTAACTGACTATGAACGATTTTGTACGTCACTAGACAAGATATACAATATTGTGTGCCGATAGTTACAATTTGTAACGAACTCCACACAATTTGTAACTAACTGCTTGCAATTAAGATAGTGACGCGTGCAGAATCGTTAACACTAAATGTCTATGGACTTTGTTGTGGACAAGTTGGACATATATTTGAGCGTTTCCAGGCTGGTGACAAATTTGTTGACGATTATCGACAAATTTGTCCATAATGTTTAACAAATTGTAGACAGCTGGACACAAATAAAATTTGTCCATAAGTTTGGTAACGCACAGAAATATGGACAGCCTGTCTGCAAAATTGCGTCCAAAATGTACGCAGAAAAGTCCATAGAGGGTTTTTTGTTGACAGCTATGAACAAATTTGTCTCTAGCTGTTCACAAAATTGCTCTGCAAACTCAAGTGTGAGACAGTATCACACTTTTTACTGCAGTACCACTGTGTCTCACACTTTCAAAAACTATTTTCTGTCGTTGAATAGCAATCACGTTTTAAAGAACACACTAAATGTCTATGGACTTTTTTGTGGACAAGTTGGACATATATTTGAGCGTTTCCAAGCTGGTGACAAATTTGTTGACGATTATCGACAAATTTGTCCATAATGTTTAACAAATTGTAGACAGCTGGACACAAATAAAATTTGTCCATAAGTTTGGTAACGCACAGAAATATGGACAGCCTGTCTGCAAAATTGCGTCCAAAATGTACGCAGAAAAGTCCATAGAGGGCTTTTTGTTGACAGCTATGAACAAATTTGTCTCTAGCTGTTCACAAAATTGTAGACCATCTTATTGGTAACAATGTGTTTGTCACTGAAACTGTGGACAAAAAAGTCCATTGGAAAAGTCCATAGACATTTAGAGTGAACAGCATCAGTCTTGGTTCCAAATCCCGGTTAAAACGAGCTACCATGTGATGGGGTTCTGATCGCAAACAACAACGTTCCTATACATTTTCGAAACCATTAATTTACGATTATTTAATGTATTGTTTGTTCCAAACCCTATCACATGGTAGCTCGTTTTAACCAGAATTTTCAACCAAAGCTGATCCTGTTCTCTAAAACGTGATTGCTATTCAACGACAGAAAATAGTTTTTGAAAGTGTGAGACACAGTGGTACTGCAGTAAAAAGCGTGATACTGTCTCACACTTAAGTTTGCAGAGTGTAGACCATCTTATTGGTAACAATGTGTTTGTCACTGAAACTGTGGACAAAAAAGTCCACAGGAAAAGTCCATAGACATTTAGAGTGAATTCGGTGCTATTCTCAAAAATGTCAATGGTCATTTTGAGTGCGGTCTTCCCTAATATTTTTCGGTTTTCCTTTACTTTTTGTGGCCTACGATTTTATTGGTCTTCTTCGGTTTACTTTGGTCTTCCTGGTGGTCTTCCCGGTCTTTCCAGTTTTCCGGGCGGCCGGTGTATGCGCTCAAACCTAATTGCGCACCCCTCGGCTACGTAAGTCTGTGCTCATGGGTACCTTACGGATAAAATTCTCACGTAACTTACGCACGATTCACGCACAGTTTGCGCGTAATTATGTAATAATAATATAATAATAATTAGAAAAATTATTTAAGCAATTTTACGTAAGCTGTGTGCAAAGAAATACATAAAATTTCTCTGTGCAACACGCTCAGATCTGTAACTGAGTTATTTTCTCTGTAATGTGTAAGGACAATTAAATTTGTGGACAAATCATAGACATTTGTTTACAGATCTATTTAGCTAGAGACAAAAAAGTCAATATGTAGAAATTAAAATGACATAATGTATGGACAGAAATATTTATTTTAGGGCAGTACAATTTTCTTTTTTAAAAATAAAGAAAACTACTACCATGATAGAATAAACATTTCTGTCCATTCAAATGACATTTTTTTGTTCTTTATAGATCCGACTTTTTTTTTTCTCACTAGAAAATGAGCTCTGTCAACAAAAATTACAGTTCGCAGCCTAATTTCATCTTACATATGGATATTCCACTTTATAGTGAAAGTAGTCCATTTCAAGTCCGAGAGTGAAGGTTAAAATTTTCAGTGAAATCGAGTTTTTTTCCTTCCTGTTTCTTATTTCCACTTAAAAACCGATGTCGGATGGATGTTGAAGGCACTGGAATAACAAATGTGACATGCGTCACGTTTTTTGGTGTGACATGTTCACATGTTTAACGAGTATAAAATAAATAAATACATTACCGGTACTTTACCCAAACTTATCTGTAATTCACGTGTAAAATGACCGGACTTGGTTTTTCCCTGGTCAGCACGCGACATGGCCGTCGCCATGGTGCTCGGGGGCGCGGCGCGCGCGGCCCTGCCGCCCCTGCTGGCACTCGCTCTGGCCTCCTCCCTGCTGGCCGTGACGGATGCCGACCCCACGCCCAAGTACTCGCCCCCCACCCTCGACTACGGCTACACGTCGAGGAACGACTACCACGACCAGGGCATGCAGACGCTCTACAACATCGCGCGCAAGATCCTCCGCGGCGTGCAGAAGCCCGAACCCTTCCCTCCGGGTGAGCGAATAACGAACGCCCTATGCCGCACGGGAGGAATGTCATTAGTCGATCCAACTCACTCAAAGGTCGATTTATGGAGAACTAACTCCTCTTGGGTTTGGGTTGTGAGAACGAAACATTCGCTGTCTCAACTTTAATGTTTGTCACTGCAACGCGAAATTCGTTGGAGCAAACACATCGCTAACAGCGAAGGCGATCGTTAATTCAACTGAAACGGCTTTCGCTTCAGCAATCACAATCAGATTTCCCCAACGATCTATTCGCTGGTACAACGAAGAATTCGTTCTAAGTTCCAGCAAACTCTTGATTAAAACATACAATTTGTTTCGTTCCCACATCGAATTATTTTAGTTTGCCCCAAAATCAACTCAAACATATGAGTTGAAGCAACAAATCCTTTATCCTTTTTTTTCCCCTTGCGAAACCTGTGCAACGAGTTCAAGATGTCCCAGCCAGAAACGCACTCTAAAAGTCTATGGACATTTCCTACAGACTTTTATGCCATCTGATTCAGTGACACTTTAATTGTTACTAAAAGTGTTGTCCACAATTTTGTTGACGACTGAGAACAAATTTGTTAGTAGTTGGTCACAAGATTTCTTTATGAAAATAATAGTGGACTGTTTGGCAGCAATTTTGCAGACAGTCTAAAGATATTTTTAAACGTTCCCTGCTATGGACAAACTAAAATTGTGTCTTATTGTACTCAAAATTTGTCCACAACTGTGGGTAAATTGTCCATATATATACGCAAATTTGTTACCAGCTCTGGTCCTTCGCTCAAAATTATTGTCCATAGAAAAGTCCATAGACATTTAGTGTGTGAATAACCCTCGAAATGTGGATTTCGACATAGAAATTCTCTGGGAAACCAAGTGTGTAAAAGTATTCATTATTTACTGCATACTTCGAAGTATTCAGCAAGTAATGTGTACATGCCCATGTATGCAGTAACTTAGTAGTGTGTACATGCCTATGTACATATACAATTTTCTTAATACCTTGGTATGTACACACGTACTTCGCGTGCGATACTGCATCTTGTCAAGTATACACATTTTGTCAACAACTATAAACGGTATGTGTAATGTCTACTTAAACTCGACACCATGTAATGTGCTAAATCAAAGATAGAATCCTTATCAAAAAGGGCAAGGTTTGCTGGTACTGACTCAATTCGGGAAAGATTTTTGCGACTTCTGCTCTAATTGAGCAAGGAAACCAAACCTCGCTCTCAAAGAGCGAGATAAAATTTCGCGCTCTTCTCAGGGCGAGAATCCTCGCTCTGGTATAGACAGCGAGCGCAAGCTTGTAGCAATGGAAAGTGAGCTAGCGCTCCTCGGGGCTGGCTTCGGCACTTCATTCAAGCCCATTATTTGTTGTGGGTCTGATGGTCTGATATCGTATTTCAAGAATCCTACACACCAAATGGGAAAGGACAATTTTGACCTGAAAATGTTGAGATTTTGTGTCCATCACTTCCTTAGGACAAGTTGTACACATTCAAGCAAGGGGCTGCCAACTCATGTATTTCTGTGTACACTTGCCTTGTATTTCTTGTATTTCTAATGTATTTCTCGGTATTTTTCTCGTATTTTTGTTGAGTATTTATTTGTATTTATGTGTATTGAAGAGTATTTCCTTGTATTTTTAGTGTATTTCTAGAAATACGCAGGTATTTCTGTGTACACGTTTTTTTCGAGTTGACCGCCCCTCGCATTCCAGGGTACAATGCGTATCTGAACTTGGACAGGTTGTCTGAAAAATTTTGACAGATTTGTCCCAAGCTTTGTGCTCAAAATCTCGACATTTCTGGGGACAAAATTACTCTTTCCCATTAAGGGTGTAGTTTACGTAATGGAAGGGACGCGCGAGGGGGAACTCACTCTTAAAATCTGTGAACCGACTATTACGCTTTTACGCTGTATTACGCTCCAAAAATTTACAGATTTGGCCTCAGTCATAGGCATAAACGGGCAAAAACTCCCAAAACGACCCAAAAATGTGTAAAATATGGAGAATTTTGGCCATTACGCTTCTATTACGCACATTATGACGCCGTTGTTACGGATAGAGTGACCCGACTATTACGCGAGTGCTCGCCCCCTCGGGGACGCGGCTTTCACCCTCAGTTCAAACTAATGTCTCCATAGACATTAAATGTCCATGGACTTTTCTATGGACAATTTTTAGCACGACCAGAGCTGGCCACAAATTTGGGTAAAAAAAATATGGACAATTTGTCCACATATATCGACAAATATTGTGTACAATAGCTGGGAACGTTTAAAAATGTCTTTAGATTGTCTGCAAAATTGCTGCCAAACAGTCCACTATTATGCCCATAAGTAAATTTTGTGACCAACTACAAGCAAATTTGTCTTGAGTCGTTCTCAGTCGACATTTAGTGTGTAGAACATAAAAATCATGGCACATAGAGCAGTGTACCCACCCACTGCTGAAGAGACAATGAGTCAGTTTGCTGACGTGTGCAGTTGTTATCTACAGAGTAGATCCTTAAAATAACGCGCTTTCTTCACGTCACAGGACGGCAATAAAAAGAATCTCACTGCACTTGTCCAACACACCGTTTATATGAAAACGTTTAACGAAGCCACTGTCGTTACAAATATTGCGAAAGTCCCCAGCCAGGAACGTACCTTAAAATGGATTTCATGTCGAAAATTTATGTCGTATATAGCCTTTTTTTGAAACCTAAAAATTTGCGTCAAGTAGGTGTCAGATGTCGGAAAGACGTCATTTCGACAGCGTTTCGAATGCTTGACATCGTTTCGACGTCGATTTTTAGGTCGGAAAACCCTCGATTATTCATCTTGAACTGATATTAAAAGCGTTCAACTGGCACACACTTTCATGACTTGAACTCTATGTCAAACAGTTTAGATGCTGAGCGTAAAAAACAACCTCATATGTATTTCATTGGGGGCAAACGTCTTCAACACGTAAGTTGGAAACATTCTGCTGGCCGACATATCGGTCTGCCGCCTATAAAATGCACGGGCTGAGTGCAACAAAAGAATTCGTCCGCTGCTGCACTGGAAACCCAAGTGTGTGAATGTTGCACACTTGTATGTGTGCGAGGATTCATTCGTACACTTGGCCACCTAAACGTGTGAATTTTCCTAGGATATTCACACGTTTGAGTGGCCAAGTGTACGAATGAATCCTCCCACACCTACAAGTCTGCGACATTCGTACACTTGGATTTCCAGAGTTTATAAATAACCCTTTCGAAGGGTTATACACTTGAAGCACGCCACAGATATCTCGATTCATATCAACGTTTGTTATTCTCAGCTACAGATCTCTGTAAACCTGGTTTACTGTTTATAACTTATTGCGCAATGACGAGCAAAACCGTGCACCATTGTCAACTGCATGTTGTTTTTGAAGCTCAATTTGAGGTAATCTTTATGAATATGCAGATTTGATTACACGTAAAAGTAATCACCATGACTGCAGATTAAACTGCACGCAACACAGCAGGTTTGTGCTAGACTAACAAAGTCATCCTGGTGGTGGACAGCCGTTTAGTATCCATACGAAAAAAATATGGCAACTTACGTCGCTGCCCTAGCGTAACTTTTACTTTTGCATACTTGATGACTATTTACAGTGGGAACTAATAGCTTGGCTAGCTTGGCGGCTTTGTGGAGGGGAGATGATGTAGCTGAAGTTACTCCTTCTTCATGTAACGTGTTATCTCACATAATCAATATCTCCCGCAAAAGTTGCGCAGGGCCAGATAAAGTTGTCTGAGTGGCAACTGTTCGATACGTCAACTATCAAACTATCATAGCCTGTAATTAGCTGTCGCAACTCCTCTTAAAATTTAAAATGCAGAAGGCTACGCATTTCTGCTTAAGGACGCACATATGTATCACGTACACTGGAAACACAAGTGTACGAATGTCGTTCATCTGGATGTGAGCGAATGCCCATTCGTACACTTGAGGGCGTAAAGGTGTGAATTTTCCTTGGAAATTCACACACTTTGGCCTCCAAGTGCACTAATGGGCATTCACACACTTTGGTTTCCAGTTTATGATGTAAGGATACTTAATTGGCATATTGTAGAAGAGTCTTCAGTTTTTATTGAGCTATTTTGACGAGATAAAGACCGGCACGGATTGTAGCGCAATCGCACGCACATGACGTGCACGTGCACTGTAGCACACGGTAAAAAATCTCAATCAAGATTGGAATTGAAAGCAGATGATACTGCAAGAGATATTGTTATGGGGTGCGCTTTGTGTGGCAATTTGGGTGTTTGAAGGTATGAAAGGTAAAGTAATATGACATAGTAGTTGTTACTCTTTTCGCTCCTCCTCGGTTAGGCTCTCGGTCCCCGCCTATATAACTATAATAATCTGCATTATGCTTCTCGACTCGTTCACCACGACAGTACAAGCGGGGTGACACATTTACTGAAATGATATTAGAATACTGTAGTGTATAAAATTTATCATCTGCTAAAAAGTTTCTTGGATTTCAAGACCAGGCCTTGTATCTTATGGAGAACGTCGACGCAGCATCCCAGCCCGGGTCTTGAAATTCAATAAACTTTTACCGTGACGGCAGGATTCCAGAAGAAGAGCCCCCTTTTTGTGTTCAGGGCGTGACAGAAGCGTTGGCGTGGTTTCAGGACTCTTGTTCGTCGAAGGCGGCGAGGTGAAAGTGGATGTCGCTAACCCCGGTCATATCGTCTCGTACTATGCCGGGGTCGTGGCCATGGTGGTCCTGGGGCTCGTGGTGGCGCTCGCACTGCCCTGCGCCGGCTTCCTGTGGTGCCTCTGCGGCAGCGGCTGCAACTGCAGCTCAGGTGAGGGAGCACGATGGTGCCATGTCCTTCCAGGGGTGTTAAACTCGTTTTACAGGGGTGCTAAGGTGTGTATTTTCAGGTTTATTTTACACTTCTAACTTCTTACAAAGAAAATTCCCTGTAGTACAAAGAAAAACTTTTTGTAATACAAGAAAATTTATTGTACAACATGACGGTTGCACAGAATTCTTTGTATGCCACGAAAAATTTCTTTGTAGAAAGTTAAAAGTGTACTCTGGAAATACAAGTGTGAGAATGTCGCACACTTGTAGGTGTGTGAATGTTCATTCGTACACTTGGGGGTGCAACTTTTTGACTACCCCCTAAACTATAACTTCTGAGGTCAGCATCATCTCCGGCGTAAAATTTCCTTTCAAACGAGCTCGCATGTGATAGGGTTCAGATTGTAACTTTACCATGGACACGCCCTTAAATTCAACTTCAGACATTTGATTTGATGAACATACCCACTTCAATATAAATCGCAACCCTATCATATGCGGGCTCGTTTGAAAGGAAACTTTACGCCGAAGATGATGCTGACCTCAGAAGTCACATTTTAAGTGGTAGTCAAAAAGTTGTTCTGTACTCCACCACTCTGCACTGTGTAGTAGTTTGCCACTTGAAACTGCAAAACTAAAGTTCTGCAGTTATAACTGCAGAACTTTTTTGTTCTACAGTTACTTATAACTGCAGAACTCTTTAGTTCTGCACTGGTAACTGCAGAACTCTCTATCCAGTTTTTAGTGCAGAGCTAGAGATTCCTACACTTGCAAGTGCAGAACTAAACAGTTCTGCATTTATAACTGCAGAACTTTAGTTTTGCAGTTTAAAGTGGCAAACTACTACACACTTAGATTTGCAGAGCAGTGTTGGCAGCAGTGTTTGCAGGGAAGTAGGCGAAAATGCGGATGAATCCACCTGTGTACGGCAGACGGGTATCTCCGCCTGCCTACTACGCAAACTCTTTGCCTACTTTTCTATCAAAACTGGTTGCCAGATAAGGGGGCAAACCTTTTTGAAAAAAAAAAGAAAAAGAAAAGAGAGAGCAGAGAGAGAGAGAGAGAGAGAGAGAGAGAGAGAGAGAGAGAGAGAGAGAGAGAGAGAGAGAGAGGGAGAGAGAGAGAGAGAAATACACATGGGTGAGGCAAACGAGTTTTATCCGCCTGACAACTTGGCAAATTCGCATTACATTTGAGCGTCATTTTTGTCGAGTAGACCGGTAGGTGGAGAAAACTGTCTGCATCGCACCGATGTGTTTACCTGCTCATCTAGAAGCGCTGCTCTCCGCTAGCCACAAGTGTCTCCATCTCTAACTAGGGGTTTACTACAGGCAAGGCTCGTGAGAGGGGAGTTCGTAAACCAGCTCTCGACGTGGAGCTCAGCCGAGAGGAGCGCAATGAACCCGGACCCTGTTTCGTCCCAGCCGCGCTCGCAGTCACAGTCTGCGTCATACTGTGAGTGAACACTCTGGAAACCCTGGTGTGTGAATGTCGGACACTTGTAGGTGCGCGAGGACTCGTTCGTACACTTGGCCACTCAAAGGTGTGAACATCATAGGAAAATTCACACTCAAATGTGTGAATCTTGATATTTGATTTCAGGAAGTTCATACCTTTTTAGATACAAATTACTTAGAACTGTCCACGGCATTATCGAAAGTCTTAGATGGTCTGTTGAAAAATGTCATGTATTAAAAAAATGTGTCTGTAACAGCTGGAACATACTAAAAGGTCAGAATAATTAACATAAAATTCGCACTCAAACGTGTGAATTTTCCTAGGATGTTCACACGTTTGAGTGGCCAAGTGTATACGAATGAATCTTTGCAAGTGTACAAAGTGTGCAACATTCAGAGTAGTTTAATGCGTTATCAATACACTGATAATCCAAGTGTTCAACCCTTTAACACTTAAAAGTGTTCAAATACCATTTAAACATATAAATGTGTTCAACAGAGTTGTTGCAAGGGACATGGGGTACACTGATATATCAGTGTACATTGATGTACACGTTTTGGCCTTTTGCTTCCCATCATTCCTCAACACAAGATTGATTCACAATTGTTTACATTTCCATATTCCCCGTTAAAAGAACTTTAAAACGAGCTACCACATCATATGGTTCATTTCATATCACAACGGTCTAATGGGTTTTGATGGATGCTGATGTGAGCACGTGCTCACGTTTTCGTTTATTTCTACTTCAACCCAAGCGTACAGAATTCCTTTGCTACGAACCCCATCACATGGTTGCTCGTTTTAAAGCTCTTTTAACGCGGAATTTAGAAATGTAACTCAATTTGAACTAATTTTGTGCTGGGGAATAATGGGAAGCCAAAGGCCAAAACGTGTACATCAATGTACACTGATATATCAGTGTACATGGCATGTACACTGATTATTCAGCAAGCATTCCAATGTACACTGATTAATCAGCAAGCATCCATGTACACTGATTAATCAGTGTACATTGTACACTCTTTTCTTTTCAGAGTAGCAGTTGTTCAATGATTTACAAAAAAAAAAGAAATGAAATGATTTTTTTTATTTTGGATTGATTTTTTTGATTTCAAATTGACTTTTTTATTTTTCTATTGATTTTTGATCTTTTTTCTGATCTTTCATTGATCTTTTGATGTTTTTCTTGATTGTTCTTCTTTTTTTTTTCGAACTTTTACTGTGATTCTTATCTGATATTTGTTTATTTTTTGAATACACCTTGATTTTTTTATTTTGTTGATTGTGTTGATTTTCATTTTGGTTTTTGATTTCTTATGATTTTATTTTTATTATTTTTCTTTGATTTTGTGACTTTTTCTTATTTTGAGGGATTTCTTAAATTGATTTTGCATTGATTCTTTGATGGTATCTGGAAAAAACCTGTGATTTTTGATTTTTTGATTTTTTAAAAAATTGTGATTTTGATATTTTTGATTTTTTTGCGTGATTTTTTGGGCCTTGTTCAATGATTTTCGAAGACAGCACCCCCTCGTTTGAGGGCATTGGTGTCCCAAAGACAACACTCCAAAGTACGATTTGGGCCAGCTCCGGTCATTCTAAGTCTGACGGTTTCGGATCTAGAGCAAAAACAAAAAATCCGTCCCAACGTACCCCACCTTCCCCTACATTTACAAGTGTTCAACTCAGAAGTTATGCTCTTATAAGTGTTCAACTCCCCAGTTACACACTTCCTTAGATTGGACGCTCTGTATCGGGGAAGTGTGCAACTGGGGAGCACTGTTAAAAATACCGTAGGGAGTTACGGTACGCCTACAGTCTGTGCCGTAATTTTGGTGAACGGTCAGACCGTAGCTTATTATTACGGTACTGACTGTATTTCATTCTGGATAGAATGTGCCCCATTGAACTTCCCCAACACATTTGCAGGCTACGGTGTGTACCGTAAGATTCAGACCGTAGTCGAAAATTACGGTCCGGGACCAGGTAACAAATTAACGGCGCGTACCGTAGGTATTTACCGTGGTATTTTCTCACAGTGAGTCGAACACTTACAAGTGCACAACTTCTGAGTTGAACACTTTTAAGTGCACACCAACTCTGTTGAACACTTTTATTTGTTTAAATGGTATTTGAACACTTAAAAGTGTTGAAGGGTTGAACACTTGGTTTATCAGTGTCGTGCCGTAGTGCGCAGCCGCTCGTTGGACCTCATAAAGCAAGACTGTAAGTGTTGTGGCTACTCTGCAAACCTAAGTGGGTACTCAGTACACACATATTGGCATTGGCGTGCACCTGCAAGCACACACGCATAGGTGTGTACTTGCCATAGTTCACTCACACTTATTTGCCGTGTACTTGCCATAGTACTCATATATCTCTGTGCTTCACGTTGGGTAAATTACACTCATTTCAGTGTGTTCATCAAGAGAACAGTGGTGTAGATAACCAACATTTGAAATGCAATATTCTATACACTCTTAATGAAAAAGGACAATTTTGTTCTAGAAAATGTTGCGTTTTTGTACACATCATTTTCTTGGGACAAATTTTCCCACTACAATTTGCATCCGAAATGTTACAAATCGTCCCAAATTATTACACAAATTTGTCGAAAGGGATTGGTGTACCCAAAAACGCAACATTTCTTGGGATAAAATTGTCCCTTTCCGTTTAGTGTGTGCCTTTGTCAAAATTTCTCTTTAGGCCACATGAACTTCGACATGCCTTTGCATAAGAAATTATAAATGGCAAGTACCAAAATTTTTCATGTTATTCCTGATTCCAGTGCGGGATCTAGCCTAGTCATTTCGACCAACGCGTATATGGACAGAGGAATCATCGGCTACCCTGATCACATCAAACGAGGGACCAATGACGTCGCTCTTTTTGCAGACAATTCTATTCTGGTAACACGACCTATATCTTTGATCTGTGATGCGTTGGTCGGTTCTTAACAATAATCTTGATATTTGATTTCAGGAAGTTAATACCTTTTTCGATACAAATTACTTAGAACTGTCCACGGCATTATCGAAAGTCTTAGATGGTCTGTTGAAAAATATCATGTATTTAAAAATGTGTCTGTAACTGCTGGAACATACTAAAAGGTCAAAATAATTAACATAAAACGGTATAATTTACCAGAACTTTGGCTTTTATTACAGAATGTCAAACAGAGATCAACAATATGATATCAGGTATCTTTAATGCTCTACCTTTAGATACTCTGAATGCTATACCTGACGGATTAGTTGCTATTTCCCAGGACTTAGAAGAATTAGAAAAAAAAGGAGGGGAAATAGTTTCATCATCCACACAAATTGTCAACGGTAAGATTGTTGTGGGTTAAGTGTGTCCGCCTCGGGTCACCTTTACCAAATCAGAATTGCTTTGTTGCAGTTTTAAAAGAAGTGGCAAAGGGAATTAAAGAGAAATGCACTTCCCCTGAATGTGAAAGTTATGTGGATAGTCTCATCACGGAACAAATTCCTCCGGTAAGGCCGAAAATTAATTACAGTAACCTCTACAAAAATTTAAACGCTTGCTGGCGCCTTTTAGTTCGAATGATTCTCCGTGGAATTTTTAAAATGCGAACACCTCCATATTTCGAGCAAATATTTTCAACTTTGTAAAGGCACATTAACACGTTTCAGCTACCAGACGTGTCTAGCATCGTTGTCACTCTTGGGCCCTATATTGATCCTTCGTTTAAAGCGTCAATACAGAATGGTGTGAACCAGCTGAAAAACGTAGAGGCTGAGGTAAGATATTTCAAAAGCTGGACTTGGGTGAAGAAGTGTCAAAATAATTTAGCTGATTTTTCTCGGTTTAACAGGTCAAGAAGACCGTTACCGACACTGCAAATACCATTAAATCAAGTATCGAAGACGCGCATACTGAGCTGCAGAAGACCTCAAGACAACTAATCGAACAGGTCGATAACGTGCGCTCTTCAATCGACGATATTAATAAGGAAGTCGATGAAACTTCTGAAAATCTGGAGCCATATGAGCGCTACAAGTGAGAACACCGGACATCAATTTGCCTCTCCATGCTCTGTGGTTGCCGTGAATGCCAAGTTTTGGCATACTTTCTAGAGGATGACAAATTTTGGTATCTTTCGAGAGGGAGCTGTATCCCCCTTTTTCATGCCAAAATCTCGACTCCCCCGAAAGTTGGCATTCGATAAGGTCGAAATTCGGATATTTCTAGAAGTGCGCTAAAAATAGAAAATGAGAAAGGAATGCCAAAACTTTCGCAATAAAAGTGGCCACGGCGTTTAGAGATTTGAATCATGTCTAAACTTAACTCTTCGGCGTTTAGAGATTTGAAACATGTCTAAACTTACCTTTTTTTGTGTGTCCCTTCTGCCAGAAACGGCGGTTTTATTGTCGTGGGTTTGGTCTACTTATTAATTGCAGTGGCACTAGCTTTCGGATTGGTTTATGGCTGCTGTTCCAAGGAGAACTCTTACACAATGCTTAAACTGTAAGTAACTTAGGCGATAGGCATTGGTCGCATAGGGCTTGGCATATACCCAAGTGAAAAGCGATCTACGTACACTGGAAAAACTAATATGTGCGTCAAGTCTTACTGGTTACTACAGCTTACTGGTGTGACCAGTTTTGGCCACACTATATAATTCGATCTTAATTGACAATTGACGTCACACCATGAAATGGTTCGCCAGCTCCATGGTGTACCAAAAAATAAACAAAATGTAAAAAAATAATATAAAAACACCTTACAGTTTTAACAACGGTTTACACCGCTATTCCTTTACAAAACACCGTCGTATTTTGATGTAAATTGTAGGGAAGGTGACGCCGATTGTTGCTTTTTTACCGTTTTACCGAGTAGAGTGACGGTTTTGACGGTTTTCACTACTGTGGTTTTTGGACAGTGTATTCGGCGTTATACGTAGGGAGTCGCATTACAAACGTGACCAAAACTACGGTCACACAAAAGCATGCGACTTCTCCAGTCGTCACTCTGGCATGTGTGACGCATGTCACATTAGTTTTTCCCAGTGTATCCTCGGATTGTGCACTCGAGAGTTATTAACCTCCTGCACACTGCTGGAAAGAAAGTGCTCTGTGTCGTGGCGGTCGTGGCCATGTGCCCTTTTTCTGGAAATTGAAGGCGCGCTTCTTGGAGTGTTTCACTATACTCATAAATTAACAATCGGCTTACCCTGGGGATATCTGCGATTGCCTGAGATTGAAACAGTGTAGGGTTTGCAATCTGGGAAATTTCACCTAGACAAACCCTGCCTTCTGGTCAACATTCGGACACCGCTGAGTGGCAGGTTGCCTCGTAGGCAGGGTTTGTCCACGAAAAATTTCCTAGATTTCGAACCCTGAAACAGGGGGCGATCGTCGTTGACACACTCTAAAAAGCGCGCAGTGAATTTCCCAGTGAGCTTGGTGAGCCTTGAAAACGCTGTAGCTTACGATAATTTTCACGGCACGCTACGATGAACATCACTGGAGAGATGATCTTTGCACCTTGTTGAGATCAAGAGCGACGTATAGTTGAATTCAACGTTACTTTTCTTCTTTCTAGGCCTGTTTGGTTCATTTGTTTGACAACTACTTTGTTGATGCTATTCACGATAGCAGCTTTCTTGGTAGGCCTTGTCGGCGACCGCCTCTGTGAAGCTGCGAAAGACCCGGAACACAACCAAGTTATAAATCTCTTTGACACGTTGATTTCAAAGAACCGTGGTGATTCTCTTCCTGGTAACATATCATACTATATAAAGTATGTTTGCGGATGAGCACATCTGTGTGTTAAAAGATTAGGGATTGATGTGAATGATTAACATTGCAATCTGATTACAGATCTTGTCAACGAAACGAGCCCATTTACAAAGTTTTGCAGCTTGACTCATCAATAAATGTCGATGAAATTTTGGATGTTGTTAACAAGTTTTCGTTTGAACAGTTCATGGAACAACTCGATAAAGAACAGAGTAAAATCAAACAAGAGGTTCTCATTCCCGCCGAGATAAAACAAAAAGTGGAAGCTCTTGAAAATTCGGCCGTAGCTACATTTGATCTGAAGGATATTCAAACCAAGGTACCAAAGAGAAAAGTGATAAAGCTTCTTGTTGCTTGAGAGTTACCGAGAAAATCTGACTGCATCGTGCTAAAAAGCACGCCGGTTGAGCTGGTCAACCTGGTCGGGACCATAAACCAAAACTTCGCTGCAAAAACAATACGTAAATTGCATTCGGATGAGGATATTCCGGTAAATGGGGTTTATCTTCGGCTGGTGTTTTGGGTAATTTACTGGGAACGACGAATACTGCACTGGCCCAAAAAGCGTGGCACACGTGATTTTTCGAAGAGAACACGAGACAACCAACACATTGGACAAATTTTGAAAAGTTTGCGCATTTTTGAGAGATTTTATTGCAACCTGAATGACGGCAGGTTTAGGCTTGTAAGACGTAATGTTTATTTTTTGCAATGAATTTTTTGATAATGTCATGTTAATGTTTTAAAAAAAATTATGTATGACTTTTTTGGCATTATTGAGACGAGTTTACTTCTCTCTAGCGGTGTGGGGATAACAAAAGGAAGAAGAAGGAAGCATGCGGGGGTGGGGTGCAGGAGGGTCATTGGGGAGCTCGCCCCGCGATAGTCTAGAACGGGCTACTTCCGGGTCGAATCTAGACCGTTCAAGGTTGAGATCCCATACAGTGCCTAGGATGTCTTCAGCTACGTTCTCTAAACTAGTCGATCAGAATGTTGCACCTTCGGGACTTTCGGTAGGAGCTCCCTTATAACTCCACGGTAAAAACTAATGTTTGTTTTTTTTTTTAAATAAAGGGAAAAGGGAACATTTTGAGGAAGTCCCTCAGAACTCCTCAGATTTTGAGGAAGTCTCCTCGAAATATAAGGCAAATCGCCTCATTTTTCGAGGGAACTTCCTCAAAATCTGAGGAGTTTCTCCTCAAAATGAGGATGTCCCTCAAAATTTTCCCCTTTTTCTCAAAAAATCAGACATCGTTTTTACCGTGTCTCTAGGGATTGGGGTTATGCTGTGCAGCAGGAATGGGCGTATCGCGGCTGATCGCCACAGCACATCCCCGATCCCTGCGCCCGCAAGGATGTGCCAAACGGCATCCACCCAGCTTACCCACCCACCCAACCGCCTACTGACTCGCCCGACCGGTCCGACCTACCGACCAATTCGTCTGACTGACACGGGTCGCATCTTGCACCCACCAGAACCTTTGCCGCGGATTTCAGGATTTTCGGTAGAGGATGAAGTGGACGGATGAACACGCTAGTGCGGTGCTGCGCAAGGAGGCGTCATGGAGGAGGTGGCACCGGTCTCGGTCTGGTGGCCTCTGTCTTACACTGTGAAAAATATCTTTGTAGATTTACGATAAATTTTGTGTATCGTGATTTACGAAATATGTTGTAAATTTACGACAGACCTTTTTTGCTCGTGAATGAATTTCAAGCCGATATGTAGTGCTTGTAATTTTACGATTTGCAATTGTAATTTTACAACTGCACTTCGTGGAAAATTTTCCCGTAAACTTACGACTATTTTTCACAGTGTACCGCTGATATTGCGGAGTTAGTACTGCCTCCTCACAATCATCACGCGTGGATGCCGTTTGACACACCCCAAGCTCAGACGTAATTCATATTTCCTTCTGTTCTTCGCGCCCCACTCGAGTAAAATACACCTATGTCTCTATTGTCTAGTATTTTTCCGCTCTCAGTGTGTCCTCCATCGCACACATTGCGTTTTCAGTTTCATGACCCCTCAGTCCCTGCTAAGCATTGTGAGGAGGAAGTAGAGCCGTATTCAGTTAGTCCGCGGCACAGTCGGCGTGACCAGACACTGTGGAAAATATTTCCGTAGATGTACAATACATTTTGTAATTCACTATTTACAACATATCTCGTACACTTATGGACTTTACGCTTCTCGACTTTGTTTGCTCACCAATCGATATTGAGTTGATACGTATTGTTATAAAAAATTGACAATATGAATCGTAATTGTACAATACCTCTCATGGAAAATTATCCCAAGAATTTCTCACAGTGGATCGGCGTGACGCCGATGACGCCGAACCGAGGGTGGGGGTGGAGGGTTGTGGAGAGGATTCGGTCAGGGGTCGAAAGCAAAGGCCACAACCCTCCTCCCCCACTCTAGAAACGCAAGTGTGTACTTGAATGCAGTATTTCCTGCATACCTACATGTATTCAGGAAATAATGTGTACTTACTCAAGTATGCAGGAAATAGTGTGTACTTGGACAAGTATGCAGGAAATCCTGTGTACTTGACCAGGTACACACTAAATCTCCCCCATAAATGTATGGAGGTTTTAGTGTCCCAGGCTAAAGTTACCATGGTGGCCATAGTCGCGGCCAAGAATTTACCATGGCCACTTGCTCGATTACCATGGACATCCTACTGGCCATGGTAAAACGGTCCATGGCCATCCGTGGCCCATGGCCACGGCCATAGCCACACAATGGGCAGACAGTGGCCATGGTCCGAGCCCATGGCCAGACCATGGCCATGGTCGTAGCATCACCATGGGCAGATGATGGCCATGGTAAAGATAGCCATAGTGTGGTCATGGCCATGTGGCCATGGTGAGGCCATGGGCCGTATGATAATTTAAATGCCTATACACTCTCATTTTCTTACGGATGTGCTATCTCCATAATACGGAGAATTTTGTGCAAGCGTAATATGGATCACAAATCATCTGTAATACGGATAAAATCATTCGTAATATGGATAATTTAATCCATATTACAAACATGCCCTCATCCATAAAGTATGGACCAAATTCACCGTAACGTACGGATCAAGCAAAGTTTGTAATATGGATTAATTGATCCATATTACGGATGATTTTATCCGTATTACAGATGATTTGTGATCCATATTACGATTGCACAAAATTCTCCGTATTATGGAGATAGCACATCCGTAAGGAAATGAGAGTGTAAAACCTGCATTTATAGGAATTTTCTGGCGAAACTTTGTATGTAGCCTCCTCCGCTTAAGAAATCAAACTAATTTACTTTTCTCGAAAAGTGAAATTTTGTGTGCCCCATAACTCAGAAACGGCTTTAGTTAGGCAAAAACTAACAGCGGCATCGGTCTTGTCTCGATATTTACACCCCTGGGACATACTCTAATCTTATCTCGGACTTAGAAGGAAACTTAATAAGTGACCTCATACTTGCCTTTGGTACACGTGGCCATGGCACCGGCTATGACCATGGCCATGGCCTGTCTATGGGCTATTCTGGCCATGGCCAGTCTATGGGCTATTCTGGCCATGGCCATGCCCTGCCCATGGCCTGGTCATGGTCTGCCCATGAGCATAATACCATGGCCATTTTGCCCATGGGCAGTGGCCATGGCAGGCCGTGGCCATGGTAATGCTCATGGTAACTTTAGCCTGGGGTGTACCTGGTCGAGTACACAGGATTTCCTGCATACTTGTCCAAGTACACACTATTTCCTGCATACTTGACTAAGTACACATTATTTCCTGAATACATGTAGGTATGCAGGAAATACTGCATTCAAGTACACACTTGCGTTTCCAGAGCACCCTCGGTTCTGCGTCATCGGCGTCACGCCGATCCGGTCACGCCGACTGTGCCGCGAACTAACTGAATATAGCTTAAATCTTTGAGTGAAAATAAAGCTTTTGAAAATTTGAATTTTAAGCCATCCGTGTGAATTACAGGTTGATGAAGGTAATGCGATTGCAGGAAAGCTCAAACCTAGGGAATGGGCAGATAATTTGAAGGCGCTATCCGTTCCGGTAAGTATTTCTGTTCTATCAATTACCCATAAATTCGGTATTTTTCTTTCTTTCTTTTACTCCTCCTCATGGATGTTTAGGGGGTGAATTTTGAAAACGAAATCAAGTCTCTGGAAGGGCTTGAACAGCAAGTTGCTACCCTCCAGGACGGTGCTCAAAAACTGACCGTCTTAATTGAAAAATTACAAAAGGACATTCGTTTAGGAGCAAATTCCTTTAAGGATGCATTGAGTTCTTTCCTAGCTGAAATCCAGGATGCAAACGACTACATTATCTCAGAAGTGGATTTTGTAAATGTAAGTTTCAACCTTTTTTCCCCTTTCCTTTTTTCATTTTTTCAAGACTTAAGTTGATACAGGAATGACTACGGTGGTACATTTTAACCTTCTAGATTGCTGACACAACGACGACTGATTTCAAAAACGAAGTGACCGATTACCTGAATTATGTAGTTCGCCGAGTAAGAAACGAGGCCCTGCGTTGTGGGCCGCTGCACCAAGTATATAACAGTCTGGTCATCGCGACGTGTGATGAAGTTCTCAGTCCATGGGTAAGTTTAAAGTTTACGAAAGACTTGTGATAAGAGACGCAGATACAAAGGTCCAAAGTCACAATGTGGATACGGTCAATCGTACCTCCCTCATGGGTGGTCAATTTTTTGTCAGCTCAATCCCTTAGGAAGCTGTAATTTATTTGCATGAAAGAACGGTATTACTATAACATATTCTTCAAGTAACTTTCAGAAACTCACTCTATTGGTGTATTGTAATGCTTCAGAATGGATTTTGGGCTGCTTCTGGACTGTGCCTCATCTTCTTCGTCCCAGCCGCTATTTTGGCGATCAACTTATCTTCGAATCGTCGTTGATATTAAGGGCATTGCCTGCAAGTCTACTTTGGAGATTCAAGTGTACGAATGTCGCTCACCTGCAAGGCTCCGAACGGTATACGCTCACCTTCAGGTGAGTGACACTCGTTTTCTTGGATTTCCTGTGTACGCTACTTTTCTACTTGATGGCTGTAAACCAAGTATCTTGAAAATTTTTAAATACAAATTTCAAAGCTGCATATTTTGTAATAAAGTTATATTTATTTTACTTTCTTGAAACAAGCACATTATTTCCCAGATTTTACATTTTTGACCGCTACCTACACAACAGTTGTGCTATTTCGTTCAGACACATGAATGGTTTCTTGCTCTGATATTTTACTTCATCCCGGGTCAACCTCCCCGCAAATGCGGCAGACCCTCACGAATACACAGTCACACTTGCAAACCTTACGTAGTTGGCGTGTTATCGCAAACTCATCCCCTCCACCACATCACCGTCCTATTGTAGAAAATGACTATTAAAAAACCATGAAACATTTAAAAAAGAAGCCATTTTTGGAAACCTTTCGCACTCCGAAGCTTTGACGATGGTTGTATCACCCCTGTTCTCTTATACAAGAAAATGGTACTCGGTAAAAGCAAAGAGTGCAATACATCAAGAAACGTATCTTCATGAAATAAGAAGGCTGAAATATATGGGTGAAAAAAAATCGATCTCAAATATTTACTCCTTTTTTGAAACAAAGGCCTTTTCGACAAAATTTTACTCGGCCGCTTCCAGTTTTTGCACCACAAAAGAAGAAAATTTTGTGGTTGCGATTGTCTTGCCTTGCTGAGGCCGCAGGCTTCATCAATAAAGCGCTTCTCCTGTAACGGCCTGCAAACCCCTTTCACACTGGAAACCCAAGTGTGTGAATGTCGCACACTTGTAGGTGTGCGAGAATTCATTCGTACACTTGGCCGCTTAAACGTGTGAATTTTCCTAGGATATTCACACGTTTGAGTGGCGAAGTGTACGAATGAGTCCTCGCACACCTACAAGTGTGTGACATTCGCACACTTGGATTACCAGAGCAGCCACATCGAGGCGGGCACGAACGGCCGCCCGCTGCTGAGGGTCAGTCGGCTATAGCGTCGTCAGCAAAGGTCGAGCCGCCAACAGAGCACCGCACGTTTCGCTAGTCTTAAAATCTGGAGTTAGAATCAAGGAATCAAAGAGAACAGTAATAACAATGGCTGAAGTTTTGAGGAAAAAAGATATTTTCAGGAACTCCCTTCATTTGCGGAACTTCCTTGATTTGAGAAACTTCCTTAATGTGGGGAACCTCCATAAAACTTTCACATAAATAAAAATGAAAGAAATTTAAAAAGAATGAAAATAGTAAAAACTCTGGAGAAAAGAGCGAACTTCCCATATCATAAGGCAATTCTCACATTTCAGAATGCTACTTCCTCAAACTCGGAGGAGGGGGAGGCGGAAAGGGAAAGGCCGTTTTCCCCCTTTCCTCAAAAACTCATCATTTTTATCGTAAGTAACCGCCCCTTTCACTCTTTGAGCTCACCACTTAAAGCACGCGTATTATATGTTGGTGAAGGTATCTGGCCATGGCGTGCCCAGCCTTTGCAACGCTCCCGAACGGCGCGCAGATGCCACTATTGGTCTACGGGACGTGGCAGGCAAGTGATGCAAACGCACCTTGTTGCTCCGAAATAATAAGTGACTTTACTCTTAAAACACGCTCTTTTCGGTTAATCACACTGTGAGCTATTACCGCTTCAGTTTCCCTACACGTAGAACCCAAATGTCGATTGTACCAGGAATGTCACAAGTGCAGGAATTCAAATTCCCAATATTAAAAGAAGTGAGGTACCACGGTTTTAACTACGTCTAGGTTTCCAAGAGGCTTTGGAAAGGAAACAAGACGGTACGATCATGTTTTTTTTTTTCCGTAGGAAACAGGACGTTTCGCCCCGACCAATGTCTCCAGTCATAAAGGCCTTAAGCCTTTCAAAATTGTAAAAGCATGTACTTTTTGGTCTCAGTTTGTTATCGGCTTTGGAACTTTTTAAAAAATACGTTCATTTGCCTCAGCAGCTCTTATTTAGCTTACATGAGCTAGCGCCTGCGAGACTCCGGGTAGGCCAGCCCGCAGTACACATACGCACAGTAGACTGGGTATTGCCTACTTAGCAGGCGCCCTTGGACCCACAGGCTAAACTTGGCAACTTCTTAACTGTTAATGACAGTCGGATTTTATAGACGGTCCCTTTGCCCTCTAAAAAGAATATTTCTAAAAAGACTTACATGTTTGTTTTTTTAAAGTAAAATTGGGATACTTAGGGTGGGAACAAACTGGGTCAGGACGGGCTGACCCCGGGACACCTTGAGCCGTGCGCTCTAAAGTTTTTACTCGAAAATTTGCCTAGTAGCTACAAAGCGTTTTGCGCTGTCATAACTTATTAAGAAATTATGAAGTGTTACTAAAAGGCTAAAAGAACTCATAGTATTTCTGAACGATATTCTCTAATTTAACTTTACTGTCATCTTCGCACTAGGAAAAGGTCTAGTTATACGAGTTCTTTAGTAGCTACCTCCTTTGGAAATTTCTAAGTAAAAGCTTTAGAGTGTGGAAGAGTCGGCCGGAGTGAGTTGTCCAAGACCCTATCTATTAGAAAATCCTGGACCGTTGATAACCAGGACAAAAGTTTTAAACCCCATAACACATACTTGAGTTTATATTGCAACAGTGAATTTCACCGTGATTAACGGGTGTATTTCGGCCACAGTCACAGTAAGATCATGAAGCTGTGCACTGGGAGTGAGTATGTTCAGCTACAGAAAGGAAAGATTTCGGCTACTTTGAAAGCGGTGCACACACACAGAAAACAGCAGAAAACCGATTTATCTAAATAAGAATATTGCCCTCGATTTATTAATGTTCTCGTTGTTTTTTTCTTTCTTTTCTTATTAGACCAGTGTGCTTGTTTCGATAATGTTTCATTTGTTACAGGTAAAAGGTTCTCAAAACAAGCACACCGGCCTCGATAAATATTGAGAACTCAGTTTTCTGTGTGCAGGCGGGGGCTGAGGAGCTGGAGGCAGCCGTGGACGCCGCCCTGCGCTGTGGGTACCGCCACATCGACACGGCGGCCTTTTACCTGAACGAGCCGAGCATCGGGAAAGTGATCCAGGAGAAATGGATCGACACTGGCAAAGTAAGCATGACGCGACAGGTACGTGCGCCTACCTTTACGCCATCGCATCTTCCTGAGGTATCAAAGCTGCAATGCCTTTATATTTTTCTTTAAAGATTATTATTTTGTTGAACAGGCATTCGCTTCCAGTGGCGGTTTTAGGGGGGGGGGGGGACTGGGGGTAATTAAAGGCCTGTATAGTACAAGCCTTTACTCCCTGGGGGCCCGAGGGGGATTCCCTGAGGGAACCGAGGGGGGGGGGGGGGTTACGTGGTGCGTGGTGGTTCCATTATCCCGCTGCTAATGTGTCGCTCAGGAGAGTTAGTACTGGTCCTCTCCCCCAAAGGCGAGTTCGCGCCCTGCGGCCGGGGCGCCAAAACCCGTCCAAAAAAGGGCGTAAAGTGCGCCCTGAGCGCATTTTGTCGTTATTGGAGGCACGTTTTGGCGCCCTAAAAGATATTTTTGTTCCCTAAATGCCCCAAATTTTTTTTTCTCGCTTCGCTCGCAAAATTTTTGTACACTACCTGATGCGAAACTCGCTGCAAGGCCATCTTTTTGCGCTTGCGTTTGTTTAATCATATCCAGTTTTCTTGTATTCTTACCAAAAGTACATTTTTTCCCGAATACGTGATTATTTTAAGGGAGGGGAATGGGGGGGGGGTGCCAAAAGTCTTGTAAAGGGTGTCCCCCCTGACTGAACTTCGTTCCTACGCCCCTGCCCGGGGGTGCAGTCGCAGGAGGGGTGGCGCGGGGAAAGGTCGGATGGGCTCTTCACCCTGCACTGGAAACCCAAGTGTGTGAATGTCGCACACTTGTAGGTGTGCGAGAATTCATTTGTACACTTGGCCGCTTAACCGTGTGAATTTTCCTAAGATATTCACACGTTTCAGTAGCGAAGTGTACGAATGAGTCCTCGCACACCTACAAGTGTGTGACATTCGCACACTTGGATTACCAGAGTGGTCAAGTAGCATTCCCGCGCCCCTGCGGCACTGCCCTGCTGCCCTGCTTGGCCCTGCTGAGAGGTTCGGGCGGGCAGCGGCCCTGTTTGCCCTGCTGAGGAGCACCTTCTGGGACAATCGCCGTCAACTTTTAACGAAATTGATTTCGTGAAACTCAGACACTGTCACTTTTCGTCGAAACAAATAACAATAATAGTCATGTTCCTGCTTTCTCTTTTTAAATAAATTTTTGACAAAAAAAAAGTTTCTTTGATTTTAACCATGCTTGATGGCTGCCTAATGATGGAGCCCATGAAGCAAATATGAAGTCAAATAAGCAACTAGAATTTAAGAGAAATCCGCCAATGCAGATAAATATTATTCCCCTTTTCTTTCTGAATTCGGACGCTTAGAGGGGCTGATGCCCTTTTGCGACGCGACTACCTGCCTGCGTATACCTAAGTCACCCTAAAGAAGGGAAAGGAGGGGGAGGGGAGGGGGCTCGGACCACTCCCCCGAGAGGGTACTAGAGCTTCCCCTTCCTGGAACTCCCCCTTTTTATTGAAAATTAATTTGCACAAGTAAATGAATAAAATATCTAATATAGATTTTATATATAGGTCTTCAAACGACCGGCATCACTGTCAGTTTCGCTCATGCACCCTGCCACACAAACAAAAAACAAGTGTGAAACTGCTACACACTTGTAAATGTGCATAACTTCCAGTTTAGTGCGTATAGGTGTTCGACTCGACTGTCATACTTTTGCAAGTGTGCAACTGTGTCGTGCCATGCCATACTCCCCTTGTCCAGCACATGCAAGTGTATAACTGTTGAGTTGATAACTTGCAACTGTAAAACTAGCGAGTTGAACACTTATAGTTGCACAAACGCGTGTTGAACCTTTTCAGTGTGAAACCAAGTGTGCAACTGATAAACAATTGTAAGTGTGCTACGTGCTACTCCCAGTTTTACGTGTACAGGTTTTCAACAGCAAGATTTGAGCAATAACGAGTGTTTCATTCACTGATCCTATTCTTGTAAATGTGAAACTCGACAGTCATACACTTCTATGTGTTTAACGAGGAAAGTGTTGTCCGGCGCAGTTGAACACCTGCAAGTGCACAACTGTCGTGTCGAACAGTTTCACACTTGGTTGAACCGTGTACAAATGTAAAACTGGGAGTTGCACACTTGTTTTTACAGTGTAGCTTAGGTGAGCCACACGAAAGATGTGACGTCATCAAAGTTAAATTATTTTAAATGATGCAATTTTAATTTTGCGAAATTAAATGGACTTTAAAATAAATACTCTTTTTAAAATTATTTTTTATTTTTCTTGACTATAAATATTTATTAAAAAGTAGGGGGAGCTCCAGGACGGGGGAGCTGTAGTACCTCCGGCCCCCTTCGCCTCCCTCACCTGCCCTTGCCTGCATCAGCCTGCATGCATACCAGCCACGCGCTGCCATCCCCACCACCGCCTTCTGCCCAGCTCGCTCGCTGCCGCCAGCTGCCGCCCGCCCGCCCCCTACCCGCCCACTCCCCGCCCGCCCGCCCGCCCGCCCGCTTGCCACGCCGGGCCGCCTGCCACGCCACGCCACCTCCCCGCGCGCCTCAGTCTTCGTTCAGTCGTCGCGACGGCCGGACGCTCTCCGCTCTCCGCTCCGCCTTGCCGTGCCCCGTGCCGTTCCCACCCACGTGCCGTGATAGTTGTCCCGTGTCCCGTGTGTGTGTTTGTATGTGCGCTCAGAGTTTTCGACCGTTCCTCAAGCACTGATCATCACGCCTACACCAAAGTCACCGTGCTAGCTAGCTGTGGCGTGTGCGTGCGCCATGTTTTGGACCGAACCTCAAGCGCTGAGCTTCACCAAGGTCACCGACGCCCACGAGAAATGTCCGTGCTCGGTAGAGCGCCATGCGCCATGCTGGGATCGCCTCAGTTCTTCGCCCCGCTGATGGCACCGCCTCTTTGTCGTCACGTCGGCCCTCCTGATGATGTTCTTGCCGTTACAGCGGGTGTCGTCTAGCCGTGCAGTTCGTTTGGATCTTCCACCTGCAAAGCTGCTAGTTTCCGGCGCCTCTCAATAATTGGTGAGTGTACACTCTTTATATTTATTATTCCTTCATTCGGCTCGCGGGCCCCGGCGGGCCCTGGTCCTGAACTGCGTTCGAAAACGAAGTTGCAAGCGGGACGCTTGAATCCGCAGCATCTCGCTCGCACATGCCGTATTCGGACGCAGTCCGGGTCCCGTGGGGTACTCGCATAAGGACTCTGCTGTGAGAACGGTAACATTCTGCTGAAATCGTAGTTTTTGTCGGAGGCAGATAGGCGTCGACAGTGGGGGGTAGGGCATGTAATTTGGGGTTTGAGAGAAAGCTATTTCTGAAGTTAATACTTGAGACGATAGTTGTTGCCTGGAAATGGGCCTGTGCAAAATCTGAGCGCCCCTTTGACATTGTTTACCCAGACTCGGATCGACTCGACTCGACTCGCGTCGGCCGACGGGGCGACCACCATGTCAGAGGCGCGAGGCAGGCGCTGCCGCGCCGGTGTGGGAGGGGGAGGGGGGGGGGAGGGGAGATTGTTTAGAGCGGAACTCATTGCACTGATAATATCGAAGTACGCAACTGCTGCTGCTCAACACTTGCAATGTTGCAGCTACAAGTCTGCACGTGCGAGTATAGTGAGACCAGCCTGCCTAAGGTTCGTCTTTTCGCGACCGATACATTAGTCCCCTCCCCTCCGGCGACGACCAGTCCTGTACCCCCTCCACGCTCTCCGCTGCCGCTGCGCATGCGCTGCGCTGCCCGAGCATGCGCAGCGGCAGCGGAGAGCGTGGAGGGGGTACAGGACTGGTCGTCGCCGGAGGGGAGGGGACTAATGTAACGGTCGCGAAAAGACGAACCTTAGGCTGGTCTCACTATACGGAACTCGGCAGCTGTGCTCTCTCACTCGCACGATAGCTCTGTCTCGCTCTGAGGTGGCGGGAGGGGCGGGGCGGGTAGGGCTGGCCGCTTTTTCAATATGTTGACTTAAATTTCAATATTTTAAGATATTGAAATCAATGTTTAAGTATTGGTGGTTTCAATATTTGGAAGTCAATATTCAATATTGGCCAATTTTCAATATTGACCGATTTTGAAATATTGAAATATTGACACTACTATGCACGGTAACGGACTGGCTGGAAAAGTTGGAGCATAGGCTGGGCATCATGCAGAAATTTTCATATTCTGCAGCCAAAACCCAAAGTACATGCCTGTTTTTACTTCATTAGAACGGTTCCTTTTGTATCAGAACTAAATAGAAAAAATAAAATTTTAGTTCTGTGACATTTTTTTTAAGAATTCGATCGTTTCCAGGCCGATTCGAACGGGGTCCGACCCCTACCCCCTCAGAATTTGACCAAAATAGGCTTGATTGAATAGTACTGACTCAAAACCATCCCCAGTTTTTTGGGGATTTTTCAGACTTAATTTGTCTGAGTTAGAGACTATGTCCATTTTGACCATTTTGTAACGGCTTTTAAAAGTTTTCATTGGCAGAAGGAGATAAATTTGTATGAGAGAAAGTTCTAGGAGTTGATACCAACTAAACCAGGTATAAGGATAATGTTTAGCCCCATAGACCCTACTTTGACCTAATCTATTCAAAAAAATTTGGTTCTTTTATAACAAATATCTTAAAAATTAAGTTTGAGCAAACTTCCACATCACTAAATCTTTATGTTTTTGGCTCAAAATCAAGTACTAACAGCACTCAACAACATATCAAAAATTTGTGACGGGTATTTTTAATATAAGGGAAACATTCCAGAAAGCGTAACCCACAAATCATTTTAACAAGTAAACTAGGCATCGCATAAGGCAAAAGTGATCAAAACCCTTTTTACTATTATGTTAAGGTCAGTGTATGACCTAGTATTATAATTTTTTTTTTTTTTTTTTTTTTTTTTTTTTTTTAAATTCATATAAAGTAATTAAAGGTTAAAATTTTGGGAATACAACAGATTTTTGAGATCAAGTTTTTTTTTAAAAAAAGAAAGGGAAAATTATAGACGGTCAGGGCAGTTGTCATGTCCCCGCCCCCGCCCCCGGGGCCGCCTCCAGCAGCGAGTGGCAGACGCCCAGGAGCTCGGTGCGCTTGTGGCGGTCGCCCTGGAGGCCGGCGGCCAGCGCGCCCGTGCTGTACGAGGGCGGCGCGCCCGCGCCGTGCCCCAGCAGCGCCATGGAGGGCATCAGCGAGGACAGGCTCGGGTCCTCGCGCACCTCGTGCCGAAAGGACGTGTTGGTGTGGCTGAAGTTGTACTGACGCGCCTTGTCGAGGCTGTACCAGTGCCGGTGCTGCGTCACCCAGGGGGGGAACTTGCAGCGCGTGTGGGACAGGTCCGCTGCGGGCAAAGAGAGGAGGCAACGGGTCAGGGCTTCAGTCCTGGAGGGGAAGCACACTGAATACCCAAGTGTGTGAATGTCGCACACCTGTAGGTATGCGAGGATTCATTCGCACACTTGGCCATTCAATCACGCACTTGGATTTCTAGAGCACTCATAAAAAATGTGCACAAGAACTTTTTTTGTAACTAAATGCCTTTGATATCTTTGTTTTGGTTTTGCTTTTGCTTCACCAAACAAGAAAATAATGAATCTCTTTTCTATAAATTTTGATTTTTATATTTCTCATTTTAATCATTCGATTTCATTTTATTTGTTCCCGATTTTTAGGGTCAAAACTAAAGTCCTGTAGGGCACTCCGAGGGGGGGAATCACTCATACAAAATGTGCGAACACTTTTCTTACTTGCTTTAGTTAAATTTTTTATTTTGTTTTTCTTTTTGTGTGTGTTTTGCTTTTGATTTTCCAAAAAAATAATAAATGTTCAGTCACTTTTCAAGAAATTTTGATTTTCTCATTATTTATGACTTATTATTAAACTTAAGGTTTGTATTCATCAATTTGTTCTTGATTTTTCGGATTTTTTATGAACTTTCTTGATTTTATTTTCGAGTTTTGATCTTGGGAGACGTGCACGATTTTTCTAAGTGATCTCTGATCCCCCCTTTCCCTCACGCGTGTGCCAGAAATCCAAATGTGTGAAGGTCACACACTTTAAAGCGTATTAGCTCCAATTAGGGCGTTCCTTCCAGTGGGCGTGAAGTTCAGAGGAAAATGCATACACTGTAAAAAATAGTTGTTGAAAAACAACCCTTTCAGTGATGACTCTGTTGTTGACAAACAGCCATGTTGTTCGAGAACAACAAAAGTTGTTCAAAAACAAACATGGTTGTTTTTAATTTAAACAAGAAAATTGTTGTTCTTGAACGACTTTTGTTGTTCCTGGACAACTTTTGTTGTTGCTTGACAACTTTTGTTGTTACTTGACAACAGTCGTTGTTACTTGACAAGAGTCGTTGTTACTTGACAAGAGTCGTTGTTACTTGACAACAGTGGTTGTTACATTACTAGTCGATGTTGTTGTACAACAACACGAGTCAGTGAAAAAATTAACAATAAATTTGCTGTTAATTTACAACATTATTTCTTACAGTGTATATTTTTCTGCTAGTTCAAATTTGTGAATCAGAATTTAAATTTGTAAGCGAGTAGCATTCATACAATTGCGTTCCCACTTAAAGGGCCATTAACGGCTCCCCGTGATGATAGTCTCGAGCGGGCTACTTCCTTGACTGAACTCAAACAGTAGAGTCGATCCGGAAGTACCCCGTTCGAGACAATCGCGGGCAGTCTCCTAACGGTCGCCGTATCAACGGTTTTCCACTGGGCAGTGAAACGCTCTTCTCGTTCAACAGGAAGGCCAGTTTGATAGTGAACAACCCTAACGTGCTAAACACTTGAAGTGCACAACCGTAAAGTTTTACAGTTGCACTTGCACAACTGGTATGTTGGGAGTAACACCGAGGGGCTCCACATTTTTTCTGGGGTTTTCGTGGTTGTCCATGACTTTTGCTGGTTTTTTCTTCATAAATTGTAGTTGTCTTTTTTACTAGATTTTTTCTATTTTTGTTTTTTCAAGTTTTTTCTCATAGTTTTCATTTTTATTTTTTATTTTTACTATTTATTTGCTGTTTCGATGGTCCACACTTATTTTTTTTTGTTTTTGAGTGGAGGACCCCTCGAGTTGCTCTTTTTTAGTGGTGGACAGCTCTGCACTTGGTTCGACGATGATGGGCCGTTCCAGCTCACCACTCAAAAAATATTTTCTTGCCCCAAGGGATAAAAAGTGTTTTTAACTCTCTTTATTGGGTCAAAATTTTTTGTTGTGTGAGAAAGGGGTTTTACCTCTGGTCAACTTCATGACTTTAGAGCCCTCCGTGAGCAAAGGCGAAGGGATGCCGATGCCGACGGTGTAGGGCGAGATGGCGACCTGGGTGGTGGTGTTGGACACGTCCTCGTAGACGAAGCAGCGGTAGCGGTCCTCGTCAGACTGGTGCGCTGGCGGACCCAGCTCGGGCCGGCTCAGCTTGCCCACAATGTAGTGGCACGGGCCGTCCCGCCAGGTGGCCAGGCACTCCAGCTCCTCCACTGCAAACACACCAGCGGTTCAGTTCACTGAGCCCACACACTAACTGAAAATGTACTTTCTCGTTCAATTCACATGTAGTTCAATAAACAGGCAGATTTATCAACAAAATCATGCTTTCGTATTAATATTCTGCTTTCACATAAATTTCTTTATTTTTGCCTTTTTCATCTACATGTAAAAATTTCTGTATGCCAATTATAAATATTCTACATAATTCAGAAATCTACATTTTTATCAAATAATTACATGAAATACACTGGAAAAACAAAGATAAGACTTAATGCCTTTCTAGGGGTGTAAAATTTTAATGCCTTTGCAAAGCTACGAAACTGTCAAAAATTGAACACCTCTGGGCAGTTTTAATACCTTTGCAGGGGTGCTAATTTTTAATGCTCTGGTGAAGGCATCAAAACCCTTCTCGTCCTACCTTCCAGTGTATTTACGGCGTGTAGTGTTGCAAAAAAGGGGAGGGAAGGGTGGATTGTGGGTAAGCTCTCATCACAATCACCTAGCACAACTAATTCTATGTGAGGGGAGTAAATTTTCCTAACATTTCGAGGTGCGCTGAAAAACCAAAGGCGTGAATGTCGCACATGTCTACATATCTAAATTTAAATTCTCAGACTTGCTCGAAGGAATTTTGAACGCCTGCGGAAGTTTAAGTTTACGTAAACATAGTCACGCACTCCGTTACAAGTGAGCGACATTCTGACACTTTGCTTTCCAGTGCAAGTGACAAGTTATTAACTCAATTGTCGGTATGCCTATGTTATACTGGAGTTCATCTGAGGTTTTTTTTTTTTAAGGCACGAAGTAGCCTTATGGTTTTGTCTCAGGATCCGATTTTTTTGGGGGGGCACGGAGTAGCCTTATGGTTTTGTGTCAGGATGCGATTTTTTTAATCAGCACGGCCCCTTACCTAAATCCTGATTTTTCTATACGATTTTCATAAGACTTGGCAGAGAGGTAGAACTCGATCTCCTTCCTTAGTTCACTGCTGAAGTGCCAGCCCAAAGTTAGCGACCAATTTTGAGAAATTTGCTCCTGGGAGAGCGACATGGATTAACATCGCTCTATTAGAGTCACTTTAATGACTCGCTGCCTTCTTCCCTCTGGCTTTGAGCCCTCTGTCTTGTGCCCCGAGGTGGCGGATCACTCCAACGAAATGTGTCCCCTGATTTTTAATTATTTTTTATTTGTTTTTAAATTTTGAGTTTTCTTTTGATTTTTCAAGAGAGTAAAGAAATTGTCCGTAACTTTTTCAAAAATTTTGTTTGGTTTCTCGTTTTGTTTCCGTTTTTCTCAGTTTTTGGATCATTTCTTCACGATTTTTCGGATTTTATTGTAACTATCTACTTCATTTTATTTCGATATATTTTTTTATTTTTTTAAATGATATTTTTGGGTCTGTACACACATTTTTTGAAGTGATCCCCCTGCCTCAATACTGCCCTTCAGTCCTTCTAGATATTTTGTTAATCGATCTGGATGTGATATCTTCTCCATTCAAACCGCAGAGAATATACGTCACATAATCCACACACTTGAAATGTGAAAATGAGGCACTAAGCCGATACGAAATCGGCGGGAAGTAGTCGTGGAGCAAAAAACAAAAAACATTCCGGACAGGAGACAAATTTATCGAACAATTGAAGGTTGGTTTGTCTCCACGGCTTTGCTTCTATTTCGTATAGGCTGAATGCCTCATTTCCAGATGAGAAGTGTTCAGATTATGAGCGTTTCAGTCTGTCAAACTGGCTGTATATTTATTTCTCTTTGTCTCTTTTCCAGCGTATGGTGTTGCTCTCTTCAGATTGATGTTAGCAGCGCACTTGGAATGGATCATCTGGAGACAACCTTGTCATTAAAAAAGGACATCACGCAACTGCTTGCTGAGTAAGTTATGTCTTTGTCATCTTAATATTTTAGTTCAATCTATATTATGTGCTTTCTTTGTTTTAGGTAAAGGCAAGATAAACCTCGTGTGGGTGTTGTTGCTGAGCTTTTGGAGAATCCTTCAGAAAGAAGAAGTCGTTCATTGTGATTGTTTTGGACATGTTCTTGGACAAGACACCAATCATGAAGACATTGCCGTGTAAGTTGGGTCTCGTGCAATTTAGTACTGAGCGTTTCAGTCTGTCAAATTGACTTTATATTGATTTCTCTTTGTCTGTCTTCTCCAGCGTATGGTGCTGTTCTTTCCACATTTATATTGGCAGCGCACTTGGAATAATTCCTCTGGCGACATCCTTCTCATTGAAGACCCATGGACATCACGCGACTGCTTGCTGAGTAAGTTATGTCTTTGTCATCTGAATACTGTAGTTCAAAGCATATTTGGAGGGTAATAGTGTACTTTTCCATTTCTAGCTGGCAGCCATTTCCACTGTCAAGAATGTCATCAGTTTGCACAGAATTTTCCAGTGGATGCAGTCGCTGCTCAGCTTTTCTTGAAGACATAATGTGTGAACGTAACTCAGGTGGGTTGAAATAGTCATAAGTCTGCCCCCACTTCCTTTGTTGTTGTTGCTGCTATAATTTTCCCATTTCGAAGTTGGGGCTGTTATGTATGAATTTTTATAACTTGTAGTGGATTTTTAGGCGATTCTGTTGTGATTGCAAGTACGGCGCTATTATTAGTTTCCTTTTGGAATATTTTCAAATTAAGGGATTTTGTGTTTGAGCTTTCGCTCTCTAGTTGTTTTATTTAGTGCTTCCGCACTCCTGAATTTACCTTTCTCATTGTGGAATATTAGCCTTTTGCTGTCGCGCTTTTGGATTATTTATTTGGGCTGTTCTTTGCCCTTGTTTTAGTAACTCTCTCGTGGGGTTGTTTGCTTATCGTGTGTAACGTAATAACTGACCCTCAAATGCATTATTTTGTTGGGAGTTCTGTAGTTGTGCCCATTTTGCTCTCATATGAAGTGTTAGGAAAATATTCTTATTAGAACGGTAGTGGCTCCTACTCCAAAGTGCGTGTTTATTTTGCTGTGCTTACTTTGTTTTAGGTAAAAGCAAGATAAACCTCGTGTGGGTGTTGTTGCTGAGCTTTTGGAGAATCCTTCAGAAAGAAGAAATCGTTCATTGTGATTGTTTTGGACATATTCTTGGACAAGACACCAATCATGAAGTGTAAGTTGGGTCTCGTGCAATTTAGTACTGAGCGTTTCAGTCTGTCAAATTGACTTTATATTGATTTCTCTTTGTCTGTCTTCTCCAGCGTATGGTGCTGTTCTTTCCACATTTATATTGGCAGCTCACTTAGAATAATTCCTCTGGCGACATCCTTCTCATTGAAGACCCATAGACATCACGCAACTGCTTGCTGAGTAAGTTTTTTCTTTGTCATCTTAAAATTGTAGTTCAATGCATATTTAGAGGGTAATAGTGAACTTTTCCATTTCTAGCTGGCGGCCATTTTCCCTGTCGAGAATGTCATCAGTTTGCACCGAAATTTTCAGTGGATGCAGTCGCTGCTCAGCTTTTTTGAAGACCGAATGTTTGAACGTACCTCTGCTTGATTGAATTAGTCATTAGTCTGCCCTTATTTTCTTGGTTGTTGTTGTTGTTGTTGTTGTTGTAATTTTCCCATCTTAAAGTTGGGCTTGAATTAACTGTGTTGTGGAAATCAGTGCGAATGTAAAGTTGAGAGGCTTGCTTAAGTATTGCTCTGTGCTACTTTATCTGTTATTATTATTATTATTATTATTATTATTATTATTATTATTATTATTATTATCATTTTTTTTTTAATTGAGTCATAATTAGATTTACCGAAACAAATGACAGGGGCTTGCCGACTAACTTTAAGTCATTGTGTACTTGCTTTGCAAAATTTTAAACTTAAGAAGAGGAGTTCGTGTCAATGTTCAGGTCGGTAGGAAGTAAAAGTTATGAGTGTGAAAACACTTTGCCCTGTTGATGCCTTCATCGCCATCTTATCTGCTCAGCTTGAAAGCTGTTGGCTTTGTTTTCCCTTTTAAAAATTCGGATACCTTGGTCTTGAAATAACTGTTGTATCATTGGTTCAACTTGCTAGCGGGCTAGTCGCAGCTCATTGTTGTCTTTAATGATGTATGTCTGTAGGCTTGCTAGTGAAGTTGTCAAGATCATTGAGATACAATCCTCAAATAAATAATTGAATGGCTTAGTGTAGTGAGTGGAATTCAATTGCTGAGATGCTAAGATAAGAGGGAATAGACCCTTATTCGGTCTCGGCATTTAGAGAAGAAATAAGGAAGTCAGGAACGGAACCAGTATCAAAATCTCAGCAAACACCCACGTAAATCCGAAATGAACGTTGTAGAGGAGGTTCCCAATGACAACCAAGCATAGGAATATGGTTAAAATTTCGAATCAGTGCTTATTAGGAGCACTGGTTCCGGTCGGGATTCCTTTCTTCTTCTCCCCGAGCCCAGACCGAATAGGGTCTATTGAAAGCCGTGTTCCACGGTTGCAGCTAGCAGCATTGTTTGTGTTTTCAAGTGAATTTTCGATTTCGTTTGACAGAGGGGGCCACCACTCTTGTAATCCTGTGTACAGTTGTAAGTGTAATCCCTGTGAAATTCTTGTAATATCACTAAATTTCACCTAATTGAGCTTATTATTTGGTCAGAGCCTTAGAAATCTATGTATCATCCCACAAAATTCATGTGTAATCTCTGAAATCATGTATTTCTGTTGTGTGTGTGTGTGTGTGTGTGTGTGTGTGTGTGTGTGTGTGTGAGAGAGTGTGAGTGAGTGAGTGAGATCGAGTGGTAGAGTATGGGAGTACTGTGAGGATGTAATCGAGTGAATGAGTGGTCAAATGATCGAGTGATCGATCGGTTGAGTGGTCGAGTGGTCCAGTGATCATGTGATCTTCACTTGAACTCGAGTGATCTCCGAGTGATCTCAAGTAGATCAGGGAGTAGTGGAACTCCTAGTGATCTCAATTTGATCTCCGAGCGATCGCCGAATGGTAGCCCAGTGATCGAGTGATCGAGTGATTGAGTGGTCGAGTGGTCGAGTGGTCCAGTGATCATGTGTAAGATCAAGTGATCTTCAATTGATCTGCGAGCGTCACCGAGTGATATCAATTAGATCTCAGAGTAGTGAACTCCGAGTGATCTCAATTTGATCTCCGAGTGATCGCCGAATGGTAGCCCAGTGATCGAGTGATCGAGTGATCGAGTGGTCGAGTGGTCGAGTGGTCCAGTGTTCATGTGATCTTCACTTGATCTTCGAGTGATCTCCGAGTGATCGCCGAATGGTAGCCGAGTGATCCACTGATCGATCGGTCGAGTGGTCCAGTGATCATGTGATCTTCACTTGATCTTCGAGTGATCTCCGAGTGACCAAGACGCTAAACATATTAATTTTACTTGTGCAATCATGTTTCATCAACTTTTGTCAACAACTAGTTGCTGAGTTCTATTTTAAGTGTTTGTTTTCATTATTGAGTAGTGCATGATTAGTAGAACAAATGCCATGGCCTTACCGACTAACTATAGGTCATTGTGTATTTGCTATTTCGAACTTTACTGTCACAAATATCGGGAAAAGCATTGGAATTTTATCTGTAATGTTTATCTGTCTGTAATTTTTGTCACATTGGCTTCCAAAACCTGGAGACGTTCGCGCTTGCTATGAGTGTACTGTATACTTGACAATAAAGAGTTTTTTTTTCGCGGCTCTGACGTTCTGAGAGGATTCCTTCGTGCACTAAGTCAGTCAAACGTGGGAATATCTTAAGAAAATTCACACGTTTGAGTGGCCAAGTGTCGAAATGAATCCTTGCGTGCAACATTCACCCACTTTACTCTCAGACCTGTACTGATTTTTTTCTTAGTAAATACCTACGTTTTTACGCATCGGGATTACCGAGAAATTGGCAAGTTATTCTTTACAGTTTTTTAAGGAGCATACTGATAAAGAAATGGTCAGTAAGGTGGAAAGATATTTGTGTGTATACAACTGATGAAAAAAGTTGTTAATAGCTTATAAAGGTTTTCAAATAGGAATACTATGAAAGGATCAGTAACGGACTGAGAGTTTTGGGTTCCCAGTGAAATCCTTAATTTAAGGCATTCTCACTTGACAAAATTGTGTTCTTGTTAATTTATTAAAGAAAATTTGGAACTTGAATCGTGGAAAATATCCGCGAATTCAATTAAGTACGGTACGGTACACACTTATAAGTTTGTACTCGGTACGGTACACACTTCAGGTATAATTGGGCGAGTTGGTCGCTCTCTCTCTCCGTCTCTCATTCTGTCTCTCCGTCTTCCTCGCATCTCTTTCCTTCTCTTCTGTCCGATGCTTGTCTCCGTCTCCGTCACTTTCTTTTTTTCCCTCTCTCCATCTCTCTCTCTCCCCTCTCTTTTTCTCCCCCTGCCTCCCTCTCTTTTACTTTTTCTACCCTACGTCTCCCTTCCTCCTTCTCTCTTGTCTCTTCGTATGTCTACAATCTTTCTTTCCCTCTTGCACTCTTTATCCGTCTCCCTCGCTCCCTTCCTTTCTCTCTCTTTTTCTTCGTCTTCATTCCTCCCACTCTCTCTCTTTCTTCGTCTCTGTTTCCGTCTCTGTCGTTCTCTTTTCCTCTCTTAGGTGGTTGCTGTGCCCACACTTATCAGTGTGTATCGTGTCAGATACTTAATACAGTATACACTTATTAGTGTGTACAATACGGTTCTCCGTCTCACTCGTCTCTCGCTCTTTCTCTGTCACAGACACACACACACAAAAAAAAAACACACCCACAGACACACATTAAAACGCACACATACCCACAGACACACATAATAAAACACACACACACACACTTATAGCCACACCGAAAAAAAATACACACACATATTAAAACACACACATACACACACATAAAAAACCACACTACCACACTCAGACACACAGAAAAAAGACCACACACACTCACAGACACACACGTTAAAAGACACACACACACTCACAGACACACAGGAAAAAACATGGAAAAAAACACACACACACTTACACACAGACACACAGGGGAAAACCACACACAAACTTACACACACACACACACACACACACACACTTACACTTACACACACTTACACACACACAGGGGGAAAAAAACCACACACACACTTACACACACACAGGGAAAAAACACACATACACTTACCCACACACAGTGGAAAAAAACACAAACATACTTGCACACACACAGGGGGAAAAACACACACACACGGAAAAGAACCACACACACACTTACACACACATAGGGAAAAAAACCACACACACACGTGTGGGGACTGTTAGGTAAAATGGAGCGGGGAAAGGGTAGAAATAATGAAAATCGTTGTAAAAATATATCAATTTTATTTTGAGACAATTTTTTTTTTACAAAAAAAAACCATTTTTCTTTTACAAAAAAAAACAGCAATTTTTATACACAAAAAATCAATTTTTTTTACAAAAAAAAAAAATTTACAAAAAAAAAAATTCAATTTTTGCGCGAACTCTGCCCTCTGCAGCTCCACCACTCTGGGCAAGTTGTGATTGAAATTAAAAGATATATGTACCACATGTGATATTGTTGTAGCATTTTGTAATTCGACCCTTGCAATAAATGCTTTTTCTGTTTGTTGTTGTCCGTCAATAAAATCAACAAAAACAAAATTCGCCTCTTCTTATTTGATCATTGACTCTAACCTGCTACCCCCGGTCCAGCCCGCAGGAATTGCCCTCCTAATTTGAATTCTCGACTAGCCTAATCCTAACCTCGCCCCCTCCCACCCCTGCCCTTCCCCCCACTACTTTTAACCTAACTCCTACCCTCTACCCCACCGACCCCAGCTTGAACCCACGCCTCGCAGTGTGGGGCTCGAATCCACGCCTCGCAGTGTGGGGCTCGAACCCACGCCTCGCAGTGTGGGGCTCGAACCCACGCCTCGCAGTGTGGGGCTCGAACCCACGCCTCGCAGTGTGGGGCTCGAACCCACGCCTCGCAGTGTGGGGCTCGAACCCACGCCTCGCAGTGTGGGGCTCGAACCCACGCCTCGCAGTGTGGGGCTCGAACCCACGCCTCGCAGTGTGGGGCTCGAACCCACGCCTCGCAGTGTGGGGCTCGAACCCACGCCTCGCAGTGTGGGGCTCGAACCCACGCCTCGCAGTGTGGGGCTCGAACCCACGCCTCGCAGTGTGGGGCTCGAACCCACGCCTCGCAGTGTGGGGCTCGAACCCACGCCTCGCAGTGTGGGGCTCGAACCCACGCCTCGCAGTGTGGGGCTCGAACCCACGCCTCGCAGTGTGGGGCTCGAACCCACGCCTCGCAGTGTGGGGCTCGAACCCACGCCTCACTGATCGTTAGACCAGTGCGCCCAACTGGATTTGGGTGGGGCTCGAACCCACGCCTCGCTGATTGCCAGACCATCACGGAACTGACACAGCCACTGATTGGCTTGGAGGCAGCTCGTGCGTTACATCAACACACCGACCAACTGCCACCGACGCTGCGCTTGTCTGCTCGCCCGAATCAGGTCTCGGAGCTGCACTCGGCTCCCAGCGATGACCCGGTGGCTGAGAGGCCAAGGCGGCGAACTACGGATATAAGAGTCCAAGGTTCGAATACCGAGCGTTGCGAGAAATATCGTAGCAAATTAGGTGAGGTTACGTCACCTAAGTTAGGGAGAAGGAGCGAGAGGAAGAGGGAGCGAGGGGGAGAAGGAGAAGAAGCTAGAGGGGAAAAATCGATTGCCTTAGAAAAATGAAATTAACATTTACCTCTGAAAATAAGTAGATGAAAGAAATTACCATTTTTTAAACTATTGCCTGCATAACAACTGAAGTAGCAAATTTGCTTTACTGACGCGAAGTCGAGAGGTACAACACGTCGAAAGAGGGTGTACACTATTTTTAACAAAAACAAAAGTGAATGAACAGGACAAGATGCTCTATGAGATTGGACTTGCCTAATCAAGATGAAAATGCCTAGATTTTGACAAGAACCAACAAAACAAAATAAAAAAAAATCAGTGACTAATGTTTTTATTGTTCATTACAAGCATCCGCGGAAGTATCACCTTACGTTATACCACTGTGAAAAATAGTCGTAAGGGTTACGGGAAAATTTTCCATGATGAAAGTCGTAAAATTACAATTTGAAATTGTAAATTTACAAGCACTCCCTATCGACTTGGAATTGACTGACGATCAAGAATGGGCAGTGGTAAATTTACGACATATTTTGTAAATCAAAATTACAAAAAATATCGTAAATTTACGAGGATATTTTTCACAGTGACTGTGAACTATAATAATCTGCCCACTGGAAGGTAGATAACCGGTACCAGGTACCAGTTATACTACTGTGGCCTGCCGCTACCAGCTGGAGACCGAGGGGGCGTGGGGCATTCACTCTTCAGCTACACTATTACGTCCATTGCGCTGTACACTTCGCTCTGAAATTTTATATATTTGGCCAACAACAGGCAAAAACAGCCCAAAACGACCCAACAATGAGATAAATACGGGGAATTTCAGCTATTGCGCTCCTTTTACGCTTCCTGCCCAGGCCGGCCGCGATAGCGAGTGGGCCATCGCTTCTTCTCGAACTGCCGAAGAAGAGCCACCCGCGCGTCATTTCCCCTGACGCGTGCCAAGAGACGGAGACCTGACCTGGCGTTCAAGTCCCCGTGCAGGATGCTGCTTCCGTAGCGAAACCTTTAAGATGACTGGTGGGCAGGCGATGGCTAGTCAGAACAGTGTGCGACAGAAATTCTCGTTATCGCATGACGACTCAGCAAAGCCCAGCATCACTTTTCGTTACTATTTTTAATTTCCTGAAAAAAAAAAGAAGAAAAAAAAAAAAGACCTTGCATTTGTACACCCTAAATAGGAAAGGACAATTTTGTCTCCAGAAATATTGAGATTTTGTGCGCATCACCAGCTTGGGACAAATTTGTCAAATTTTCTGAGACAACGTGTACAAGTTTAGATAAGTATTCAACCCTTAAATGTGTACAACTTGTCCCAAGCAGCTGATGTGCACAAAATCTCAACATTCCTGGCGACAAAATTGTCCTTTCCTATTTAGGGTGTGCGAGTGCGACTCCCGCCGTGGGCCAGCGCGCCCGCGGCCACACCTGTCAGCCGGACCAGGACCAGCCTGTCATATGCAAAGTCCTTGGTCCATGGGACGCTTGGCGACAGTCAAACCGCTGCTCATTCCGGGTCCGGGAAGCGCCGTCCCGTCCAAACTATTGTGTCGAGTGTGCTGCGCGGTGGGAGGACACCTCATGGCGTCGAGACCCCGCCCCGCCCCGCCCCGCCCCGCCCCGCCCCGCCGCTCTGGGCAGAGTCAGTCGCCTGTCGCCTCGCCGCGGGCAGAGCAGTGCAGGGCTGACCGCTCGTTGGGTCTGAAGCTGAGCCTCAGCCGCAGAGCAGCCATGAGGACCCTGAGCGCGCTGCCGGTGGCCCTCCTCGTCCTCATCGTGGTCGCGCAGGTGAGCGGTGGCCCCGCCCCGCCCCGCCCCGCCCCGCCCCGCCCCGCCCCGCCCCGCCCCGCCCCGCCCCGCCGGACCGTGCCTGCCGTGCCTATCCACTAGGTCTGTAAAGTTAATGCCGGCCGTCCGTCCGTCCGTCCGTTTCTGGCCCGTTGCGGTAGAAAGTGTTGATTAAACATCTAAAACTGGTCTGAAAATGCGCATAAGCTTTCAATATTTCGATTTGGTTTTATTGAAATTTCTGTGCGACATTTGGTTCTCGAGGAACGAGCCTTTTTCTGAATCCATGTTCTCCGCAGACGCAGCTAACCTCACTTGTTTCATGCATTCAAACGCTCGTTTCTCGAGAATCAAACGTCACACAGAAATTTCAATAAAACCAAATTGAAATATTTTAAGCTTATGCGCTGTTTTAGACCAGATGTAGACGTTTAATCAACACTTTCTACCGCAACGGGCCAGAAACGGACGGACGGACGGACGGCCGGCATTAACTTTACAGACCAACTCAGCGCCGCAGCCGGCCGCAGCAGTGGCCAGTGTGTGGCAAATATGACTCTGACAAGGGAACCCCGCGAAGTGTAAATTACCGATTTTCACGCAAGTTTGGGAAGGGCGCATCCAAGGTTGCTGCTCTGTAAAATGCTTGCAAAGAATGGGTTCGTATTGCAAACTATTTTCTTTGTAAGTTGCAAAGAATTTTTAAGCATTGTATTACGAACCAATTCTTCGTAAGCTTACGAACTATTTTTTTGCAATACAAACAAATAGTTTGTAAGAATTCTAGTAGCTTGCAAAGAAGTTCTTTGCAATACGAACAAATTCTTCGTAATACGAATATTAAAATTTCTTCGCAACGTTGCAAAGAATTTAGTTTGCAAGCATTTTACAGTGTGCACTCTTAAAACCTTGCGAACAATCTTTACAAAGAAATTGGATGCTTCGCATTGCGAAGAAAAAGTTCGTATTACAAAGAAAATGGTATGCAACGCTTCGCAAGCTTACGAACTTTTTACGCCTTACAACCTAAATAGTTCGTAAATTGCGAAGAAATTCTTTGCAATTGCGAAGCACCCAAATACTTCGCAGCGTACGAACTATTTAGTTTGTAATACGAACTTTTTCTTCGCAAGGATTTAACAGTGTGCTCTATTTCATATCTAGGGATCAGTTTGGCTATTTTTGAACCCCTTTATGACTCTCTATATAAAATGAAGTATTTTTGATAATCTTCAAGATGACTTATTTCTGAGCGGTAACTCGGCGGGTTACGACCATTTGAGCCAAAATTTCATCCGTTTGGCCGTATCTGACAGCGTTTGGTCGCTGGCCCCTGGCTCAAAGGGTCGCAACTCGTCGAGTTACGCGGTAGGCAGTCATTTTGCAAACTATCAAAAGTACTCAATTTTATAGGGTCATGAGGGGTAAAAAATGCATTTGCCCCGGCCAAAATGAACCCTATAGATATGAAATTGAGCAGCAAATTTGGATGTGCCCTTCAATCACACATATACAGGCCGACAATTTACCAGAAATGTGTGAAAATCGGGAATTTGCACTTTGCGTTCACTTGTGAGTGGTAGGACCTCGTTTCACACACTGAAAATTCAACTGTACGATTGTCACTCGAAAAACGTGAGATTTTTTTTCCTAGGAACTTGTAGATTTGCACGGCATGCACTCACTGAAAATGTACTAGTCACATTTCTCGCCCGTAATGAGCGGAGTATTTTTTCATCGCTCAGTAAAAGTGACTTTCGCTAAAACGACTCAAATCGAGTCTTTTCTGGAATTTTTTAAATCGCTCCAAAAGAGTGACATTTGATGATTTGACTCAAAAAGAGTCATCAAAGTGACTCTAATAGAGTGATGTTCATCCATGTCATTTTCCCAAGAGAATCCAAATTTGGTACAGAAAAGTCGCTCTCCAAAGATCGAAAAAGGCGACTCCTCCATTTTCAGTGTTTGTCACACAACTGCAAGAGCGACATTTCACACATAATACATATGATCACAGGACAACCAGGAGGGCTCGGCGGGCGAGGACGTCGACGGCATCATTAGATCTTGCGCTGTCTCCGTCGTCAGGATGAACATCGAGGGTAAGTGATACTGGTGACACGGATACTCCACTTGTCACCATACCCCAAAGGCCCTTATCTTTCAAACCACAAACTAACGTGAAGGTCCCACACACACTGTGAAAAATTCTTGTAGGTTTACGGGAAAATTTTCTACGAAGTGGAGTTGTAAAATTACGATCACTTATCGTAAAATTACAAGCAGTACCTATCGACTAGAAATTCAATTACAAGCAAGAATGGGCTGTCGTAAATTTACAACATATTTCGTAAGTCGTAATTTACAAAATAAATCGTAAATCTACGAACATATTTTTCACAGTGCAATAATTGTATGAACAGCTAAATGTAAGAAAAGTGTTTCATGTTCTACTTCTTTTTTAAATAGCCTTTTTTCTGAATCAGATCGCACCCCTCCCAGTGCAGCCACGCCTCGTCTCAATAAGAGAGAAACAGTAAGAACGAAGTGGATTTTAGTCTGTTAATCATAATTTTACTTGAGCACTTTTCTCGTCAATTAATATTATAATCCTTCAAAATTCAAATTTTAGATGATATGGATTTGTGTCTTCCGCGAACTTCATGTCGTAAGTAACACTCAGAATAAAAGCCCAATGTTGATCGATCTCTTGAAATCAAAAATGATGGTAATTTAATTTACTGTATTTATTTTTGTCCAGTTCGATGAAAACAATCAACTTTCCCAAGAAAACTTCGGCATTTTCCTGGAGAAGAAATTCCAATTGAACGAGACATTTATTGAAATTTTCAAAACCCATTGCTCTGACGAAGGTAAAGTATAATTTTAGCAGTGTGCACTTGAGCCCTAAACCAGGCATCAGACGGAGAGTGAGCTAGAGAGCTATGACTATCACACTTTTAACGTAATTTCTTGTAATTTTATTTTAAAAAACTACTGATTTTGAATTGCAGTGAAATCAGAATCTGACATCGAAGAAAAGACCCAAACACTTGTGAAATGTATGCTAAACTACAGGCCCCCTTCCAGAGCGGAATAAGCAAGAAACTTATGCACAACCACTGGGTCTGAATCTGCGGTAATTCCTAATAGTAACCCTTCAGCACCCACAACTACAGCCGGCAGTGCATCCTATATGATTTGTAAAAGGGAACAGTAAAACATTTTCTTTTCGAAATAACAGAATAGACTTCGTTTTCATCGCAACTCTTGGCGCACAGGTGTAAGATGGACATAAGCGGGTAGAAGGTCGCGCCTACAGAATGATCGAAGGTTTATCTCAAAGTTCCACCTCGTTAAAAAGTTCTTGTGCACGAAACTCAGAGAACTGTGGGGGCTAAACCAAAAATCCAAAAAAATATTTGAACAAGTTGGGATGAAGGGACAACCTTGACTAGCTAGGCCTCCCTACAGAACTAATGGCCTGCCTTATGCCTCTCCAATCGTTGAACACGACAGTACAAGCAAGATGACACATTTATCTAAATGTACTTACAATGCCAAAAAGTCCAAAATGTATCATCTGATCATCTGCTAAAAATCTAAGTCAAATTAAACGGTTGAATGATTCAAACTGCGGTTGGTGGCCTCCAAAATGCGGTTGTCCTGTACGGGGACCTCGGGACGCGCTAACATGACCACCCTCCCCCATCCCCTACACTTTCCCACATCTAAGATCAGGGGGTGGGTATCATTTGCATGTCCAGTAAGAAATACACCCGCATGACATGGTGACCAACCATCCCCCTCCCCCTCCCCCTCCCCCTCCCCTCCCCTCCCCTCCACCAACCCTCACCTCGTATCCCTCAGAAGTAAGTTTGTCTTCATACCAACTCACAAGTGTCAATAGTAAGCCAGAACAGACAATGGTTCACTTACAATATGATTCAAAAAGAGACTGCAAGAAATACTGTCAAAGAGGGCCAGTAACTTAAAATACAGTCAAGAAATTACAAAGACTCAGGACCTTTCAATGATGATGAGGATCTATTTTGAAATGAATGACAGGTATTAAGGATGGAATTAAAACAGTTGCCCCATTTCAATGGTTATATGGATGTATTTTAATAAAAAGTATAAACTTTAATGTTTTTAAGAAAGACTGATTTAGTATAAAAGCTCTCAGCGTAACTAATATGATACAAGTGCTGCTTCTCGACTAAAACCTGTCCACAGTATCGCCCCTAATATTTTAAAGATTCAACCCTCTTTAGAGTAATTATATTTACAATTCAATTTTGTTCTCTGAAAATAACTTTATAGAGAAACCTATCATCTGCAATCCAAATTCACAAGCAAAACGAATCGGGAAGTATGTTTGGGTTAGCACATGATTACATCTCAATGAGATATCGTATCACTGGGCAGTGCGGAGTAGGTTAGGAACCAAATGCTACAAAATTTGCCAAAATAATATCCAAACTATTTTCTTTTTTTATGTTAGGTTTAAGAGTAATAAGATTTTAATGGTCAAACCAAACTTTCATGTATTATCTTTGGTAAAATGTGACACCCTGTGTTGAGTTTAAAAATTAAAAACTTACACTTCTTTTAAATCAAAAATGCCTCTTCTGGCATGTATCAGAGAAGCTCACTTCCACTAATTTCATTCAGAATCTATACCGCGTTAAAGATATTATTTGGCTGGAATGAACTTGTGACGGCTAAATGACAAATCAAATGCAGGGGAACCGAGCAAGGATTCATAACAAACTTTTACAAAATAAACCGAAATTATGTTGCTGTCAGTAATTCTCACTAGCCAGGCCATGGGGATACCTGATTTTAATAATCAGATCATACTCTGATGTTTCCCCAACAGCATCACAGCTTCATTGTAAACATTGACCATGTTGTTAGGTTATGTCACTCACCCACGTACGAAGTCGCATCGATACAGGCTGTCGTTCCAGTAGTCCGTGAACTTCAATTCACAAATCCAACGCACTTTAAGATATTTTCAGGCACTACACTTCTCACTCCTCCCCAACCCACAGATATAAACAGCCAACGAATCGTTCGAGCCCACACTTCGACACACACTCCAACACACACACTTCCACAACACTTGAAACTTCGAGCAGTGACGTCCGCAACCTTAAAATCGACTTCAGACCCCACATAACGATAAATAATTATTATTCTTAAATTTTGATATTGTAAATGGACGATTAGCGCGACGGACTAAGCTGGAGCTCAAGCCTAGCTGAGCTACGCTCACACTGGAACCAAGATGGCGGACCATGGCGGATTACTTCGCCGGGGCAGAGTTGCCTACCTACCTGGGGAGTTGCCTTCCCTCTGGTAAGGGATTCCGGGGGCGGCCCGCTGCGCTGTTACCAGTTTATGGGCGGCACACTGTTTTTCGCCACTTCTTGCCTCTCGTTTCGTCAAAGGGGTAGGGCGTAAGCTAGCCGATAATGTAAAAAGACCTGACGATTATTCAAACGAACTGGTTTAAGGCTGGAATCAGCCTCCAGTCTGACCCTCGGGGTTTTGGGGGTGTGCTGAATTCACTGTCGGTGACCGTTTGCGCCTAATTACAGGGTTATCCTGAGGGGTCGTCGTCGGGGACCTCATCATCAGGTCGTCGTCGGGGACCTCATCATCAGGTCGTTGTCGGAGACCTCATGGGATTGCCGATAACCCCCCCCCCTCGTGAAATGTTGCTTGCGGGTTTTAGGGTATGCTAAGTTTAAGGTATAATAATAATAATAATAATAATAATGTTAAAGTGACAAAGTCCCTTTCCTGACGTGAACCACAGTCAGGCGCTCAAGGTTAAAAGAAGAAGCATCTGCTCTAAGGGAGGGCCACCCGGGACCCGGAGCTCCGCAGGCGCCCGTCGAATAAACTCTCAGTCTTTCAAGGGAGCAGGAGCAATACTTTAATTTACAGCGTCAATTGGATTGATACAAAATGATTACAATGTCGGTGTGCTGGTAAGACAGCTTGCTCACAGCTAGGCATATCACATCACAAGTCTTGTGCCTTAACTAGAATCTCCTTTTAAAACAAAGACAAAATTGTACTGCTGAGAAACAAGAAACAATCAAACAAGAATACTTATTAGAAAAAAGAGAAGAAAAACAGAGGAAGGAAAAAATAATCTGGTCAACTGATTTTTCTACCCTGGTCCAATCATACTTTAGATTACTTTGTTAGCCTAAGGAATGAATAATAAACAATTGAGCAGTTAATGAGTTCTAGTCACGACACAAGGCTTGGGAAAATGCAAACATAAGTATTTCCTAAAGTAAGAACGATACTTAGATGAAAACGATATACACAAAGCAAGTTCAAGAAACTTGAGATGAAAGGATCAGCAACAACTTGTGGAGAATAACACCTTACTGTGCTCGAAAAACCATAGCAAGACAATTGCTTTTTAAGGCATCTGTTGCTGAAGATTTCATCTCCGTATCCTGACTACCTTCTGTGCTCACATGACTCAGACAGCCATATGCAACCATGTATGACACGGCAAACACTCAGTCTCTCACAGTAGTATTGCCACTCTAAACAAACCAACTATCACAGCGATTGATGCCATATCTCACATGGCAATATGAAACAAAAGAGCCATGTCAGTAGTTAAGAGTAAGAGTTAAGTAAATTTGCAATACTATGTGCCTCGGGGCAAAGCTGGATCCACAGAACCGTCTAAAACCAAGATGGATAAAAGAAATAAACAAAGAAACTCTTAACTTAAATTGATTTTTAGAGTCTATTCAATGAGCTCCAAAGAATCTAAAATTTGCAAAAGTTTTACTTTGTTGAAAACAAAATTAAAAGTACATGACACAAGTCACAATTCTTAATTAGTAGTAAAAATCACAGACAAAAGTATTAATTGTTGCTTGAGAATGCTGTTAATCACTCTCCTGCAGAAAAGGAAAAGATAAATCAAACAAAGACCAAATAAATTGATTCTATTCATTTAAAAATCAGAGCAATCTCTATAAACTTGAAGATAAATTCAAAACACCCCAGGAACTTGAATTGCAAATACGAAGTGTTCAATACTAGGGGCAACCACAAGGCCTTGATAAAGAGATAAAAATTATAACAGTTTTGATTACAAAAACATCACTTTACAACAGCACAAAAATCAGATTCTGTCTAGTGGCCCACTTGCATGACATAGTACTTCAGGCTAACAGAAGAATTTCTCTGACCTCAGAATTGGATTATTATGAGGTACTCAGGTTAGGATGTAAATATATAGAATACATAATAATAAAACAAGCAAATTGAAAGTGAGAAACAGTGCTACAACATCAAGGTGATATACTGCACTATTCTACCTACACTATCTGTCACATAACAATATATACATACAGAAAGGCTTTGGTGGTTTAACACTGAGTATTAAATACCCTATGGCACTTTAAAACTCAACAGTTACAAAAACAAGGTTGCATCTGATTTTCAGAGGATATCTGCATGTAATGGCAGTACATTGTTTGGTTTTAAATAACTAACATATAGTTCTATATAAATACCGGGACTGATCAAAATAAGTGATTAACATCAGACTTCAGCAGACACTTTAAACACTGCTTGAATAAACAGCCAAATAGATCTCTTGTATGCAGCATAGAAACAACAACGAACAATCGTGCTCATAGATAAAGTTTGATTATAACAGTTTAAGCTATGTGTTGCAGATGATCCTGGTGAAGGTGGTGGAAGGGCTGTCCAAAATTTCCAAAAACCACACGACACTTCAGACGAGTTGCCAGAATTGAGATACACGTTCATGTTGAGGCAGTGATAAGGTTTGAGGACGGTCGAAAGTCAAGGCTATTTCTTTCAATTTTTTCTTCATTTCTCTTTCAAAAATCTAGAAGGAAAAACTCAAAATAAGACAAAACAGGGAAGCACAGATCGGTGAACATTAGGTGAGGAGACTCACATCATCTGAGTTGTCTTCTAGTATTTGACTCAAATCCCATTCTACTGAGGGCAGTGGATTATAAATAAAATTAGCTGCAGTTCCAACTCCAGGTAACACATGGCTTTGAAGTGCATGGAGTTCCCAAAGTGAGCTTTCCATTGCTCTACTTTTGCTGGGATCTCGTTCTTCCATGACAAATGGATCATCTGGAACTAAATTAGACATTACAAATGAACAAAGGTATTTTGAAAATAAGAATGATGTTCATGGTTTGACTAACCATTCGTACGGTTTGGATTGTCTATAAGGAGTTTTAATCCCGGATGTCGCAAGATGAGATTTCCAATAAACATAAGAATTATATGAATGTCTTCAGGAGGCGCCACTAAAGAAAGGCGTGCTAAGCGTTTGGCAAACGCAGCAACAATATTTTCTGGGAGGTGCCTGCAAATAACAGATCAGATCACATTTACAATAACAAAGAACAAAAATTAGAATAAATTGAAAAGGTAAAGGCGAATGCTCATTTTACTCACGTGGAACTTAAGAACATATCAGACAGATAAAACAAGCGAGCTTTAAACTTGGTGTGGAATATTTCAGGTTCAAACATGGAGTAGAGTTTGTTAAAAATATTTGGATATTCCCTGGAACAATATAAATTACAGGGAAGATTATTATTAAAATTCACCAAAAAAAGTTTTAATGGAAAGTAAAAGAGACAATTTGATACTCACAAATTGTGATTTTGAATCAAAGTGAAAATTCCTTGCAATGCAAGCAAACTTATTGCACCACCTACAATTGGGACAATTTAAGGTATTTCAGTCAAAGGTATATAAAAGCAAACCCCAACTTCTTAGATATTTCAGAATAATTACCTGAGTCAAGACTATCCATGAGATAATCTGTTAGGAGAAGTGGTTTGTCCAAGAAAGGCAATACTCTCTCCAAAAGCACGACAAGCAGCAAACGCTGAGTTGCAGGTGTGTGATTCCAATGCATAACACAACCCCAAACTTTATTCACAGCTTTCCGCATATGGTCCATGTTTAAAATATATCCATTATGGCCTTAAAAAATCAACACAACAATATTGGTTAACACAGGTGTATTCAGACTGGTAACAATAAAGTAGCATTACAGTGAGATTACCTTGCTGACCACATAACAAATTGTCTGTCAGATCATGATCCTGACCTCTCTCACCCCTTCCTGGCTTAGGGAGAGGAAATTTATCAATGAGATCCAGGTAGTTTCGAATAAAGTTTTCATCTGGTCTCTGTCCATTCCGTTGAAGCCCAATTGCAATAGGGAACAGCTGTTTCCAGACATTGTACAGAACATCTGGGTAAGTGGAAAATTCTTGAAGACGAGCTAAAAGTTGGCCACCATTCCTACCAGATGAAAGAATGGCCACCAGAAGCAGCTGGAACAAATAATGAAACAGGTTGTGAAAATTGCAGTGGAAAAAAAAACATTAGTACGCTTTCAAGAGCCAACAAGTAGAGGTGGCTGAGAATGTGTGTCTCAACTTCAGCTTACTCTAAGTCGGTTGTTTGGAAAGAAGTGCTCCTCTTTCTTCAAAGGTTCTAACGGATATTGGCCTTCCATGGCAATAAGTTTCATAGCAGTTGATAAGGCTTGAGTTTGCACAGAAATCTTTGGACTATTGGACACAACAGCTAGTATTTTGCTCCAGGAATCATCAAAACACTCCCGAAGCCAAACTCTGTATTGACTCTCTGTGTCGATATTGGCTGTGAATTCACAAACAAAGAATTTTCACAAGTAAAACACAAGAAACAAACAGATAAAGCAAATAGTATCCAAGGCTATAAAAATCAAACTTACATATTTCTGTGGCGGGGTGCTCTAAAAACATGTCTCGTCGTTTCAAAACCTCCAAAAATATGATTTCTAATGCAAGTAAACATGGTGGAATATTTGACTCGTTGCTCTGAAATAAATTGTAGTCTTGACTTTAAAAATCTATGCGTAACAGCAAGCAAAGGCAATGACAAAAGCAAAGATTTTCTCCCTTCTCCAAGACCCTGACTTGCACAGCCCCCAACGGTTCAAACACTCAGTGGTTGCGAGGCGAGTCGTTCTGCTAGAGGAAAACATGTATAGAAAGACGTCGCCCAGCAACCCTATTCCAGGTCGCACTCGTTTACTTTCCGAGGTATAGGCGTGCGCCGTTGCAGGGAGGCTGCAATAATCGAGCGCATAACGGCTGCAAGCTCTAGCCAAACGGGCCTGAGACGGTAACTTAGGCTTCCGAAACGAAAACGTGAAAGTGTCCCCCTCCTGCGGGCCCCACAAACTGCTTCACTTCGGACCCTCTGAGGACACCGCGGAGACCCTGCCGGGCGGAAAATCACGCACCTCAATAATGGCAATAATATCCGCGAGGTTGTTGGCGTTTCTTCGACTGGAGAGGAAGTCTATGGCCATAGAATGTAACTTTTTCGACACTTTGCTCGCCGCCATTTTGGTGGTGGTGCTGCCTCGGTCCTGCTCCGCTGAGCGAGCGAGGCGGGTGCGCCACTCACGGCCAGTCGGTGTCTGTGAGGCGCCTGCCCTGCCACGGGGGAGAACTCGTGGCTCAGGCGCCAGCATGCACTGCTGCCACCTGGCGGCGGATTTCTGAAGCAGAAGCGTCGTCTGCTCAGGCTAGCAGGGCTAGCAGAAGCTTTTTAAGCACTTAGGCAGTGCGACCACCAGCCCCTGGCCTGCCTGGTCAACATGGCTACGAGGTTAAGCATTAAGGCGTTTGTAACATTCAGCGCTGGCTGGTTTGCGAACTCGGCCTATAATGAATTCTCCCGAGCAAAATCGAAAAGATCTGAGTCGGTTGTAATAGATGGTCGAGTTGTCGATAAAAGACCAGCCCTGCCTATATTTGGAGTGGTGTCTGCTGCAACACCGTATGACACCAGTAGTGGAACTGATGTTGCTACTAGAGTTGGACAGGTAAGCAAAGCTTAATCTTCCAAATGAATTTTTTTTCTTCCTGGAATTGTAAAATTTATGTGGCACTTAGTTCTTCTTTATAATTTTCAGATAATGCAATTTGGATTTCCAAGTCTGGACAACATTCGATCATTTGATGACTATGTTTTGTCCTACGACAGGCGAAACAGAGTTGCAAACTGGGTATTTGAACACCTTACACCTGATGGAGTGAAGCATAATGATGCTGTGGATAGAAGTAAATGTGATTTTAAGGAGGACCTTTCAATCCACCCTTACTTTAGGTAGTAAATGTTCATCATCTGCTCAATGTTAGTCAATAATTATTCTATCACTCACTCACTTTTTCCTAATACTCTGATCTAGATCAACTAATGATGATTACAAAGGAAGTGGATATGACAGAGGTCATCTCGCAGCAGCCGGTAACCATAAGAGCCATCAAAAGCATTGTGAGCAAACCTTTCTGTTATCTAATATGGCACCACAAGTTGGTAAAGGTTTTAATAGAGACTCTTGGAATCGTTTAGAAAGACATGTACGCAAGCTAACTAAGTCACATCCTAATGTGTATGTTTGTACTGGTCCCCTATACTTGGCTCAGTAAGTCAGAAATTCAAGTTTTCTTTTCTTAGAACAAGAGGGAAAGATAAAAGACAAGTTAATTTCATCTTTCAGGAAAGAGGCAAATGGAAAATCATATGTGAAGTATGAAGTAATTGGCAAAAATATGGTTGCTGTTCCAACCCACTTTTTTAAGGTGATTGTAGCTGAAGATGCCAATAAAAATTACATGATGGAGTCCTATGTGATGCCCAACACAGTGATAAGTGATGATACACCTATTTCCAGTTTCATGGTAAAACCAGTGGTTAATATGTAAATAGTGTGTCTCTCTAAAAATGTTGAACATGTTCAAAACAAATTTTATGTTTGGCAGGTCAAACCAGAACACATTGAGAAACTATCTGGTCTTCTTTTCTTTGATAGAGTATCAAGAGACAAATTGCAATCAATCAATGGCAAAAAAGCCTAGTATCATAACTCCAGTGAGTATTAAGTTGTGGATACAATCCATATTTTAACTCATGAGGTAAGGCTGCTGTAAGGTGAGATAAAGAATTCAGAAAATTAGAGGAAGAAAAAATTAAATAATTACAACAACTGGTTATATTGCATGGAAATGATATTTTATTGTCCAAATAATACAACAATCATTGTTTTAGTACTAAAGCAATTTGTGGTTTTTTTATGTACAAGGGGCAAAGGAAAATATTTAGCTAAATAAATACTTTACATATGATACAGAAGACTTGTTTTAACAGGTACCACACAAACAATTAAGCTCTAGGGTTGATGCCCTCACTTATGTACACTATTTACAGATGGAACAAACAAAAAATTATCCCTGATCAGAACCTGTACACTTGGAACACAAAATGCTTTTCAATAGGGTGAGCTCAAAGTCTGCAATATTTAACAAAATAAGCTTGCTGTAATTCCATTCAACTTCAAGTTTTATTGGCCCAAGTGCTATGAAATGTAAACTTGTTCCCAGTCACAGAAATTCATTATTGATATTAGGATAAAAGTACACACCAAGTTTTAAGTGGGGAAATCCACTTCTTTACTTTTTCTGTAACTGTGAAACTTCATAATTACAACTAATAGGGAGCGTATAGCTCACATGATTTTGTAAAAGCCGTCCGGTAGAATTTTGTAGTGAATAGTCTTATTAACAAGTTGCCAAAAATTCCTCAAAAAGTTCTACAAGTACAAAGCTACAGAAGAATATTATTGTACTGGACATTTTGGTCTGCAGAGGCCTTATAATATAAATATCAAATAACACGTCTACAGTTTCAAAATAGAAGTCCTGAAAAGTATAGAAGACAGTCATTATAACACCATTGGGATGAAATAAATTATACTGATTCAACTCATTTAATGCTAAAGATCCAGTTCATTCTTGACTTCCAAGTACCTTTCAAGCTGTACGCTAAATCAAGAGAGATGTTTGACTCCAATGACTTAATTGCTAACAAAGAAAATATACTGTAGTATGCAGTCTTTGCTTTCAAAAAATGAGCTTAAATGATAATGAAGCCCATAGGAATTAAACTGAGATTCACAATAAAGACAATATCATCAGTTGAAGCAAAAAGCACCTTTTCAAGCAAAACTGGTACAAATATATAGCACACTTGATCTACAATACTGATCAGTTTAGCTTTTAATAACTAGTGGATACAGATTTTTTCCTTTGTCAGGACATAACATTGGAAGAGTCACAAAATTTTAAAGCTTTAGCTAATTTTCAATTGGAAAATTTGCTAAGAAAACAGTATATGTTCATGACATTTTGATATTTTATAAAAAGCATAGCAGATATTTTTAAGCAGAGCTCTCACAATACTTTTATAAATTTATAGAATGGAAACGATGGCAGTGACTTGAAAGAATGTTCAAATAGATATTTTTCCCAAACCACAGTGAATATGTGTAAAAAGGGCTAAGTTGACAAAACACACAAGCAGCTATCCAATATGACTATATCGTATTTGATTGCTGCACCTTTCATCAAAGGATTCTATATCATAGACTTGATTTGAATTTTGAAGTTGAACTCTGTCAAGCTATGATGAGTCTTAGCTTCTTTGAAATCAAACCAAGCCAGAATAAGAAACCTTATTGGTCCAATCCATCAACATTTCGGGTCATTATAATTGGTAGTTGTTTCAGTTAATCAGAAAAAATACATGAAAAGGCACTTTTAAAAGAGATATATAAAGTTAGGTAGAGAAACAGGTGTCAGCACAAAATTATGAAAATATCCAGGAAAATTCTGTTTTGTTACCATGGTCCAAGTTTAACAGATATACAGGTAAAAATCAATAATGACTAGCTTACCTCGGTCTGAAGAGATTGAAATTAAAATTAAAACTCAAATAAGAAGGGACAGAAACCATTAAATAAAACCATGTTATTTATTACTTGACATTAAAAATCTCATGAAATGATGATGACTTGGTATTCTGTACATGATTTAAGTAGAAATTAGTTCTACTTCTCTTTGGTCTATGTTCACCTCACAATCAAACCTTAATCATAAGGATGATTCTAATCGAGAATTTAAATGTGGACTGCTCACAGAGTCTGTGTGTGAACTAGATGAGTGTGTCTCATGGCTAGCAGAGTCCGAGTCATTGCTGTGAGGGCTTGAATAATTTGCAGCTTCCTGAAGACGCATAAGCATGTTGAGCTGCAGAATGAGAGAAAACCATTTTTCATGATTATTTCCCAAAACAGATGATAAAAGTAAAACAAAAAAGGTATAATCTTACCAGAGGATCTCCATCTGTGTCACTGTGAGTTGAACTCATGCTTCTTATACTGTTTCCACCGGTTACCATTGGCTGCATATCATATCCTACATCTTCAGCTCGAAGTCTAAAAGTAAAATACACATATCAATTTAGTCAAATTTCAAGGTAACACTAATTAATGGCTATTAACTTCACAAGGATATGATAACGCAACTTACTTGAGAAGTGCTTCATGCCCACCCTGCACAGCATCTTCAGTCCAGGGATAAGTCTGCACAATGAAAACAGTGGGATCCTCCCAGGGGGCTCTTCGGCCATAAAGCTGTAATCCTTCACGCACTGCTTCCAAAAGATATGGCACCAGAGAGTAGTTCCATAGATCAGTAAACCAAATTTGTGAGCCAGCTGAGTCAGTTGGACACGGAAGAAACAAACGAGGGCCTGAGCAAAAGAAGGTAAAAATATGTTTAATGTTTTAAAGCCAACATAAATGATAATAACAATCAGAGATATACATATATCACATTTATGACACACACCTATTGTAACATCAGATGAACTGTGAGCTTCTAAAAATTTGTTTAGCTGCTGCCAAACTTTAGGTATCCAATCTAACACTCTTGCCATATCAGGGTTTGAAGAGCCTTCTCTTGCTTCAGTCTCCAACAGTTTACGCCGTAGAAATCGACCCAAAAATCCTTTGACGGGTTCCATATGATTGGCACATAATATCCACCTGAATAAAACCAATAAAGTTTTAGAAGGTCAAAAATGTTCAATTTCTTCTAGTTGGATTGATTATTTTGCTTATTTTGAGGCGAAAAAGATGTATATGTTACAGTCAATAGGTGGTGCCCGGTCAAAACGGGTTTTAACTGGTCAAAACGCGAACTGACTGGCCGAGCCGGTCAAAACCCATTTTGGGATTATTTTTGGGATTGTTTTGAAACTATCGCGGAAAGGGTAGCATTGTTGGGGAGTGCTACTAGGGTAACAGGTGGCCCTAGCCAGCTCCAACTTTTTGGCAGAATCTTAATTCTAATTCAGAAATCATGGCTTATAAAATTTAATTTAATGAGGCCCTGCGCTCAATGGCAACGGCGCAGTCCCTGTCAGGCGGAGGGCAGGGCTATGTGCGGTGTGCGTGCAAGACGGGGTGCAAGCCGTCCAGCAAGTGCAAATGCAGAGGGGCCGGTGTGCTGTGCAACTCGAAGTGTCACGGCAGTAGCACATGTTCAAACAAATAGAAAAAAAATCTATTAAGCAAAATCTATTAAAAAAATAGTCACCTTTTGCCCAAGGCAAGCATAGGCAGAACTAGTTCTACCCATATTACTCCCAGTCAATTCGCGTAATACCCAGTCAATTCGCAAAATACCCAGCCAATTCCCGTTCTTTCCAATTAAAAGCCGAAAATTAATCCCAAAATGGGTTTTGACCGGCCCGGCCAGTCAGTTCGCGTTTTGACCAGTTAAAACCCGTTTTGACCGGGCACCACCTTTTGACTGTAACAGATACAAACAAAAATTTGTTCAGAAATTCATACCTAAAATTGTGGTGAAGCTGTAAGTTAGTAGTTGAGCAAGTAGCCTGGTTCATAGTTCCAATGATGTATGGACATTTATTGTATTTGGCATTAAGGAAACCATTGAACACATCTCCCAAAGATGCTGCATGGTGAAGGTTGTCCAATATAATAACAGATGGTAGGTCTGCAGCATTATTTTCACATTGCTCTGCAACATTTGCCAGATACTGCCGAAGTTCCTTGCTACTTTTATGGTCAACACTGCGGACAGAAATAAAAAATGTTATGGAATAAATCAACATTTCAGCGGTCAAACTTTATAACAACCCCAACAGAAAAATACTAGTTTAACTTACTTGAAGGTAGCAATTGATTCAGCAGTGGATTCCTTCCCACTTCTTAAAACTAAAAACTCAGCCAGTTTATTGGCTAAGTAAGATTTCCCCGTGCCACTTGGTCCACATAGAATAATACGACGATGTTCAGTTAAAAGTGAGATGTATCTGTCAAACAAAAATTATCATTAGAGATTTTTATCAAAATCCATCAATCTAAAATGACAGTGTCATCAGTATTTTATGCATATGACTTACCTCTGTATGATGGACTTTGGTATCAATGTTTCAAAGGCTAGAGCATCAACACTTCCATTTTGGACAGCACCCTTTAGGCAAATTGTAATTGAATCAGCATTGCCAACAAGGTAGCCACAGGGAAGTAGTTCTGGAGTAGGTGAGTCTTTGTTCCGAACCACTTCACCCACATGATAACTAGCTATAGAGTCGGTGCCAAGACCCAAACTAGTGGTTGGATCAACCCTTGAAAGATATTCTTTAAATAAGCGTTTGATCAAGGTATCCAAAACTTCCCATTTTGTCTTCCCTGATACAGCAATTGCTGCCACATTACACATTTGAGGTGGAGACTCTCCTGATTCTTCCAAGTACTTTTCGTAGCTGCCATGAGCTCCGAGCAGTACAGAGACAGGAGTTCGCTTGCCATCAGGATCTAAAGCAGCTAAAGCTGCCATGGACATGGTGCTGGTAGAAGTTCCAGTGTTGTTGAGAAAGTCTACGTTGTCTGAGAATGAAAATAAAAAAAACAATAATTTTTTTTATAGATTTTCTAAAGATAAAAGCAGACATTTTTGATTTCTACTACAGTCAATTTACCAATATTAGAGTTAGTTGCATCAGTCATACTAAATCGCCTTTCCAAACCCTCCATTGCTAAAGAACATTGAGATGTTGTTAGGGATTTACTAGTAACTATTCTTTGTAGCCTTTCATTGTCTTGCTTCAGATTAAGCATTTCATTCTAAAACAGAGAAACATTCAATTAAGTTAGCAATAACTTACAAAGGTAACTGAAAGGAAATTTTGAACATCAAGGTTTGAACTCACCCTCATTTTCATAACTGTGTCCTTAAGACTCTCTAGCTGGTGTGCAGAACTTAGGGCTTCAAGCCTTATATCAGTGAGCACAAGATCTTTTTCTCTAAGCTGTTTTCGAAGTTCCTCTACTAACTCAGGGCAGTTAGTTTCCTCTACACCATTTCCTTGGTATATCCTGTCAACAGAGTGAACCTCCAAATGAAAAACAAGCCCTTTTAAGAAACCGAATACTTTATACAACACTCTTCACTTAAAAGAGAAACTTACGCTGAGGATGACTGGCTCAGTTTTGTGTTTTGATTAGCAAGTGAAGACAAAGTACCATTTCCACCATTCAGTAGGGGCGAAGATGGGGCTGAGAGATCAGAATGCATCCCTCTGGCATCTTCCACATCGGAAACTGATCCATTCTTGTTTTTCTTTGACCTCGAAAATGCTTTGCTGAAGGAGCTTCTTAACCAGCCTTTCTTCTTCTTGTTCCCCGGGGAACCACAAGCAGGATGAGCTGAGCTGGAATGACTGCAGGCGGATGACAGCGAATTGAGACTTGAAACAGAGTCCGTAGACAGCTGTCTCGACATGGTCATTCCCTCTCCATCAGTGACTGTGTGTCTTCTGGTCAAATTTGGTGACATGTTCTGAATGTACGCTGATGTGAGACCAGCCTCGACACTTTGCTTGCGCAACAGCTCAATGGTTTGCCTCAACTCCAGTAACTCCGAATCCTGAATGGAAGTTGGTTTTCCAAATGTTAGGGTCATTTCAAATCACTAAACTAACTTCAATCTAGAAGTGCACCAACCTTTCTCTCAGATGAGGAGGTGAGCTGGTGAAGGCGAGCAGTCATATTGGAGAGAGACTGTTCGAACGCAGACACCACGTGAGCCTGCAATCAGAAAGAAAACTTTGTCACCTTAGCACTTGCCGCTCAGCCTGGCGAGCGAGGGCAGGCAACCCAAAGAGCACGCCTGTGCAGCTCGCGATATTGCCTACCCACACTGACTTTGTCTTGCAATGACATTTTTCGGGTTGAAAAGGGTACGGTAAGTCGGACCAAGTGGTAACCTCACCTCAAGCACTACTTTGACAACTGGTGTGTCGTCGTCGTGGTGTGCGAGTATGTGTGTGTATTAGTGTGACTCGAGTGAGGTTTGTGTGAGCATGTGTGTATTAGTGTGAATGTGAGGGTTTTTTTTTTTTCGTTTTTCAGCAGCCCCTACCGCTGGTACCTGGAGGGTGGGGCAGCTCCTATAGCGGCTGCGCCGGGTCGCGATCTCCCACCACGGCATCTGGGGCTTGGACCTGAGGACGGGCTTGGAGGCGACGGCCTCCTCCCACAGGGGGTCGAGCGGCCGGCTGCCCGGGGTGGAGCTCGGCGCCGGGCGGAGCAGCACCCCGCCGGTCCCGCACCACGACCCCGATGAGGACGCCGACGACGAGCTCCGCGACGAGTGGCCGCTGGCGCCGCTAGCGCCGCTGGCCGAGCTCCAGGTCGACGCCGTGCTCTGGTGGCCCCAGGTGCTGTAGCCGTTCAGCCAGGGGGCGGGGCCGGGGGCGGCGGCGGCGGCGGGGCTGGGGGGCGGCAGGCTGGCCGTGCTGCCCCCGCCGCAGCTGGAGGTGCGCGCCGGCGGCGCCGGGGGCGGCAGCTGCAGCTGCAGGCCGCTGAGGTGGAGGCGGCTCTGGGGGCGGCACGAGCGCGCCGCCCGCACCGTCGCGAACCCATCGTGCACCGGGGTCGCGATGGGGGCCGCCAGGTGCGGCATGGCGTCGCCCGCGCCCGGGGCCTCGTCTTCCTCCTCCTCTTCTTCTTCACCACGAAGACGGCCTGCTTCTCCTCCTCAGGCGGCCGCGGGGACACCGGCACGGCGGCAGCGCGGGCGCCACGGCATGTCGACGGCTAGGAGGGGAGCGTTCTGTCGAGGGAGACAACGACCGTCATGTCGGCGGCGAGCGCGGAACAGTCGGCTCAGGCCCGCGGCTGTGCGTGCGTGCGTGCGTGTGTGTGTGCGCTCTGGGTCGTCAGTTCAACTCTGATATTCCTTCTTGGCACACGGGACTAATCCTACATCCTCTTCACTACTGATACTGATAATGCCTTCATATTACATCGATACTACTCATAACTTTTGCCAACATGAAATCAATAATACCGAATAATACCCAACTATGTTACTTACATGTTACTTACAATATCACCTCGATATTCCTCCACATATGACTAAAGGCAGTTGACGACCCCTCGGATCGCCGCGCCGCATGGGTAAAAATTCGAATTTCAAATAGTCAAAAAACACGAGTAGAAAAATAAAAAAAATCCTCATTATTTTGGTTTTCGACAACTTTTGAATATTACTCTGAAAAGCACGAGGACGCCGATAGAGGTAAAGTCCATCGTCATGGGCCGAGCGAGGCGAGGAGGAGTGATTCGTATTCCCGGAGTAGAAACCCTACAAAAAGGCCGTCCCCGCCGGCGCACCGCCCGCCTGGCCCGCCCCTCCCCGCCTCGGGACATTCAATGTCCTGCACGCAGCTCCTCCTCCCGCCCCGCCCCGCCCCGCCCCGCCCCGCCCCGCCCCGCCCCGCCCCGCCCCGCCCCGCCCCGCCCCGCCCCGCCCCGCCCCGCCCCGCCCCGCCCGCGGGGCTTCTCGATATGGCCTGCAGTACTGGCCGCGCGAGACCGGCCAGAGCCTCCCGTGCCCGTGGCTCCCATGGCCTCCACGGTGCGGTGTCCCGGCGCGGCTCGCACCTTGATCCACTCTGGCCGGTCGAGCGGACTAGAGTCCTATAGTCCTATAAGGACTCGAGAGCAGCGGACTATTCGAGGAGACTCTATGCTGGAAAGCCAAAGAGTGAGAGTGTAGCGCACTTGCAGGCGAGTGAATTGCCATTCGTGCACCTATGTTCCTCCTCAAGTGCGAGAAATTCCTAGGAAAAGGCACCTTTCTGTTCGTAAGAATGGAAATTCATACACCTACAAATGTGTGGTATTCAAACACTGGCGTGACCAGGGAAGGAGATGCTCTCCTTTGCCTAAGGTTCGGCAGCTCGGAAACTTTTCCGGAAAAATTGGAAAAAAATCCCCCTTCTTTCTCGGGAAAAAATCATGGGGGTCGGAAAGACTTGATAAATTGGAAAATTAAAAGAGCTAAAATTGCGTTAAAACACACTTTTTAGTACGCACTGCAAACCCTAGAATCCAATTTCTCACCCATACTAAATTAGAGTGAGAATTTTTAACCTCACTCTTTTTGAGCGAGATTTTTCTGAGCCTCGCTCTATTTGAGTAAGGATTTTTTAACCTCACTTAATTTGAGCACGAATTCTCACTTTATTTGGGCGAGGTCTCAAAATTCTTTCTCAAAAAGGGCGAGGAAAAAAATTCTTACCCTCCAGAGAGTAATAAAATTGCCCTCAAATTCTCACTCGTATGGGGGCGAGAATTAGGACTCGTAGATTTTCAGTGCGTGTTTATGGTCCAGAACGATGACAAACGCTTCCTGTTGAGATGAAAAATGTGCAGATCTTCAAAATTCACTAAAAATTTTAACAATTTCTTCGTCAAATTTCGATGTTTATTAACATTATGTCGAATCTTGAAATTTCCACGATTCTGACCCGTTTTACAACTTCTTTTATACACCGCATACTACCAGAGGCTGAAGGAACGTAATTAGACAGTTTCGTACCGTTGTTGTCATCACAAACGCAGATTTCATGAAACTAACAATTTTTTTCCAAATTTTCCAAAAAAAAAAGGGGGGGGGGAAATCAGCTGTTTTGCATCAATTTGCCTTTTCTTACTCGCTTTCTACTTCCCCTTCTGATTTCTGACTCTTGGCCTTTTCCTTCTCCTTTCATTTATTTATTGTTGCTCGATGTCATGCGGCAGTCATAATAAAGAGACGGACAGACTGACAGAGGGAGGCAGGGAGAGAGAGGGAGAGAGAGAGAGAGAGGGAGAGAGCAGTTCCTCCCTCCTCATCGTCAACGTCGCGGTTTAGGTCCGGGCGGGGACTATAGGGCGCGGAGAAAACACCTTTTCAATTTGTTAATCTCCGACCCAATCCCTACCTAGCCCCGATCCCCACTCCCTGACCACAGGCCCTATTCACACAAACGTCCAGTGGGATCAGAGGAAAGGGAGGGAAGACCGGGGGGAAAAATTGGGACTTAAGAGTCAAGGTGAGACGGCTGGTATATGTGGACCATAGACAGCTTTCCAGGCAAGCAGCATCACATCCAACACAAGTTAAGACGGTTGCCTACCCGTCTATGTGCTGCAGACTGAGACCAAGGGAGGCAGGCGAGGTCGACAGAGTGCGACACAGAGAGAAGCAGCCGCCATCTCTGTCACACTCATTTGAAAAGCACATGTCACCTCCCCAGAACTGCAGTGATGAGGCAGAGACACCCCGACCTTGCTGACCGGAGTGCAATACACACACACACGACAGGGAGAGATGGAGTGAAAGAGCAGGAAGAGAGGGGTGCGGGAAGGAAAGAGACACAAATAGGTAATATCGAGTAATATCTACATGACACTGAGAGCAGTTCGTGCAATCCGCTTCAACCACAATTGAATCACGGCAAAACTTTAATGAGCTTTTACGATTTTCCTGTTTTCTCCCTATTTTTTAGGCAACGAAGTTGCCTTCTAAGATCAGTCGAAACGTTAGTCAGTTGTTCTACATTGCCCCTATGGGACAAAAAAATCTGGCCCAAGGGATTTTGATAAAATTTACAGCAGTTATAGAACTGTATATTCTAAATGCAATTTCGAAGTTTTATCAAAATCGCTCTTACAGAAATTTTGGAAATTTGATTTGAAGTTCTGGTTGCTCGACTCGTCAGCGGAGCGAAAGAGAAACCTCCAAAGTCTGCGTTCAAACAAAGCTCTGCTTCAGTTAACTGCGCCAGAAAGAGATGACACCACTGAAATTCGCACGTGACCACCGTACCGCCCTTTCGAAACCTACTTCATTTTTACCGAAAAAATAACAGAACGCCAACCGCAGACTCAGTCCTCAGTTCATGTTTTCAGTCGTCGATAGAAATTAGTCTGCCTCTGTGTTCCCTGTCAATGCGTAGAGGCTCCCATAATTGTTTGGTAAAGGCCTGCAACATCATTTTACGTCGTTACTAAATTTAAAACTAGCAAAATATATTTTGAGTTGGTTTGAGTGGACACCAAGGCGGCGTTGTTTATAGCTGGCCCGCTCGGCGCCATGTTTGTGTCTTAAATGTGAGGCGGATAAAATTCACGATTTGGGCTCTCACAGAGAGTTTTGACCTAATATTTTTAATTTCTATTTCATTTAATGGTAAGTGTGTGGCAAATGTGAAAGTGGAACCCTTTAATTCTTGGCTGGTGGTTTGATTCAGTGGTTGTCAAGGCGCGTTGTTGACAGCTGGCCCGCTGGGCGACATTATGTGCGGCCGATGTCTGGCGAATAAAATTCATGATTTGGCTATCACCAATAAATCTGGCTTTGGCTTTATATTATTAAATCCTTTTTGACTTTGAGGTAAGTGTTCAAACCAAGGGGGCCGTTTAACGCGTTAGCGTTAGAATTTTTTATTTAATTTTATTTCTTGATGATGGCCCCTCACGGCCGCAGCCGATCTTGCCCAAGCGATAAACGTTTACAAGGCGAATTGAATGCGTTAATAGTTGTTGAATACCTGCAGAAAACGTATTGGTAAGTTTGACTTCAATCTGGTGAGCAGATTTCTTGAAATGGTGTACATTTACGAGTATCTTTTGCGTAAATCATTGTTTCTTCGTATTGAACCTCCGTGAAACGATTTCTGCATGTCTGTAACAGCTATTTTCACATTCATTTCGGCTGTGTAACATTTCGTTTAGCTAAACTAAATAGTAAAAGTCGCTTGGTGCGTTAGTGGCGCCTTGACGCGATTTAAGTCGCGAGGTGGACGCGTGAGCCGTGACCCGCAGATCCATCAGCCTTGTTTTGTTGAGTGCAGGTCCCAGCCTAGAACCACGAAAGGGGTAGGTCTGGGCACTCCCACCTCAAACGCGCTCCGTTTTGTCGAAGGGGGCGGCGCCTCACCCAGCCTTCTTTTGTTGAGTGGAGGTCCCAGCCTAGAACCATAGAAGGGAGGACTGCGCACTCCCACCTCAAGCGCGCTCGGTTCTGTTTATTATAAGGCGGCGGCGCCTCCTCCAGCCGACTGCGAATAGTGCCAGTTCCGAAGGCGAGCCAAGCCGAATCGGCATTGTCGCAGGTATACTCGCCCGCTCGGCCCCTCGCTGCCCCTCTGCGCGGCGCGCAGGGGAGGAGGACCGGAGAACCGTGACTGGGGGGAAGGGGGGGGGGAATCTGTTGATTCAACTCATGCACAATAGTTCAAAAATTTCTTTTGGAAGAACACGTTAGAACAAAAATGTGAAAGCAGTGTTCTTTGGCTGAGTGCCCCTTAAGACCAGATCAAGACACCTATTCACATTCAGACACGAGGCCATAGCTATGGACTGGGGCCTTCACATCTCTCATTCGCATTGGTACCACCCTAGCAAAAAACTTCTTTTGTAATATTTACAGGTGATTTAAGTGTATTAAAAGAATGCGATGTTAAGAAAATACATTTTATACAGATACATTTCACGCTTTTTCAATCACTTTCCTTAGTAGCTATCGTATGACATGTCATACAAAGTATTGAAATTTGATAAAATGTGAACAGCGGAGTAGTGTCCTTTCTGTAATTCATTGTTTGGTGAGTGCGGCAGAAGGAAGAACTGCGGGGAAGTTCTAGCAGTGCTTGACGTCATATTTTCGGTTCAGAAAGTATTGTAAATAGGAAAAAATAAAATAAAAAGGGGACGAATGTTTATTGTACATTGCGTATTAAACATATTTCAAAACTGAAAATTATAACATTATTGCATTATTAAACAGAATGGAGTCAAGCCACGGGAGTCCGTGGCTTGACTCCATGCAGGAGTGAGATCGTTAGCACTCAGCCCAGAAGGCATTGCCTTAAGCTAGTATATTCGTTGCACTATGCACCCTCACTTCAAAAATCAAGCTGATCGGACAAATTTTACTGAGAGACTAACTCCTAAATCATTTGAGCTAGAGAGCGCACCTTTTGCATTTGATCCGCTATACTAGTGACGCTGATCAAACCGTGAGATAAAACAAATTCAATAATATAATCAAAAAGGCTGGAAATTTGAAAGTCAATATTTCTACGCATAGACCATTCTCCTAAGTATTTTGTGGAACTAAAACATTAACGTACTTCGTGCCTATTAGGATTTCGTGAAATCGTATTTTTTTTTTTTAGGAATAGCAGACAGCAACTGTTCATTCTTGCTCCCCTATTCTCTCTCTCTCTCTCTCTCTCTCTCCCTCTCTCTCTCTCTCTCTCTCTCTCTCTCTCTCTCTCTCTCTCTCTCTCTCTCTCTCTCTCTCTTCCACATGCTACTCGCAGCCAGTTGCGGGGTGAACGGCCCGTCGCAAACAGCACGTTCGACTTGCAGCTGAACGTGTGTGTGTGTGTGCGCGCGCGTGTTCCCTCCGTCGAAGGAATAACCGAACAGACACGTACCGTACATCGGGGGGGGGGGGGGGGATAGGAAGTGGAGAGAGATCGTGTGCACCGCACCAGGCGGAGGCTGTTCCAGAGCAGAAAAGCATAAGGAAAGTCGACCGTGCTAAAGACAAATTCGGAGGGTATGTTGGGTATGGCGCGGCTCGGTAGGCCCCACCCCGCCCCGCCACCCCCCACGGGGCGGGCGAGACTTGCGTGAGCCGGGCAGGGCGGGGCGGGGCGGGGCGGGGCGGGGCGGGGCGGGGCGGGGCGGGGCGTGGTGCGTACCCAACCCTTGGCCTCACCGCCACCGCCCGCCCCTTAACACAGCCGGCGCTGCCGCCACAGGGGTGGCGCGCTCCGCCCCGCCCCACCCCGCCCCGCCCCACCCCACTCCGCCCCACCCCGCCGCACCCCGCCCCGCCCTGCCCCTCCCTGCCCCGTGACGACACAGCAGGCGCGCAGGGAGGGCGCGGCGACGCGTTAAAGAAGAGTTCAGTCCCGACAAGAAAGTACACACGGCGCGACGCGACGTGCCCTTCGAGTTTCGGGAGCGCTATGGCCGATGTGACCCCGCGACCCCCGGGGGAGGGGGCGGGGGACAGGGGGGGAGGGGGGAATGAGGAGGCTGAAACCTTCCAGCCAGGACCGTCCTGTAAAATACTTAACCCACCCCACCCCACCACCAAAAAAAAAAAAGAGAGAGAGAGAGAGAGAGAGAGAGAGAGAGAGAGAGAGAGAGAGAGAGAGAAAGAAACAATTGCCGAACTCAAATTATATGTAAAAAAAAAATAAAAAAATAAATAAACCCACTTTGGCAAATAAATTAAAACAACTCTGCTAAATTCCTACAAAGAATTTTAGAGCTTTGCAGTTTGCATAGCATTTGCTTTGCAATTACAAAGCATCGCTTCGCAATAGCAAAGCATTGCTTCGCAATTACAAAAAAATGCTTTGCAAGTTCCAAAACTTCAAAATACTTTGCAATTTGCGAAGCATTTGCAAAGCATTTCTTTGAAGGAATTTGACAGTGAACGGAAAAGTAAATAGCAAATAGCAGGGTATCTAGAAAATAAGCACCGTAGCTTAAAAATTAGCTGCACCTGTACAGCAAAAAAAAATAAAAATAGTACACCTGCTAATAATATCTTTGCTCAGACACGATTTTTTTAAAAGTGTTATCTTTTAAGATATCCATCACACGCACCCAGCAACGGAAAGAAGGCGCGATTTTTTAATTTTTATATTTAATATGTTTACTATTTGGACGCAGTTGGAGGGAATGTGTCTGTTTGCGAAGGCTCCACTTCCTCCCTTCCCCAGCCGCCTCGGTATGTCACTGCTCCGCTCAGTCCATTGGAAACCCATGTGCATGAATACCACACACTTGTTGGTGCGCGAAATTTTATACGTACACTTCCTCCTCAAAACGCGTAAAACAATGTACACTGCTTTCGCTTGTTCAAGTGTACGAAGGAAAATTCTCACACTTAACCGCAGTACGTGGAATTAGCACACTTAGGGTTTGCCCCCTTCCACTTAGCTGGTGGAGGGCGCTGTGGTTTTTGCCGAAGACTAGTTCCTCCGGATAATGTATGTAGACAGCCAGTGGCGGGGCGGGATGGGGCGGGGCGGGGCGGGGTGGGGCGTCGCGAGCTAGGGCGGGGCGGGGTAAGCCGAGGGCCCGCCGCCGTTCACTCACCCCACAGGGCTGGTGCGCTACCGGGCCGAACTTACTTTTTATTATGCTCTGATGGGGTGGCGTAGACAGAGAAAGAGTTAGCGAACAGAAAGGCGAGGTGAGGCCCCTGCTACGCCCCCCCCCCCCTTCCCCCTCCCCACCTCTCTCTCTGTCTCTCTCATACGAAAGGGTTGTGCCCCAACGTTAAGAGTAACTGCATGGCCTGAGCGTTAGGGGGAGAGAGAGGGAAATAGGGGGGCGCATGTCGCGTGCGGTGCTTCACTCTGACCATAGGGTGACCGGGGACCGCACTCTCGTCAGGCCCTTTAGCGCCAGCTTTCAATACAAATGCCTCACGAAACGGGAGAGTTGAAATGAATGTCACACACTTGCACACTGGAAAAACAAAGGTAGGACTTAATGCCTTTCTAGGGGTGTGAAATTTTAATGCCTTTGCAAAGGCACGAAATTGTCCAAAGGCATTAAAATTTAACACCTTTGAGCAGTTTTAATGCCTTTGCAGGGGTGCTAAATTTTAATGCATTGGTAAAGGCATTAAAACCCTTCTCGTCCTACCTTTGTTTTTCCAGTGCAATTGAGTGAACTTACATTTGCATGTGCGCACACTGCACACTTCTTGCACAAGTAACTGTGTGAATTTCACGCACTTCCTCTGTCACGTGTGCAAATCCCTCACATTCACACGCATAGCTACAAATGTGTGACATTTACATCCACACTTAGATTTTCAGCACAAAAACAAAATAACGTGAGATGGACGGGGTGGCCGTCTCCTGAAGCTCTCCGGGGGCTCCGTGCCGGATGTCCGGCTATAACCTGGGCGCTGGCCACCCCCTTGGGGCGCACGCCACGCCCCGCCCCGCCCCGCCACGCCCCGCCACGCCACACGCACCCGGCGGCGCCAGGGGAGGGCCCAGCCCAGGAGGGAAGCCCGGCAGCGCGGTGCTCGGGGAGAGATTGGGGGCGGGGGGATGCACTCTGTAATAAGAGTGGAGGAAGGCAGAGCATATAGATTTGGAGAAATTTCGAAATGCGCAGCTATAGATACCAGTTTTCAGCAAGGAGAAAAAAGATTAGCTGTATATGGACAGCCAACTTTCGGAGCTATATGTAGCTAAAGATTAGCTGAGATTAGTCATAGAGCTAAACGTTTTGCTGTGCAACAAAAAGTTTTAGTTGCAAAGGTAATAGTGTTAGCTGCATAACTTTAAGAAAAATAGTTATCCATGTATAGATAATATTTTAGCTAATACGCAGCTAATTTTTTCCCTGCATGAAGTTGTCGCTATAATTTCGAACTAGAGTTGCGTAGTTCTTGCTGGACAGTGGCATGTGATTCAACTCGCGGAAATGAGGTGGTCGATACCGACCCGCGCCGCGGAGTGTTTGCAATCGGTCAGATACTGGCTGTACCCGATTGTCTTCCATCTCTCTCCCTCTCACTTGAGGACCATAAGAGTGGGAGAGACAGAGAGACAGTCGGGTAAGCCACTATCCGACTGACTATAAACACTAGCGCCGCGCCAGAAACAAACCGACAGCGGCGGGAGCGTTAAGTTCGAGTCGCAGCAGTCGAAAAAAATATAGCAGAAGGTTGGCTATGACTGCGGTGCGTTTCAAAACCACCCCAAAACTGCCAATCAACTCCCTTTTCCCTCAAGTGCAATGTAGAGTTGCCAGAAAAGTTAAGCAAAAAACCGCCATCCACTGTGAGAAAAAAAAAACTACAATTTAACTACAATTTTTTACCGTTATTTCGAAGTACAATTAAATATTGTACTAAAAATGTATCCGGTGTAGGGTAAATTAGTGATGTACGGCAACGAAAACCGTAAAACCGTTAATTCAAAACCGTTTAGTTGTATGAGGTACGGTTTTTCTCACAGTGTCACAGCAGTGTGCAGGTGGTGGTATCTCCGCCTGCGTACTAGGCAACTCCCCTGAACTTGTGCACAGATGTTGCCTGGTAGGCAGGCGGAGACACATGGGCCCGTTACGTACAGGTGCATTGGGACGTTTTTTTTTTTTGCCAAACTTTCTGGTAGCACTGGTGCAAAGACACTAACTATATTTTCACAGTTTTTCATTTCTTTTTATAAAGTGTGCTGCGTCCATTGTGCACATCCTCTTTTCCGTTGGCAAAGGTGACGAACGCACTTGTAAACAAGCAGAAAAGAAAATCACAAAATTAATTTTGTGCTAATACTGGTACTCGTTCTTTACATAGCCAACGCTAATTGTCATTAAACATAAACTATATGAGACTGGAAATGCTGATAGTTTTGTCACTGATGACGCTATTCTGGGTATTCCCTTCAGGGCACAAGAGCGTTGTTGGAGAAGTCAACGCTTTCAAAAAGACGCGCTTCAGTTTTCGGGACGTTCCGCGTCAATCAATATGAATACGAATTTATAGCCGCCAGCAACCAGCAATTGTTTTACAGATGGCAGCACTATAGCAGCAGCAATGGCTGCGGGAAACGGGACTTAGACTCAGAAAACTTGTTAAATCTGTTCAGAGTTCTCAAAATATTACTATTAGACTTAAACAATCTTCCTTGCAGCCTGTAATACTAGCAGATGAATTTTCGAATGGTAGTATTGTCATGCGTGTACGTGCTTCGTGTGACGAGATGCAGGTTCGTTGTGTGGCACGGCTCTATCGACTTAGAACGAAAATAGGCAAATTTTGTTAAGAGTTCTCAAAAAAGTAGTGTCAAACTTGAAAAAAGGTCCATTATTGGTCACGCCTACAGCATTCCCAGTTTCGAATGGTATAAGTTTCATGAGTGTACGCATTCTGCATTGCGAGAACGACTACCGTCACGCGTGACATCGCACTGAGATCAATACTCGTTCTTCTACCACCAAGGAGGTGGTGGTGGTGGTAAAGAACGAGTAAAAAAATCGTACCTAAGTACACGAAATACACGTTAAGGGTGTACAGATCGTATACGACACTACTCTCGTCCTTTTTTTGGTGTATATGCAGCCCGTAAGGCTCCATGTTAAATGTTGCCGTACTGGGTACCCAAACAGATCGTACTAGCCGAACATACAGCAGGCAAGAACGTGAACATGAACAGTGCTGATTGAACCTTTGGTGTGATTTTTTTTCTGACAGTACGCTTTTGAAATCTAGAGGAGCTAGCAGCGAAAGGATGAGGCATCGAGGCACACGACCTTCGTGTTGGACGGCGCCTGGCCGGGCAGTGCACGGCCGGTCACATAACTCGCTGTTCTCCCCTCGGACCACGCCGCCGGCCCCGCCCTGGGCTCAGCATTGCTAGCCTCGCACCGACCCACAATCCCGACCCGACGACTTTGTCAAAAAACTAAAACATGAGTGGCGGGTTCGATTCCGATACGGGGCGGCGAAGGGCCTCTAGCGGAGCCCGGACTGCATGCGATTGAGACAGTAGGTGTGAGTGAGTGAAAGAGTGAGTGAGTGAGTGAGTGAGTGAGCGAGCGAGTGAGCGAGCAGAGAGACACGTGCTCCAACGCTTTCTTGAACCTTCCGACTCCCCCTTCGTGACCTCAAGGAGGCTCTTTCTATAGCGGGAAATTTAATAAGCTTACTTAGCAGGCACCGCGCGTCGTTTGTCATCATTTCCCTTTCACCTTTTGTGGCAGTGTAATTCTTAAACTGGGCGCACGTGGCGGCGTCACATGCAGGCGAGCTGCGGGCCTCAAAGCCGCGGGCTGCATGCAGTTAAGCCCCTCGGACCATAAATTCGAACACGAGCCGTTCGTCTTGGTACGTCTCAATCACAGGCCGTCCGGACCTCGTCATGCCCCGCCCCGCCCCGCCCCGCCCCGCCCCGCCCCGCCCCGCCCCGCCCCGCCCCGCCCCACCCCACCCCGCCCCGCCCCGCCCCGCCCCGCCCCGCCCCGCCCCGCCCCGCCCCGCCCCACCCCACCCCGCCCCGCCCCGCCCCGCCCCGCCCCGCCCCGCCCCGCCCCACCCCGCCCTGCCCCGCCCCGCCCCGCCCCGCCCCGCCCCGCCCCGCCCCGCCCCGCCCCGCCCCGCCCCGCCCCGCCCCGCCCCGCCCCGCCCCGCCCCGCCCCGCACAGGCGCCGTTGCCCCAAATTGTTTCCCCTTTATGAGGCAGGCGCAGACGTGTACGCTGCACTTACGGTGCATTTTTAATGGGAAGGGAATGACCTTCCCCTTTGGAGAATCGCCTATGGCATAGCTGCTGCTGCTGCGCCACTGCACCACCAAGTTCACTCTCATGCCGTCCAGGAAAGTTTTTATTGTACGCAACTTAACACTTTACGTAGAAACACTGGTACTATAGGGCGTAACTTTACGCTTGAATGAGGTATTCAGTTATATTAAAAGACGTTACACTCGATTTTCAAGCGTAATCTCAGTATACTTGAAAAAGTATTAATTTTACAAGACAACGGTACGCCAGGAAATCGGTAAAGGTGCTTAGAAAAGTTCAAAGAGAAATGAAAGAGAATTAAACGGGCTTAAAGCGCGTCATGAGCAATACCCCTAATTTACTTGGTACGATACTCCCGATTGAAATGTTATGTCGTGTGGTCAGAAAGTTTTCACATTAATTTCTTTTTAAATGATGTGCAGCGAAAAAATAATCCAAGTACACCTGTCGAATGAAATTTATCGTTCGACGAGGATAATAAAATGCAGATTTTAGTGAGTTGTACATTTTTTTTTCGCCTTTACTTTTTGATGTATAACTTTTCTTTTCCCCCATCCAGGAGGGTGAGCCGGGCAGGGCACTTCGATTTCCCTGAGCGGTGGGCAAAGGGAAGAGGTATAACAGAGACTTACTGACTGGGAGGGGAAGAGGGGAGGAAACATCGGGAGGGCAAGGTTCACATCGGCGGCGCCCCGCCCCGCCCCGCCCCGCCTAGGGGAGGTAACGTCACGAGGGTCCCCCGTCTGCATCAATAAAGAAGGGCAAGGCGGGGTTCGACAGCCGGGAGATACTCGCGCTCCGGTACCCTCTCATCTGTACTTGCCTGGAGGGCACACAGGATACCCGCGTGTACGGTACAGAACAGTAATAAAAATAATAACAATAATGATGATGGAGGGGGTTCCGATAATAGAGGTTTCCAGGATTCAATCAAACTAATTGACAGCTACAAATTTTCCACTCCTTTTTCTTTTCCTCTCTCTCTCTCCCTTTCCCTGTTTTTGGATAGTGCTGCGGGCACGTGGAGAAGAAATGTTGTGCGTCTCAGCAGCCCCCCGCACACACATGCACTCACACGCACATAGGCGGGAGCACTCATAGACACACATACAAGAGGACGCCCAGCCTACAATCACCATTACTGTCATCTTCGTTACCATCATTGTGGTCTGCAGCACATCACACGGCCAGACCAGCAGCGCTCACTGCACCGCGGGAAGGAGGATGGCGCCTCCTGGTCACTCACTCACTCACTCACTCACTCACTCACTCACTCACTCACTAAACTATAACTTAATCTCCCCCCACCCTCTGCATACACATATCCCTCTTAACTCCAGCCCCTTACTATCTCACTCCGTTAATATATCTCACTATCACTCCCTAACAATCTCACTCCCTGTCTCATTCCGTCATCTCACTCCCTCACCATCACTCTCTCTCAAAATCTCACTACCTCAGCATCTAACTCCCTTCACTGGTAGACCAAATTAATAACTGCAGAGATATTTTGTTCTGATGTTACAACTGCAGAACTCTTTAGTTCTGTACTTGCAACTGCAGAACTCTTTATTTATGCACTTGCAGCTGCAGAACTCTCTATCAATTTTTTTTTCCCTGCAGAACTAGAGAGTTCTGCAGCCGCAAGTTCTTCGCAACGTTACGAAGAATTTACTTCGTGAGGGTTCTACAGTGCTCTTGTATAGTTTTTAAACATTTGGAACTAAACACCAATTGATGTATGGAGCTAAAACTAAACTGTTGTTTTACCAGTGTTACTATCTCACTCCCTCACTCTCTTCCTCAAGCCATTTGATTCAACACTCCATTCCTCCCCTGAGCCGTGCCGCGTACTGCCGCGCCGCAGCACAGTACAGTAGACTGATTCCGCACATCGGTCGAGGGAAGGTAGACGCGGTCCTCTCTCCCACCCAATGGCGGTGTCCCCTAAGTGCAACAAGGACGGCGGTACGAAGGGGTAACGCCCCGGCCCCGGTTCCTCCCCAGAGCCACTGTGTGCTCACGGCAGGGCTCCGGGGAGAGCTGGGCACACGCTCGTTTGTCATCATTAGGGGTCAGTGGCGTCAGTGACGGAGCACACGGCGGGGGGATGCATCGTGTGTGTGTGTGTGTGTGTGTGTGTGTGTGTGTGTGTGTGTGTGTGTGTGTGTGTGTGTGTCAACCACGGCCACCTGGACACCTGATACTGCTGGCTATAGGCCCGCGCAACGGTGGCTTTCGGGGAACCTGTGAGGTGAGGAGCGATCTGAACAGCTCTCTGGTATCTTTTCGCGTGTCTTGTTCACTGCGGCCTACTACACCGTTAAAACAAGTCTTCGACTGTTCAACACTTAGAAGTGCGCTACTCCCTGTTTATCACGTGCGTAAGTTCCACTCAACAGCTGTGCACTTGTATATGTCCAAGACGGTATTTGTGCACTTGCAAGTGTTTACTTGCGCCGGACAACACTTTAGCTGTCGAACACTTGCAAGTGCACAACTACCGTGACCGTGTTGAGCAATTTCAAGTGGACAGCCCGCCGCTGCGTTAAACAATCGCAATTGCACAGCTGTTGAATTGAACACTTGCATATGATAACCAGGGAGTTGCACATGCACACTTCCAGGAATTTAGCAGCTGCACACTTGGTTTGACAGAGTAAAAAGAGAGTGTTTTATGCTACTTTCGGAACACGTACAATTCTAGAGCAAACAAGGTAAGGATCTAATGAGAGAAGGACTCTGCTGTCTTGTATTTTCCATCATTTTGAAGGTGATCAAGTACGAGTATGACTGCAGCGAGCCCCGCCCGCTTTCGCCCGCTCTGGGTCACTTCAAGAACCTCGCGCCGTCCGTCTAGCTTCGCGTTCGAACTCTCTCACGAGAAACAAACATCTGGCGCGCCCCGCCCCGCCCCGCCGCCCAACTGGAGCGGAAACCGTAGGACGACGACTCATGCACTGCGAGGCGGACCCGGCGGCCGGACTGTATATACACTTCCCTCCGAAACACAGCGAAACTATACCTTACAACGCATGTCAAGGAAAAGCGGACGAAATCCTCTGCCGAGCACAACGAGTGAATCAGTACATTAATTTCAAACAAAATTTCTGGGTGAGTGATGCAGAGCGCATTTCCTATACAGTATCAATTTAGAGCAAAGATTCGTTTCTCGTCCGGGGAATGAATCCAAGGTGCACTTTCATTACCTCCCTCTGCCGCCAAGAGACCCCCCCCCCCCTCTTCTTTTTATGTAGACAATTATTAAATTTATGACATTTTCATGAGCCTTTTTCATAATTTGTCCTTTTTTTTTTTAATTTCACAGAATTACAGAATTTAATAGTATGGAAGCTGTGAATTTTAACAGGTTCCTGTCTTACATACAAAATTGTACGCTTCTGAGTAGGAAAGTACGGAAGTGAGACAGAAAGGCAGCAAGAGAGAGAGAGAGAGAGAGAGAAAGAGAGAGAGAGAGAGAGAGAGAGAGAGAGAGAGAGAGAGAGAGAGAGAGAGAGAGAGAGAGAGAGAGAGAGAGAGCGGACACAATAAAGCAAGCCGACGGGCGACGCGCTCCCGAATTAACTAAGATAACAAACCTCGCGGGCGTGGGACGGGGCGGGGGGCAAGGGACCCTATAGGGCTCGGGCGGGCGCAGGGCGGGCGGGGGGACACACAATGAGCTGTCTGGGATGCGCTTGGTCGCCCCTATAACCCTTTCCTGCCCCCCCCCCCCCCCCCTCTTTCTCTTTCGACAGCCGCGCGCTGCCCCCGCAGCCTACACAGTAAAAAAAAAACTATAGAATTTAACGTAACGCGACGCGGAGCGGCGTTTTCGTGACGAGCTGAAGGGAGAAAAAACCAGGTGAAAAGGAGGAAGAAAACCCACAGGCTGGGTGAAGCGGGGCCGGGGCTAGATGTCGCGGCGGCGGTGCCTCGGCCGGCCGGAACCGCGCTGCACTGCTGTATCGCTTTCCATTTCGCTTATCATCTTGCAGCACTTGCCGCACCCCGCGTCCACAGCGAGAAGTATCCAGGGAGCAATAGCAAACACAGGAAAAATGAAAAAAGTTATTGTGGTAACTCTCGGATGGTTACACTGAGAGACATGTTTCATTGCAGCCATAAAAAATTGTTCGATCCGTCCGTTTGGTCATGGGCATCAAATTTTTAGTCAAAGCAACTAAACCTTTGGCTAGAGCAACCAAAATTTCGGTTACAGCAACTAATGTTTTGATGCCTAGTACTAACCGGGACCGACCGAACAAAATTTGATTATGGGTATCAAAATTTTGATGGCTGCAACGAAACATTTCTCTCAGTGTACCTCGGGGGCAAGTATATCATGGTAATATGACACTCTGTTAAACCAAAGTGTGCGACTGTTCAACGCTTGTAAGTATGCAACTCCCTGTTTATCACATGCATGAGTTCAACTCGACAGCTGTGCAATAATTGCAACAGTTCAACTCAACGGCTGTGTACTTCAATGGGTACAACACGATAAATATGTGCACTTTCAACTGCACCGCACAACGCTAACCTTCTTGTTGAACACTTGTAACCGCTTGAAACTGTCGACAATTTCAAAACTATAGCGAGTCGAACGCTCATCAGCTGTCGGTTGAACACCTGTTCGTGCCAAACCGGGAGTTTCTCCACTTACAGGTGTCTCCAGATAATTTATTAGATCGGCATGGGTAAAGATATAAACAGTATTAATTTTAAAAAATTAGCTTGGAATGTTTTGACTTTGAGGAGCGAGCGGGGGGCCTAACTTTCCTGAGGTAAATCTCTTTCGATTTCTTCTATGAGCCTCTGGAATAGCGCAGGTGTGAGGTGCAGTGTCGCCTTGCCGCACCGCGCGCCTGCGGGTGGTCTCATCCACTGCGCTCCACTCCGCCTCATGCACAAGAAGAGCACCAGCGCGGCCCACGACCAGTGCCATCTCAATTGAGGTCGTTCTCCTCCCCGGCACGGCGAATCAGAGGAGAGTGGGGGAGAGAGAGAGAGAGAGAGAGAGAGAGAGAGAGAGAGAGAGAGAGAGAGAGAGAGAGAGAGAGAGAGGGAGAGAGAGAGAGAGAGAGAGAGAGAGAGAGAGAGATGTAACTCTCAAGAAGGAGAATGCAACTCTTGATGCGATATGCCCACCAGAGCACGGCTGCTGCTGCGAGGCTATTTTCGGTCGAAGCAGTGCGTGGGCTCAACAAGTGGGGACGATGTGTCCAGAGCAGAGCAAGAACACACTTGAAATAAAAGAAAATAGGACCTCTGGTATGGTAAAAGTCCACAACTAGTATTGTGAGAGGCTTCAGTTAGTTGAAGTTCATACAATGCAAAATCTGATGTGACGGGTGCGAGGGGGCCTCCACTCCTCATTTGGTGGAACACCGGATTGCCGAGATTGCCGGATTGCTAGCGTAAAGTTTGGGATTCTTTAACATCGAACGCCTGTAAATAGGCAAAATGCTCTACCTTGCTCCTGTATGTAGGCAAAAAGCATGACTTTGATGGTAGTTTTTTAAAGATTGCCGTCGGATTGCTGTCGGATTGCCGAGGTGAGGAACACCGGATTGCCGGAGTGGAGGCCCCCTCGGACGGGTGTCACGTTCCTTGCTGCACTCTCATGCGAAAATGTTTCTTGCTGCACTGCTCTCTCTCTCTCTCTCTCTCTCTCTCTCTCTCTCTCTCTCTCTCTCTCTCTCTCCCTCCCTCCCTCCCTCCCTCCCTCCCTCTCTCTCTCTCTCTCTCTCTGTGGTGACACTATCATTTTGCATGGAGATCAAGAAAAGTTCTCTCAAGAGCGTGCATGGTAACATGCGACTCTTGTCACAGTTGTCACACTTGTTTTTCCAAGTACATTTGTACCTCCAGGATCACTCGTAATCGTACAACCTTCGACAACCAAAACAAATGGCGATTCCAAACTCTGACTAAAAAGTAATTGCCTCCTTCAGTGATGTACGGTACATCATGTACCCTAACTGAAAGCGGTGGGTTCGGCGGTGGGTGAAGTACAAAAACAAGCATTTTTGTACCGTGAGACAACGCGACACCAGTTCACACCGAACGCCCGAATGAAATGACTAACAGAGTACAAGAAGAGGCCAACTATTCACAATTAATTATTTCTCATTAATAAATATCAACTACCCCCAATATTTCTCGCAATACGCTTGAGCGTCCCTGAAGATCAGTGATCTGTACGCTCGGTGATCAATTCAACACCGAGTCGGCTTGGCTCGCCTTGGCCTCGGAGCAGTGCGGTAACCAGCTAGGAGTGTGTTCTACTACACGCCAAAAGAATAACCCCCAAAAAACATAGGCGTTTTTTTTACGAATAACTTTATATTGTGATAGGTATAGACAAGTTTGGCGCCAATCAAGGAAGTACGCAATTAGTGGCATAGCAAATCACAAAAGTTACGCACCAAGACGGCGCAAACAAAAAAAAAAAAATCGTTTCGGTAAGTACATAAGCCCAAAGATCATTGACGCTAGAAAAATTTGCTCTAGATACCAGGGCAATGTTATACTCAGATCGAGAAATTCTCTTTCAAGTAATGGCAACTCTGCTCTTTGCAGAGAAAATGTGATCTCAGGCCCCATTGCTCTTTGATCAGGTCCGGATATTTTCTAGGTACAGTGATCAAATACGACTACCAATGCTCCTATTTCAGACAACGAGAGCTTCTCTGAAACATATCTCCAAAAAATAAAATCATTTCAAAACGGAGTGTTCTCTTGTGCAGTCGCACCCTTCCTCAAGCAACCAGCGTGGGAGGTTCGGCAACGGCCGGAGAGGTGCACCACCTGTCGGTCTGAGAGAGAGGCAGGGGGGGGGGGCGTAGCTGTCGATGGGCCCTTGCCTCCACCCTTTCCGCACCTGTCCACCAAAGCTTAAAATGAAAGTAGCAAAAGCAGCGGACGACACTCGACCAGTCTCCCCCTATCTCTACCCCTCCTCTCTCTCTCTCTCTCTCTCTCTCTCTCTCTCTCTCTCTCTCTCTCTCTCCCTCCCTCTCTCTGTGTCTTTCTCTCTCTTTCTCTCTCTCTCTCTCTCTCTCTCTCTCTCTCTTTCTCTCTCTCTCTCTCTTCCCCCCCCTCTCCCTCTCCCTCTCACCCAGACACAAGAGGGGCGTTCCCAAAGAGCTACACACGCGGCCCAACAATCGTAATTACAGCGTAACAACAATCGCAGGCATAACGAACATCATGCTAATAATAATAATGATGATGATAATTGGTGTAATGAACGGCGCGCTCGCGGACCACCGTTTGTCTACGCCTCTTTAGTTTTCATCTCATGGAAAACAGAAAAAAAAAATCACCCACCAACACACACACACACACACACACACACACACACACACACACACACACACACACACCTATGCAATAACGAGGTAATTTTACGCAGACGTGACTGGATGAGCAAAATTCACATATTTTCAGCCCCACCCACTAATGTGTGAAGTTGTACGTTAATTTTGCCAGCACACCATTCTAAAGATGCTCTTTGCGTAAAATATCGAAAAGAACGAAAACATCGAGTCCCAACAGAAAGCAATCGGCAAGTTACTCTTCTTGCAGTGATGAATTATCATGACGTCGCTGCCACCCTTTCTCCCCAGGAAGTTCGTTACCGCGGCGACCGCTAGATGGCGCACATCAGCACGCCACACTTAACAGCCTTCTGCCGCCTGCTGGGTGCATTTCACTAAGGCGATTAGTCTCCCCTAAAGGAAGGCGAGGAAGGGAGAGAGGAAGAGAGAGAGAGAGAGAAAGAGAGAGAGAGAGAGGGAGGGGGGAGCTCTCCCCCCGGCAGCACAGCCTCCTATGTAGGGCACTTTACTACTCCTGAGGCGGCGCGGCGGTTACTGGTTACCTCAGCGGAGCCACGGTCCGTCAGGGTTGACAGAAACTAGCGGGAAAGAAGGCGAAAACGACCTTATCTGAGCTGCGGCTGTCAAGTAGTCAAGGCGTTTGCGGCGGCCGGCCCAGTGCCCCAGCCTGCCCCGGAGGGAGACGTAACGCAGCGCCGCCTCGAACTTTCATTGTCACTCTTTTACACTGGGCTGGTTCTGGCGAGGAAACCAAAAAGAAAAAGAAAAGAAGAAAGAGTCCGCGAGATTCGTGACCGGGGAATAGAAAAGGTAAATACGTGGTGGTAACGAGCTTACGAAAGTACGGGTAAGCAAAGGTTGCCTACACACACACACACACACACACACACACACACACACACACACACACACACACACACACACACACACACACACCACACACACACACACACACACACACACACACACACACACACACACACACACACACACACACACACACACACACACACACACACACACACACACACACACGCCTACACATGTCGCGACAGCCAGCATGTGAACGTTGATGTAGGCAACCCGCTCCGCTTCCAAAGTGCACAGGATGCCTGCCTACACATCGCACCAGCCAGCCTGCGAACGTTGATATAGGCAACCCGCTCCGCTTCCATAGTGCACAGGATGCCTGCCTACACATCGCACCAGCCAGCCTGCGAACGTCGAGATAGGCAACCCGCTCCAGTCCAGCGCGCTCCCGTTGCCTATCCAGCCCAGCCGTCTGATTCCGAAGATCGCTCTGGCGCCTCCGTCCTTTGTCGCACTTATGCGGCCCATAGCCAGCCATTCCCAACACAGGTCAGGTCACCGCCATAGGCTAGCCATAGGTGCGAGAGAGAAGGAGACACGAGAGGGCGGCCGGCAGCATTGTGGGTGTGCGGTCAGGCATAGGAGAGGTGGGAGTGGCTCTCGATGCACACACATGCGCGCCAGAGAGAGAGAGAGAGAGAGAGAGAGAGAGAGAGAGAGAGAGAGAGAGAGAGAGAGAGGGAGAGAGAGAGAGGGAGAGAGAGAGAGGGGAGAGAGAGAGGGAGAGAGAGAGAGGGAGAGAGAGAGGGAGAGAGAGAGAGAGAGAGAGAGAGGGAGGGAGAGAGAGAGAGAGGGAGAGAGAGAGGGAGAGAGAGAGAGAGGGAGAGAGAGCGAGAGAGAGAGAGAGAGAGAGAGAGAGGGAAAGAGAAAGAAAGAGAGAGAGAGAGAGAGAGAGAGAGAGAGAGAGAGAGAGAGAGAGAGAGAGAGAGAGAGAGAGAGAGAGAGAGAGAGAGAGAGAGAGAGAGAAGCGTTCCGCAAGCCTGCATGCGAGATCTACGCCCTTTACATACTCTTCTTAAATATGATTCCAAACTGAGATAAGCAAAATCAGCTATTGAATATGAAACTCACATTTGGAGCTATGTTGCTAAAATTTAGCAATACTTTGCTCTGTACTAAATGTTTTGAGGTGAAGCTAACTTGTAAGTTGTAAAGCTTAAAATGTTAGCTGTGCGTATATCGATAGTTTTCTTAGCTGCATGGGCAAGTTTTTATTTTCTGAGTGAGTGAATCTCACCATGAGTTAGAGTAAACCTGCAGAACTTTTAATCTTTCTCGCAAGCTGCGCGGTGAATGTAACTATGAGCTCCGGTGAACTAGGACCAGGGGACGCACACACCATAACATCAAGTAGTTCTATTCACCGAAGGCTGGGGTGAAAATTCGCTACATTTCTGCAGTGTTTCGAAGTTCGCAGAAAGATTTTCATAGCGAGGGAGAGGACGTGTCTAGTAAGGTATTGCCATCACCGCCTACCGCAGCATGGCTAGGCTCGGCACGGCTCGAGTACGCCGGTCAACGCACCTTTGTGCATTTGCGGTTCTGCAGTTCGTTCTGTTCAGACGGAGGAAGTGAGCGAGTGCAAAAGGAGGCGAAGGCCGGGGCAGAGTGTGGCGGGGCGGGGCGGGGCGGGGCGGGGCGGGGCGGGGCGGGGCGGGGCGGGGCAGGCCGCACGCCACGAGCAGCGGACGAACAGAGGGAAAAGAAACGAAGAACGAAGCCGTCGTGCCGGGATGAGGAATAAGAAAAAAAGAGATGCATTATTCGAACGACGCGCGCGCGAATACACGAGGTTGGTAGGAAGGGAGGGGGGGGGGGGGGGGGGTCGAGTACGGGCATGGCGAACAAAAGCGGGAAAACTTTCAAAACATTGCATAATGATAAGGATACAAAACTTTGAAAACCAATTTCGAGTTTTCTCCAGCAAATTACCAGAAAAACCAAATTTGCAGTGATTTTTGTGATTTTGTCTCATACACACCACACTAAAATGTGTGTTTTTTTTGTGTTTTGTTTCGCCTGTCTTAAATATTATGACGGAATTTTTGGCGCGGGAGACATCTGTGCTATCGGTCTCCCATCATCGGCAAGCTCGGAGCAAACACGAGCAGAGGCGGGTCGGGCGGGGGGCGCGTGCGCGCGCCACAGGTATTCCCGGCCAGGTGGGTGAGGGGACCCCCGGGCCCCGGGGCCTCTCTCTACTGAAAACACAGGTAGTGTGGAAATGACTCACAACACTCATAGCACTGCAAACCCCGGAATCCAATTTCTCGCCCAAAATGAGAGAGGACACTTTTTCATGCTAAATTGGAGTGAGAATCTTTAACCTCACTCTTTTCGAGCGAGATATATTTTAGCCTCGCTCTATTTGAGTAAGGATTTTTTAACCTCACTTAATTTGAGCACGAATTCTCACTTTATTTGGGCGAGGTCTCGAAATTCTTTCTCATTAAGGGCGAGGAAAAAATTCTTACTCTCCAGAGAGTAATAAAATTGCCCTCAAATTCTCACTCGTATAGGGGCGAGAATTATGACTCGTAGATCTTCAGTGAGGCCTTTGGAAGTTTCATTCGTCCGCTTCAACAGGAAATGATTGCGCAATTTTTTTTTCACCAAGAGCGCTGAAAACATTTTTGCCGTAAATTTTACAAATGAACTCTAGGGAAATTCTTTCTTACGCCCTTTTTGTAACACAAACGTAAAGACTCACTTGTAAATATGGTGTCACGAGGTGTTAGGAATGATTCATCATAAATTAAAAAACTTGACATGTTACGAATAGCTAATAGTACATTTAGTAGCTGAAATTTATCATAGAGAAAGTTGACTAACGATTGGGATTTGATAAGATTTTTTTATTGAAAAGGGAACTGAACCTGATGCATTATAACGGCTTGCGTAAATTGTGATATGACAAATCATTTGTAAATTTACATATGTCCCCCAAATTTACGAATAATTTTTAATTTTACTCATCTTTCATATATTTTATTTTACTAGTGATTCATTACAGTCTACCAAAAAACTACTTGGTAAAAAAAAAATTCTGAATAATTTGTAAATTTTTCACGAATAACTTGAAACCATACCATTACAAAAACATTCGTCGAAAATTTCTTTGAATATTGACAACGAGTTTTTATAGTGAGGTTCACACATATGATGGAGCAAGCTTACGAGTAGAAATTCACACACCTGCAAAAGTGCGACATATGTTCTCACACTTGGGTTTCCAGTGGCACCCGCACCGGCCTCACTGTAAATCGAGGAGTCTCGTTTAAAGATTCTGGGGGAGCGACATTTTGACGCCGATTTCGTCGCTCCTGCACGGGCGACGTACAGTAACATCGCTCGTTTAGAGTCGTTTTGAGACATTTTCGGTCGCAAATAAGACTCAAATCAAGTCGTTTTCGTGAATTATGCTTCATTGAAGCGAAGTAGACTTGCTTCACTCTCGTCGGGCGACGAAAGTGACTCAAATTTTTACAGTGCTAGCATGCACTGCGAAAAATATTCGTAAGGTTTACGGAAAAATTTTCCATGATCAGTGTCGTAAAGTTACAATAATATCTAGTTGCATTATTACGATAATTATTTCCACCATGTGTCGAATAAGTTTTCTTCGACGACTAAGAATTGGCTGTCGTAAATTTACGACTGCCCTCGCAAATTTACAATTCTGTGTCAATCATAAATTATTACAAAAGAAGTAAAAAATTGACTTTTCTTTTCCTCTTTTCGCAGTGCGGGCGCACGCTCCAGTTTTGGAATACAGACGTGTTCGCCGCGCGGACTTCGCGAGAAGAGCGAGGAAAATAAACAAGAATGAAAATGACAGTGTTTTCGAGCCGTATAAGCGATACCGGGGCGTTCCCTCTCGCACTTTGCCGCCGTTCTGAATCCAACTCCTCGTAAGCGATCGTAAATCACTCGGCCGGTCGCCCACACGGGTGCAAGCAGGCGCCTCGCGCGCCCAGCCCCGTCAGCCGCGAGCTGTCGTGGGTAAAGTGTTTTCTGGATACACTGGAAACCTCGCGGTGTAATAACGTCACACCCTTGTAGGTGTGTTAATGTTGCACACTTTTAGCTGAAAGCCATACAATTTTAGTTGAGATGCCAGACAGCTTGTAGTTGTGTGAATACCACACACCTTGTAGTTAAGTGAATGCCACACACCTTGTATTTGTGTGAATGTTACACACTTGCCCCGGAAATCTAAGTGTACGAATGTCGCACACTTGTACAAGTGCGAATATCCTTTCGTACACTTGGCCATACTCAAACGTGTGAATATCAGAGGAAAAGACACACGTTTACGTGGCCAACTGTAAGAATGAATTCTCGCACACCTACAAGTGTGCGACTTTCACACGCTTGGGTGAGTGTGCGAAAGTGTGTGGAGAAAATTCACCCACAAAAATTGTCTTGCAGTGTCCGTTTGTCTGCGCGTCCAATTGTCTGTCTGTGTCTGTATATCTGCCCCTTCTACCTGCGCGGCCCCCACCCCGGCTCGGCCGGTGATAACTCGTTTTGTAATAACGCGAATTAAGTCGTCGTCCAACCGGCGCGCCGCCTCACAGCATTTGCATGGAAGCTGCAATTATTTGACAGCGATATTCATTTGCCATCGCTGCTGCCGCGGGGCGGGGCGGGGCGGGGCGGGGCGGAGCTGGGCGGGGCGGAGCTGGGCGGGGCGGGGCTGGGCGGGGCGGGGCGGGGCGGGGCGGGGCGGGGCGGGGCGGGGCGGGGCGGGGCGGGGCGGGGCGGGGCAGGGCGGGGCGTGGTGGGGCGGGGCATGGTGGGGCGGGGCAGGGCGGGGCGGGGCGGGGCGGGGCGTGGTGGGGCGGGGCATGGTGGGGCGGGGCAGGGCGGGGCGGGGCGGGGCGGGGCGTGGTGGGGCGGGGCAGGGCGGGGCGGGGCGGGGCGGGGCCGGGCGAAGCAGTGTGGGGCGGGGCGGACAAATGCCCGGGTGACTTATCACCCGGAGCAGCTCTTATGCGCCGTGCTGGTCTACGACGGTCCGCGCCGCGGGCCTAAACCGGGCGAGGCGGGGCGGGGCGGGGCGGGGCGGGGCGGGGCGGGGCGGGGCGGGGCGGGGCGGGGCGGGGCTCGGCGGGGCGAACAGCACGACAAGACACTGCCGCGGCGCGCCCGTGGATGGTTCTGGTTTTAAAAATACAGTTTCGGGCTGCATCGCGGCGCGCCCGCCACACTCGCCACGACCGCTGCAGCCGGGGAATGCGCGATAAAGACTCCGTCTCTCTCTCTGTCTCTCTCTCCCTCTCTCACTCACTTCCAGAGCCCCACCCAAGAGCGCATAGAGCGCGCTGAGCCGCCGGAGGAGGGGCGCGACGGAAATAGACGAGAAGAGCAGCTTTATGGCGAAAGTTACGAGGAAGGGAGTGTCGGCGCGTGGCGGCCGGCACAGGCAGAGCGAAAAACTAGAGGAGGGGGAAGGTGAAAAAGTAGAAATGAAAAAAGAAAAAAAATGGGGAAACGAGTCTTGAAATAGTTTTGACCGTCTGTCCAGCTCGTAGAGAGCCGCCGCTCCGCCGCCGCTGTGCGCGGCAGCCATCCGCTCCAGACCATCCGAGTGCAACGAGCCAGCGAACGCAGCTGCAGCGTGCCCCGCCCCGCCTCGCCCCGCCCCGCCCCGCCTCGCCCCGCCCCGCCCCGTCAAAGAGGTGGGGCGTACTGACACCTCTCACTACTCACGCGTTTCTTCTCGTTTCTTCCGAATAGCGTGACACAGGCTTCCCATCCCGCGGCCCGGCCCGCCCCGCCCCGCCCGCCCCGCCCCGCCCCGCCCCGCCCCACCACACCCCGCCACGCCCCACCGCCCCCATGCTCACTACTTACAGCGGGGCCCACCAATAACCGACCAGGCGTCCAGCAATGCCGCCTTGATGAGTGCAACTACTGACGCCGCCTCGCCCCGCCCCGCCCCGCCCCGCTTGTGGTCGACGTCGACCCCAAACGCCCTACACAACACGCTCCTTGCCTATCTCGCTGCTCTCGTCTAGTTGGGATGAAAGAAAGAAAAAGTGAGCGACGTAAATAAGACACTCTCTAGGGAGTGTTGTAATGATCCGCTGTATAATCATCTAAATCACAGTCCGTCGACGAACCTACGTGCAGCTGCACCTGTAGGAATTGACTGCAGAATAAGCGCTCGTTATTTTCTATTCTCCGAACAGGAAAAATGCACTAGTAAAACACATGTTTAGTTCTATCCATCAATTGGTATTTAGTTCCAAATGTTAAAAAGCTATACACCTGCTGGTGTATAGTTGGACCAATTAGACATCATATCAACTGACGTTTAATAAGTTCAACTAGAGGTTCGCAACTGCTGATGTATACACACTAAATGAAAAGAGACAATTTTGTCCCAAGAAATGTTTCGTTTTCGTGCACACCAATCCCTTTTGACAAATTTGTGCAAATAGTTAGGGACGATTTGTAATATTTTTGATGCAAATTGTCTCAAATTTAGTGGGGCAATAATTGGTCCCAAGAAAATAATGTGTACAAAAACGCAACATTTTCTGTGACAAATTGTCCTTTTTAATTTAGAGTGATAGTTTTTGAACATTTTGGAAATAAATAACACTAATGATGTATAGAACTAAATATTTGTTTCACCAGAGTGGTTTGGTCTTCCCTCCAGCCCGCCCGTCCGCCATCCATCCGCGAGGGGCTTAGGTGTCACGCCTGTCGCGCTGATCGCGTCGCGGCGACATAATCGCTTTACAGGCGCAGTGCGTGGCGCCCGCCAGTCCTGCCTGTTCCACCCGACCCGACGCGCTCCGTCTCGTCGCGAGCGAATTTACGGAAAAGTTAAAACCTCACCTCGGAAAAAAGAGGCGGGACTTTTTGATTCTCTTCAATTTTTCCTCTTTTTCCTCTTAAGAAAAAGTTTGTTTGTTAGTTGTTCCAAACTTTGTTCCAGCATCTATGAACACATGCGTCGCGCGAGGAAGCTAGGTGTAATAAGTTTTGGTAGCCGTTCGAGATAATTGTGGGTGGAAGAGAAAAGTGGAATAGTCCGACAAAGTGGCTTTAAGCTTGTTTTCATTTATTTACTTTTTTTTTAATCGAAAGGAAAACAGAAAATGAAAACTGTGAGGGCTAAAGGTCGGGGCAGAGTCACCAGAAAGGTAGGCAGTAAGTATTTCGAACACAGAGGGGAGCAAATGCGAGCTGGCATCCGTGCATGCGTACTAGGCAAAAACACACGCAAAGGTGGCAAGGAGCTGCACGGTAAAAACGATGTCTGATTTTTTGAGGAAAAAGGGAAAACTTTCAGGGCCTTGGATACTTTGAGGAAAACACCTCAGATTTCGAGGAAGTCTCCTTAAAATTTGTGGAGATGTCCCTTCTTTTTTGAGGAGCCGTCCTCAAAATCTAAGGCGTTTTCCTCAAAGTATTCAAAGTCCTCAAAGTTTTCCCTTTTTCCCAAAAAAATCAGACATTGTTTTTACCGTGTGGATAGTAGGCAGGCACAGATGTGTTTCGGCCACTTATTGCCTATTTTCCTGGCAACACACCGGGTCTAGACGCGACCCCGCTGCGCAACGCATCAGTCCGCCGCGTATCTGAGCGTGCGTATGTGTTAGTGTGTGTGCATGTAAATGCGTGTACCAGGGTGTGTCATCTCATTTGCATAGTCTAGGATCGTCTGACTCTAGGCTGGCGGCCGAGCCGCCGAGTCTAGCGGCTGGATTCATTTAATGCGTCATGCCTGGCCGAAAGGTTATATCGGCGAGTAGTATCAGCATCACACACCAGGGGGCAGGGCGGGGCGGGGCGGGGCGGGGGCGCCTTGCGTCACCAGAGACACTCAGGCCAGGCGCAGCGTGTGTCGCTTTGACCTTAGTCCTCTATCGGCACCCAGCGAGGCGGGTCCCGGAGGCGCTCTCTCTCTCTCTCTCTCTCTCTCTCTCTCTCTCTCTCTCTCTCTCTCTCTCTCTCTCTCTCTCTCTCTCTCACTCTGTCCGCTATCGTATCCCTTTCGCTATGCTTTTGCAGCGGGCCCCACCTATAAACTTGCAGCAGCAGCAGCAGCAGCATAGCGGGGAAGCTCTCAGTGGAGAAGAAAGCAGGCGACGTCGTCGCGAGCCTTTTAAGGGAAAACACTTGTCAGCGGAAGGGCAGAGAGAGAGAGAGAGAAAGAGAAAGAGAGAGAGAGAGAGAGAGAGAGAGAGAGAGAGAGAGAGAGAGAGAGAGGGGGAGGGGGGAGTACGTAGCGGTCCTCATGTCGTGAGGGAGCGAGCAACTATGAAATCCAGAAAGGTGGGTAAAGTCACAAACACGCTGGTTTTGCTGCATGACACGGTAAAATAAAAGTCTGAGTTTTTGAGAAAAAATGGAATACTTTGAGGAACTTCCGTAATTTGAGGGAAATCCTTCCGATCATAAGGAAGACTCCTCAAAAAATAAGGGACATCTCCACAAATTTTGAGTAGACTTTCTCAAAATCTAAGGAGTTTTCCTCAAAGTATACAAAGTCCTCAAAATTTTCCCTTTTTCCTCAAAAAATCAGGCATTGTTTTTACCGTGGAGTAACCTACTATCCGCGAGACCACCGGCACTGGAAACCAAAGTGTGGGAATCCTCATTCTTACCCTTGCGTCCTCTAATATTTTTTTTTTGAAAATTCTAGGAAAATAAACACCGCTACTCCTTTAAGCGTACGAATGAGATTGCAGGCACGTTCAAGCGTGTGACAATCACTCACTTTGAGTTTCCAGTGTTCTGTCCGCTGCGGGACCCCAAATCAGGCCGGACCGAAGCGACAGGCTGCTGGCCGGGCCAGACTGGGCCGCACGGCCCTGATCTCTTCAAGGATTCCGTGGCGGGGCGTGGCGGGGCGTGGCAGGGCAAGGTGGGGCGGGGCGGGGTGATGCGCCGTACCCGCCGGAGCCCTGATGGACGCCCAGCAGGATATTTCACGGCAGCAGTCTTTCCGTTCACGCGAGAGACACCGCAAGTCGACGCCGCGCGGCAGGACGCCCCACCCCGCCCCGCCCCGCCCATCGCTGAGTCCTTTCCCTTCACAGACCAACACGGCGAAAATCGGCCTTTCGCGCTTCGCTCTGCCGCACTCCACCTCAGCTCACCTCCCGCCCCGCCCCGCCCCGCCCCGCCCCGCCCCGCCCCGCCCCGCCCCGCCCCGCCCCGCCCGCAGCGCACAGTGCCGCAATGGGCTGAATGCCAAGGAAAAAGGCGAAGGGTTTATAATGCGAGTCACGATTGTTAGTCCGAGCTATGTGATCGCGGCGATAGTCGAGTCACTTGGATGGCCTATTAAGGACTTGGCAAAATTGTGGGGGAGATAAAAAAGAGACAACAAACCAAACAAACGACAAGCATGCAGGCGAGCCTAAGTAACGCAGGGCACGGCCTGGCGACACACTTATGGCGACCTTCCCGAGACCTGGCCAGAGTGTAGAGCGATACTCGAACAGCTCGCCGCTCGATTGTTCGCAAAACTTACGTTTCATTTACAGAGCGCACCCGCAGAATTACAAATTCATTTAAAATATAACAAATGGAAAAGGCTTCACGTTCATTAAAAAGAAGCACGGCCAAAATATTTTTTTTTCTTTTACTCTTCTTTTATTGAGATGCGTGATTTCCGGGTTCTCTGCAGCCGCCTCCACGACTGTCATCGCCACGCCGGCAGCTTACAGGGTGTGAACGCCCGTCCGCGACATGTGTGCCGCGCCGGGAACGCCCGCAGCCCCCCGTGGACCCCCCCCCCCCCCCCCACCGGCGCACTCGCCTCAATTTGTCCTCGTCTAGTTCCGTCTCCGAGGGGGGGATCACTCATATAAAACTTGTACAATGATTTGTTTGATTTTTGATTTTTTTGATTCTTGATTTTGATTTTTCTGTTGATTTTTCACGAGATAAAAAAGAAATAATATGTTACTTTTTAAAAAATTTTTTTTTCTTGTTTTGTTACCATTTTTCTCAGTTTGAGTTAATTTGTTCTCGATTTTTCGGATTTTTATGCAACCTTCTACTTGATTTTATTTTGATTTTTTTGATTTTTTTTTGATTTTTTAAATGATTTTTTTGGGGTCTGTACAATGATTTTTCGAAGTGACCTCCCCCTCGTCCGTCTCTCACACTGAAAACCCAAGAGAGTAAAGATCGCACGCGGTGCGTCGATTTCTAATCATACTCTTTATTATTAAAGGTAAACGAGTTCCGGCGTACACAGGACTACGGAGTAAGTACGCGGAGTACACATTCGGAGAACACGGCGTACTGCATGTCGGAGTACGCCGAGTACACCTGGAGTACAGGTGGGGTACGCGGAGTACTTGGGTCAAGAACAGACGGAACACATGGGGCCCCGTGTAACGAAATGGGCAAAAGGCGAAAAAAATATTTTATGAGTGGAAATGGTAGATTTCGTTGTTTTAAGATGTATCTTTCACGAACAAAAATTCTCAGGCATCATTCAAGGTCACAACCGGCCAAAAACGTCAAAGAAAAAAAAAGGTCAAATAACACGTAAATGGCCCCATTTCACGGAAAATCCGAAGTTCCTCACCAGATAAAAATCTGGCGGCCTCATATTCGGATTCCTTACAAAAAACTGCACCAGAACCATACCTGGGATTTTGCCCCTTTTGAGTTTAAGTGTGTGCTAAAAATTTAAATCCCTAAAAATAACCGAAAATGGCCCTATTTCGCTAAATATCTCAAGTTCCTCACCAGATAAAATTCTGGCCGTCTCATATTCGGCTTCCTTGCAAAAAAACTTCACCAGAAACATCACTGGCATTTTGCCCCTTTTAAGTTTAAGTGTGTGCTAAAAATTAACATTCCCCCAAAATAAACGAAAATGGCCCTATTTCGCTAAATATCTCAAATTTTTAGCACACACTTAAACTCAAAAGGAGCAAAATTCCAGTGATGTTTCTGGCACAGTTTTTGGCAAGGAATCCGAATATGAGACGGCCAGAATTTTATCTGGTGAGGAACTTGAGATATTTAGCGAAATAGGGCCATTTTCGGTTATTTTAGGAGAATTTAAATTTTTAGCACACACTTAAACTCAAAAGGGGCAAAATCCCAGGTATGGTTCAGGTGCAGTTTTTTGTAAGGAATCCGAATATGAGGCCGCCAGAATTTTATCTGGTGAGGAACTTCGGATTTTCCGTGAAATGGGGCCATTTACGTGTAATTTGACTTTTTTTTTTTGACGTTTTTGGCCGGTTGTGACCTTGAATGATGCCTGAGAATTTTTGTTAGTGAAAGATACATCTTAAAACAACGAAATCTACCATTTCCACTCATAAAATATTTTTTTCGCGTTTTTGCCCATTTTGTTACACTGTGCGGGGTACGAGCAGAGTACACCCGGCGTTCGTACGCTGGAGCAGTCCAGTCGTCCAGCCTTTGCCCTTGCCCCTGATTCACTGTGCCACACAGTTTACAGTCTGCGAATCATTGCTTCGCAGATTTTTAACATCAGTGGTGACTTTCCATGAAATAATTCACTGTGCGCTACAGTGCTGCAAAGGTTTCTCTGCAGCCTATATACTGTGAAAAATTCACCGCAATAAGGTTTCGCGACAGCGAGGAGCGTGTAAAGTCTGAAATGTATGGCACGACATGAACACGAACACTTCAAGGCGCGTAACGCGCAGCGCGTATAAAGCCCGGCGGCGCCTACTTGCAGCCTAAAGTTAAGTAGGCGCCGAGTCCAGTGCAGTACAGTAGTAGCAGTCTCCCCTACGCGGCCCGCGCCGCGGCCCCCACACAGCGGGGCGCGCCGTGGGCGTGGCGAGACAACTCGCGTGTGCGTGTATACTCTGTTTACGACGCCGACGGACTACAATGAGCCACGCCCCGCGTCGCCCCGCACCGCCCCGCCCCGCCCCGCCCCGCCCCGCCCCGCCCAGCCCCGCCCCGCCCCGCCACGCCCCGCCGCGCCCTGCGCCGCCGGAGATGAGATCGACAAGCGTGCACGCCAATACCGACAACATTTAAATCAGGGGAAAATTAGCCGCCGCGGGTGGGGTTAATGGGGAGCGGTGATGACATCCTCGTGGCGCGCGAGACCATGGAGGAGGGAGAGAGAGGGGAAAAAACATTAAAAAAAAAATAATTAAAAAAAAATCATGCAAACCAAAAGAGGAGTCTGCAAGTCGTGCGAAGCTCAACGATTCAAATTTCGTTCCCAAACTGTCTGCGTACTCCGGATATACCCGCACTGCTGGAAACACAGGTGTTTGAATGTAACGCACTTGCAGGTGTGCGAATTGTTACTCGTACAATCACATACCCTCGAGAGAGCGACGTTTCTAGGAATCAAGACTTTTACTTGTTTAAGAGTGCGACTGAAGATTCACACACCTGCAAGTGTCAGAGATTCGCCTTGACCTTGGGTTTCCAGTGCATACTACGGTCGACACATAGGCCATCGTCACCACCCTCTGCGCCCACATGCTGGCAGCGCCTTGCAGTTATTGCTACTATAATTGTCATCCTCGACCCCAGCAACGATCTCGATGTGAGCTTGATGATTCCTAACCAGGGTGAAAATAACTCCTAAACTGACTTTTTTTAAACAAATTTTTGAAATTGTGTGATAAAAGAAAAAAACGCCCCTTTATTGTTTTCGTTGGCATTGTTGCCCAGATATTTTTTCAAAAAATTGTTCCTAATTTTCTTCGGAATCTCCTAAATTTGGAGATGCAGAGCATTTTCCTAGGCGGAGCCACCGGCTCCAGGACGACCGCTGTCGTGTTTCTCTCCCAAATGAGAAAATAGTCCAGATGATGAGAGCGGATATTTATTCAGAAAACTCCTCCGGAGAGATGTTTTAACTGGTTTCTCACTCGCGGTCAGGAGCACGAACGTACACGCTCAAAAGTTTCCAACAAGCGAACAAGGCAAACGGCCGGGGCGGGCCGCTATCCAGGCAGCGGCCTGCACACCGGGGCTGCCGGGGAGAGAACCGATACACATTCGATAAAAAAATAAAAAGAGGAATTCTATCAATTCGGGCTCATCAGCGCCGCAGGAGAAAAATGACACGAAACCACAATTTTAATGAAGTAACGGCGGCGCCCGAAGGCGCAGCTCTCCGGGCGCGGGCACGGTGCGTGGCCACCATGTGGACACACTGCAGCGGCGCGCGTCGAGCCCACCACTCAACGCACACTATCCGCTACTCCACGCTATTCCCAGAAGGCACTCAGATAGCGCCCTTTAGTGCACCCTAGCCTGGCCGTCTCTCTCTCTCTCTCTCTCTCTCTCTCTCTCTCTCTCTCTCTCTCTCTCTCTCTCTCTCTCTCTCTCTCTCTCTCTCTCATTGTCTCGATGCTGCGGGGCGCGCTGCGGTCGCGTATAATTACAGGTACGGCGGGTACGGCGCGCCTCGTCCACCTAGACGTCCCCCCCCTCCCCCCCCGCGCCCTTCTCTCTCTCTGTCTCACCCTCTCTCTTTCTCGCTCCTCCTCTCTCGAGCTCGAAGACCTTTCCGCGGTCTCATTTTCAGAAAATCCACACCAGGAATAACATAAACACAGTATGCCGGATCCGGGTTCGACGGGAGGCAAGGTTGGTCCCATCTCGCATGTCATCCATCTCTGTTTCTTCCTGACTTTGTCAGCATCCATCTCTCTCTCTCTCTCTCTCTCTCTCTCTCTCTCTCTCTCTCTCTCTCTCTCTCTCTCTCTCTCTCTCTCTCTCTCTCTCTCTGACGAGGACATCCGCCGACGAGTACCGCCGCCGACGCCAAAAAAGGAACGCAAGTGAGTGGATGCCGCACACTTGTACAAGTGTTACATGTTTACACTGGGAACCCAGTGTGTGAATGTCGCACATACACACGTGCAGGTTAGCAGGGATTCATGGGTACACCTAGCCACTCAAACGTGTGAATTCTCCTGGGGTGGTCACACGTTTGAGTGCCCAAGTGTGAGAATGAATCCTCGCACACCTACAAGTGTGCAACATTCACACACTAGGATTTACAGAGTACACTACTTGTCCCGTCAAATGTGCACACAAAGTTGCTCGGGAAAAAAAAATACTTTTCTTTTTTCCTTGCTGAAGTGTATGGAAGTAAATTGCCAGATGAGGATGACGTCTGCCTCCCGCACCGGGCCGCCTCCACACACACAGACCTTCCCTGCATTCTTGTGCCGCGTCTAATCACACAGCCTAGACACTCCATTGTCGGGTACAGGTACACTGCCCGAACAAATACCCCCTAACGCCAACAGCCAACAATCACCAGCTCCAAAAGCGACGGCGACTGTCACGAAGCACTATTTGTCCGCGACACTTGACTATAAAGGCACACGCGCCTCTGAATCTCGTTTACTTTTACGACCACACAGAGCACACACGCCGCGCACTGCACTGCACAGGGGAACAACAAATCCGAGAATAAAATAAAACACCAGATAATTTCAAAGTGCGCGCGCTCGCTCACTCACTCACAGTGATGCGCTACAACAGCACAGGTGGGGGTCATCCCCGGCAGCAGAGTATTCCACAAAGCGCAGTAGACGGTGGAAATAATCCAAGCGCGAAGAGGCGATGACAAACCATAAAGAGGACACGGCATTCATACAGAGTAAGTCAGCCAAATCCAGAGTGGGGTACACACCCCCACACACTGCTCTCTATCACACACACACACACATACATTCATGTGTGCACGCGGACACACACACACGCACACACACATACACACACACACGCACGCGCATAGGTGTGCAACAGAGACGCACTCTGCACGTATCCGCGCGCAAGACGGTGTATGACGGCGCCCTCTCCTGTATCGGGCAGAGAACGCGGCGCGCGGTTGTTCCTCCGGTCCGCTCCAGTCGGCGGCCGGGCGCGCACTGGCACTGGCTGCCGGGCGGGCCGGGCAGGGCCGGGCAGGGCCGCGCGGTTCAAAACACTGCGCGGTGGAGACGGTGGAGGGGGGGGGGAGGGGAGGGGGGAGAGGTAAGGGGGGGTTACGCCCCTCCAAGCCGAGCCACTGCTGCTCTGGTACCCGCGGGGCCCGGGGCCCAGGGCAGGGCAGGCGCGTGCAGCAGGCTGCAGGGCTCGGCCCGGCCGCACCAGCGCAGCGCGGCTGCACTCGCCGTGTTGCGGCTTGTGCTGCAGGTGCAATGAGAGAGGGAGAGAGGGAGAGAGGGAGGGAGGGAGGGAGGGAGGGGGGAGGGAGGGAGGGAGGGAGGGAGGGAGGGAGGGAGGGAGAGGGAGAGGGAGAGAGAGGAGAAGGAGAGAGAGATGGGGAGGGAGAGAGGGAGAGATGGGGAGGGATAGAGAGAGAGAGAGAGAGAGAGAGAGAGAGAGAGAGAGAGAGAGAGAGAGAGAGAGAAGCACAAGGGAGAGAGATGGAGAATGTGGGAGAGAGGGAGAGTGGGGGAGAGAGAGGGGGGGCAGAGAGGGGGAGAGAGAGAGAGAGAGAGAGAGAGAGAGAGAGAGAGAGAGAGAGAGAGAGAGAGAGAGAGAGAGAGAGAGAGAGAGAGAGCACTGTGGAAAATATTTCCGTAGATGTACAATATATTTTGTAAATTCATTATTTACAACATATCACTGGTAAAACTAAGACGTAGCCTTACGCCCCGTTTTCAAGCGTACTGAGATTACGCTTGAAATCAAGCGTAATGGGTCTATCCGCTCCGATTCGTCCTATCTAAATGTATGGGAGAATTTCTTTCGTACGCTTGATTTCAAGCGTAATGTCTTCAAGCGTAACTGTATGCTTTATTCAAGCGTACATTTACGCCTTAGTTTTACCAGTGATCTCATACATGTACGACTTTACGCTTCTCGACTTTGTTTGCTCACCATTCGATTCTGAGTTGAAACATATTGTTATAAAAAATTTACAATATGAATTGTAATTGTACAAGGCCTCTCATGGAAAATTTTCCCGTACCCGGTACAAGTATTTCTCACAGTGAGAGGGGGGAGAGAGAAGGGGAGAGAGAGGGAGAGAGAGAGAGAGAGAGAGAGAGAGAGAGAGAGAGAGAGAGAGAGAGAGAGAGAGAGAAAGAGAGAGAAAGAGAGAGAAAGAGAGAGAAAGAGAGAGAAAGAGAGAGAGGGGGGAGGGAGGGAGAGAGGGAGAGGAGTACAGAGAAAAAGTACAAGGGAGACAGATGGAGAAGGGGGGAGAGAAAAGTACAACGAAAGAGGCACGGGGGGTACAGGGAAGAGGTCTGCAATTTTATTTTTTTTGGGGGGGAGGGGGGGAAGAGGAGAGAGAGGGAGGGAGTTAAAAATTAAGATTTCCAAACAACCCGATGTACGACGAACTCGAACTCACGGCGCGTTCTAAGTTTTCGTCATAAACTGATTTCTCGGTCTGCATGATGAGAGACGTAATTTTCGTCTCCTGCCGAACTGGCTGGGTATTATGTAAATTGCTGTCCATATGCGACACAGCAAGTTGAAGACTGACGCTCACTCGACATGTACAGTCGGTTTGTTTTTGTCAACCTGGCAAATTAAGTGATCATATGCTGACAGAAAAAAAGTGGGGTAAAAAAAAAAAGGAAACAAAATAAAAATAGACGAACTAAAGCTGCGCCATTTTTTTCCCCTTATGCCTTACGCGAGGAACAACCGAGCTGATCAGTCTCATTCATAACCGCTTTCGTACACTGGCGCACCTTGTTCCACAGCACGAAAAAAAAAATATAAAGAAGAAGAAGAAAGGGAAATTTGGACAAGAAAAACGAGTCGCTGTTCCGAATCCAAATGGCTTGATTACTCGTCCAGCCTGCGTGCTGCATGCGTGGCCTCGATGCAGAGGCAAGATGAGCAGCCTGGTGAGAAAGTTATCAAAAATACGACTAGCTGATGTCAACTCAACCTTATCGTCAAGACAAACGGCGCCTCGCTCGGGCGTCACCAAGGCGCTCGACATTCGATAAGCACGATTGGATTTTGTCGAAAATATCGAACAGAAAAAAGTATCAGATGGAAAAAATGCTGTTTTAAATGAGTCGTTTATAGTGGGTTAAGATGTCTGTAACTGAACTCTAAATGGTTTGTGATTGGTGTTTTGTATAAAGATGTGTCGCATAGAGATACATTGCTTGAGGTTTAGGTCCGGACTTACCGCACCACAGGGGGGTGAGGGACAGCTCAAAACTTGCACCAAAACACTGGATACTCACCTGAAACATAAGAAGGAAACCATCGTTCATTAGTCACACATCGTACAACCATATATACATCATACATTTCAGAACATGTTTTTGGACAGAAGGCGGGATAAAGTCTGGACCGCGTCATCTTCACTCCATACGTGTCTGTCTGTCTGTCCGTCCGTCCGTCCGTCCGTCCGTCTGTCTGTATACGTCTGTCTCCAATTCCCCAAGCGCCGCGGCCCCCGTAGATCAAGACAACCAGCTCGAGCGGCCTGCCACATAATTATTCATCTTTTGTCTAGGGATCTCATATGTAATTATCATTACATTTACCGCACGATCACTATCGGTTCACGCATGCCCATCTCTTTTTCACTCAAGAAACGCCGTCACATTTTCTCTGATTCAAATCACAGTCTCTTAGTCGGAGCTTATAAGGAGGACAAGTCAAACCGCAGGCGCACACGTACAGCCGAGCCTTTTGAAGGCAAACGCATAGAAAGTAGTCCTCAATTTCAATAACACAGTAGAGTCATTACGTGATTTTTTTTCTTTTAACTTGATGAACGTGTCTCTTAAACCGGTGGCAAGTTGAGGCACTTTACTTTACAGCTAGCGTGCAATGATCGCGTGAGAGCAGATTTTCGCAACAAAAAAAGTAAAAGGAAAAAAACAAATCCTTGAGTGTGAAAGAAGGTGCAGATTTTAATTTCGCAGTGTAGTCAGGTGCACTCCGCTGTGCTCCACTCCAGGCGAGTGATCTGATCGGTCCTGCAGGCGAGGCGCCGGGCAGGGCCGGGCCAGCGAGCCCTGCAGGGAGGCTATCCGGGCCGCGCAGCAGCGGGTAAGTTAATTGCCTCTGAACATTACACCGCGTACCGCTGCGAACGCTTCAAATTGGAAACTCTACCATCTTTGCCGCGCTCACCCCGTTGGGTAAATCAGACGTTTTATTTTTATTTATTTTTTTAATTTTTTCCTTTAAATTTTAAATTTTCAAAGGCGTGGGGGGAACCAACTGTGAAATCCAATGTCGATGAAGTGCCCGGAAATCTCGATGAAATCATCGGAAATCAAAGTAGGAAACCTCATGAAGTATCACAGAAATCTCTCAAACTCGGAGAAATCTTGGGAAACCCCATGAAACCCTGTGGAATTCCCTGAAATATTGTCAAATATTTTAGAATTTTGTGAAATTTTGTTATAGTTTGACCGTGGCAAACTCTTTGCGTACAAATGTGTACAATGAATGTACACTTTAAATTATGTGCACATGCCTTTGTTTACATCAACACCGGAAAAACCAATCTGTCATGTGTCACGTCCATTGGCACGATTAGTTTTGGTCACACCATGTGACGTGACATGAGTTTTGGTCACACCACGTGATGTGACACATGAGCTTTGGTCACAACCGTGATGCGACCACGTAACAGGCATAACACAATATAGGATGTCACACCACAAACGCGACCAAAATCTCGGTCACATCACCAAACGTCGTTACCAAAAGCTCCGTCACACCACAAAACGTTACCGAAAGCTCGGTCACACCAGCACATGTGACATGTGTTACATTAGTTTTTCCAGTGAATAAATATGTACATATTGGTAAGAATTTACTATCTTAATTGCACGTGTTAAGTTAACTGACGACATTTTGCGTGTTCTTTACGAAGTGTACATGGGGGATGCAAACACTTATAAATGCTTATAAGTGCATTTGCGATGCATGCTTTACTCAGAGTATACAATGAATTCATTTAAATTGATTGAGCACCCGATAGGCCTGACGTCATGTTTTAAGTCTTGTAAATAAGCTTAAGACACGTTGCTTAAAAGCAATTTATTTGAGGTTTCCACAACCTTTCCGAAAAAAAACAAAACGCCAATTTGACCACTGTGGTACAGGTAAAAAAGAAAAACGTTCTTTTCATTTCAGATGCACGAGCTTCGAGCTTGTGCGCCGGTAAGAAAGCGGTTCTTTTCGCGCAAGCGAAACGAAATACCCTTGCGAAGGTGCTCGGCAGACGGGATGCTCATATAGTATGTATTCCCACAGGTGCCCCCCCCCCCCCCCTCTTTCACCCCTGCGGGTCAGTGGCCTGCCCCCGCCACCGACTGCAGGTCCACTTACCGCTCACGAGACGGACACGAGGAAATGTTAAGGGTTACTTCTCGTCATAAAACGCACGCACCAGTCGCATCAACGTGACGATAGGATACGGCGACGCCACCGCGTCGTAACGTTTTACTGACACAGTGACATCCCAACCGCCAGCCGGCCGCAGCCACCAGTCGCGCCAGCTTACCTCACCAAAAACGGTAACACTAACAAAACAACAATAACAACAACAGCAGCAGCAACAACAACAACAACCACCAAGCGAGATAAAGAGCGCCCGCTCGGCTGCAGAAGCACGGTCGTTGCCGCGAGGTAATCTCGAACCGAGTTGACAGGTTGACAGGCGCAGCACGACCGGTGCGGTTGACAGGTTTGAGTTGACAGGTCAGCGCCTTGCTCCGCTGTCACCGCCTTCCATAGCCCAAGCCACAGCCTCCTCCTCGCCAGCCAATCGCGGACG